>CALNXK010000387.1:165000-252643 GCA_942486035.1 Porites lobata
TTTCCGCCAGGCCTGATCCACTCACCCACTGTTAGGGCAGTCCCTGGGCTATCCAGCTGTACCGACCAAGACGGCAAGCCCCCTACTGTTTTGGACACTGCAATGGCCTGGAGCCGGGATACGCCCGAAATCAGACAGAAATACTCTCCTCACTTTAATGAGGACGAGGAATGAAAGTCAATTTGAAACGAAATCTCTTTGACTTATTTAAACACAACCACTACCACTAAAGCTAAATTAAACCTTGTCCACATGTATCCAAACATTTTTTTTTAAACAGGAGATTTTCTCCGTTTTCAAGAACAAACTACGCGCCCCCAAATAGCGTATTTGAATTGTTTTCGTCTGTCTGGCTAGTTTCCGCTGTATTGCCCGGTAGACTATATAAGGCACATGCACCATGAATTAATTATTATTCTCCAGAAAAGACGCAGAGGTTATTATTATGACTTTTCACCTTGCCTTTCCCGCTCTCCACTCCATGGCTCCTCTTTCGTATGATACATATTTTATTTCTCTTCCCGCCCCACCCAAATCTATCTCGGGTATGTATCGTAAATTCATCTGGAAGAAGCCGCCAGTTTTTCTCAACCGTTATATACTATGGGAGAGTGGGCTGGATCGCTGTAAATAGACCACAAATGAAAAGGCTAGCATCCCTTCGAGAGCATACCCAATGCCATCGCCTTGTTCAAAAACCTCCGTTTTCGCCCGTCCACACACAAGTGAGAAGAAAGCGTTATCATAAATCTCCCGATTTTGAAACCGTTAGGTTTTGGTTCCCGAAAACGCCGTGTGGACGGAAGACACTGGGAAGACAATGAAACTCGGAGAAAAAAAAACCTCTGTTTTAAAAAATATATTTCTGGGTACGGATGGACGGGGACATAATATTCCTTAAATAGCATGCTTACATTTTACAGTATCAGTTTAGTTGAGGAAACAGCAATAACACGTAAATTTATTCGAAAAGGAACAAAATAAGATACTACGTAGAATCCTTGGTACCTGAAAAATCAACAACTTTCTGTTTATCGGCCTTTTTTGATGATAATAAGCAAAGGCCTTATTCAAGGCTTTGCCGGGGACTGAAATCGTTTCACTGATTACTTTCAACCTTAATTTGTTTTCAAGGAAAACATGGAAAACATCCCTTTTACCTACGAAAATGAATGTGCTTAAACAGCCAGGGACGTATGAGATATTTCCATCAGAGAACACTTTTCTTTAGGGAATGACTTCAAATAGTCGCTTGATGCGCCACGTCGTTTATATTCGAATGCAAACGATTATGATTTGAAATTGACTTAATTCACATAAAATATTTTAGGAATGTTAATTGTGTGGCGAACAATCACAATAATGATGTATACATGAAATAATTCATTTTTGAACTGCAGTTGTAGATGAAAGTGAAGAATGATCATCGCAGTAAATTTTCCAATTTAAGCAATTGGAAAGAAGAAGCCTGAAAAAAAAAATCAGGGCTTCAACGGGATTCGAACCCATGACCTCCGCGTTACCGGTGCGTTGCTCTACCAACTGAGCTATGAAGCCACACATTGGGAGCGAGGTCAATTTACTGAGTTCATATCTCCCGTGAGGAGTGAAATGATGTATATATGAAATAATTCATTTTTGAACTGTGGTTGTAGATGAAAGTGAAGAATGATCATCGCAGTAAATTGACCTCGCTCCCAATGTGTGGCTTCATAGCTCAGTTGGTAGAGCAGCGCACCGGTAACGCGGAGGTCATGGGTTCGAATCCCGTTGAAGCCCTGATTTTTTTCAGGCTTCTTCTTTCCAATTGCTTAAATTGGAAAATTTACTGCGATGATCATTCTTCACTTTCATCTACAACCGCAGTTCAAAAATGAATTATTTCATGTATACATCATTTCACTCCTCACGGGAGATAATATATAGATTTAGCCAGGGCTAAAAGCGAAGCTCCCGTTAATAAATTCATAATTTACATCAAACAATAAACTTGTAATCCACAGATCAGGGCACATTCATTTGACGTTTGAGGCAAAGGCTAAGTGATTTTAGAGAAAAATAATTTGACTGTCCAAGAGTGAAACAGCTTTTACATCGCGTTATTAAATAGTCTTATTTGTACACCCAAAAATAGCAATCATGTTCGATCACAGTAGATTAGGCCTGGAAAACAAATAGACCTACCTATTCGTGTATTGTATATGCATTAGCTGTTGCATCATAATGTGGCATTCACCGCTCTCTCCAACATTGCTCCGTTTGAGAGACTATGGATAATTGGACAACCCCGAAATATAATTTTAAGAAACACACGCGCCACGATAGTCCTTGGTGGCAGCCAATTTACACGTTGCATTCCTCTGTCTAAAAGAGAGGCCAAAATAAAAAATCAGGCCGGATTTTTTGTGTTCGACAAGTTTAGTTTACTAGCAAATCTTGGGGACGAATCTGGTGGCTTGTAAACCAGCCTTTTAAACATATTTTTTCTCATCACGTCTCAGGTAAACATGTACTATGAGGCCCTGATTATAGCATTGAATTATAAAACGTTTTCATGAAGAGAATTCTATAACGCCAGGACTTTCAGTTAGAACAATCTGGTCCTGTGTGATATGCAGGGTAATACGGGCTTTTAATGAAAACGATAAAAAAATTCCCAAAATCACTTTTCGGCCAGCCGGACGGGGCTCACTTTTGACGGGCACCAAATTTGCAGTGCGATTAATAGAGTTACCATTTACGCTTCAACATGATAGATAAATTGTATGTTTAGGTTTTATTTCCCTTTATTTATTAAACTGCGTACGGTTTTGTTATGTGTAATCTTTAAAAGCGAGTGATATTTACGCGCGGCGTTTTGAGTATTCCTGCATGAGATGTTTATGTTCGACTGGATACAACCGGTGCAGCGATAAAAATTGCGAGAGGGACTACTAACAATCAATAAAATAAATATAATTCGGTGAAACATGTACAGAGACAATAATTTTCATTCACGAAGAGAAGTATTGAGAGTAAAGTGTCTTTGAAAATCATGAGTCAGGTAAGCATAAGCTTATTTATGTTTTAAGTCGGCTTCCCGGTGTTTGCTCTTTTTCAAGATGAACTCGAGGCAAGAAAATCGCTCAGAGCTTTCTGTTTACAGCCAAAATCATAACTAAATAATCTTCGGAACATTTTCTTTGAATCTGCTGTCAAAAAATGTCTAAAGGCTTTTTAAACCTGATACTATTGTAGGTTAGATCATTGCTCGTATATAAACTTAAGCCGCATAAACCATACGCTCGACTTCAGGAAACCGAAAAAAAAAAACACATCAAAGACAACAATTTCTCAGGCTTACCAGTCGAGATGCTGCTTCTGAAGGTCATCAAGTGTTCCAGAATTTTCAACCCTCTTACGCCTCAAGCAAGGGCAAGTGAGTAAGCTCATTTTTGAAAACGATGCCATCCGAAATCGGATTTCCAATGACTTTGACAAGCGGTGCATTTGTCAACAAAAAGCGCAATAAACAAACCAGCCATGAATTACAGAACAATCTTGATAGCAGCTGTATTTCATTTTGTAAACGTCCAATTAGCAAAAGCCAGTTTAAAACATCACAAGATGAGACAAAACTCTGTAAGCTCCAGCTATCAGTAAGCAAGTTTCCAGACGCTGCATAAATTTTCCGCATGAACTCACCTGTCAAATTTTGACCAATCAGAACATAAAAATTGGACGTAGAGCGTGATCAACGCGTGACAATGAGAAAAGTCAAAAGTGATTGCCTTCCCCGCATGTAAATGTAATAGCCGGTTGAATTTTCGCGTCCGAGGTCAGTTCGAAATCAACATTTTAAAAGTGCGGCTCATGAACTCGACTTATTTCATATGGTTTTTAAAAAAATTGAACTTGAGCCTGCGATAATTGAAAAGTAGCAACAGGGATACGTTAAAAAAACGCTCGAACTCTATGGGTCGATACCTGAGCCCGCGATAGGGTCAGGCGATACTGGTCAGCAGAAACACTATTTTGACAGCTGTCAATTAATCAAAACATGGATGTACAATATCAGGTTGCAGGCTCCCAAACTAGCTAGAGAGTGTGAGATTAAACATGGGTATACCTGTGGTGCGGACGGACGGAAGGTCGGGTGGTCGGTGTACTGTCACGTGATTGCCGAATTTTCTAAGATGGATCGATTTTCTAAGCTATGGGACTTCGAATTAAGCCCGTGATCAAATAAAATATCTGCGCAAAACTTTAAACACTACGTGGCCTCAATGGATAGACTAAAGAGCCCGCGATACACTCAGGTGATGATGGTCAGCGTATACTCTAGTTTGACAGCTGTCAATTAACCTTCATTAGAATGGCGAATATTCGAATTAACAGACTACGAGTGTGAGTAAGACATATCCGTCCGGCATGTAGTGGAAAATGCCAGATCGTCTACCTGAGCGAACCTGAGCCCACGTTATTAGTTTTCTAATAGTGGTCTGCACATATCCCATTTTGACAGCTCTCAATTGACCTTAATTTGGCTTGCCAATATATCTTTAAACGACGGTCAGCCAACTGACAGCCTTGCCTTGCGTAGTTTTGTTTTTATGTTGAATTGGTAAGTGTGGCATATTATATCCGCTTATATGTAGGGGCAAAACGACTGGTCTTTCATCTGAGCCCGCGAGATAGTCATGTGATAATTGTCAGCGGATGCCTAATTTTGACAGCTGTCAATCTAATCGTACTCATACGGATGGCTTACATAACTAAGAGGCGAGTCAAGTTGTGTAAGATCCTTTGTGACATTTGACATCGGCTTACATGAAGCGTGTGTACGGGTGGGCGGGCGGGCGGGCGTACGCTACGTCATAACCAAATTTTCTCAGATGGATAGTTTACCAAATTTTCTTACCCATGGCGCTCCGCTCTGCGCGCGCTTCGCGCGCGCGAGGAGCTCCGCAATGAACTCAATAAATTGACCTCGCTCCCAATGTATGGCTTCATAGCTCAGTTGGTAGAGCAACGCACCGGTAACGCGGAGGTCATGGGTTCGAATCCCGTTGAAGCCTTGAATTTTTTTTTTTTCAGGCTTCTTCTTTCCAATTGCTTAAATTGGAAAATTTACTGCGATGATCATTCTTCACTTTCAATCACAATAATGTTCAGGACACTCAAGCAAAACCTCAAAACCACAAACTAATTACCGTTGCTGTTTGCTGTTTAGTTTTCTCATACCTTATTGGCTATTTCCTCGCAACACAATAACATTCCATAGATATTTCTGGTGTCCACCGAGTAATAAATAAGCTTGCCTTACCTTGAAGGTTCTGCTGTGCTTTCATCAGCACTGGGAACAAGATCACGAAAACAGTGATAGCTGTTTTTAGAACATCCATGGTCGACTGATCCAGTCCCTGGAAATAGGCAGTGTGTACGCAATTTTTTCAAATTGGACTTGTTGACAAAGATATCTGAAAATAATACAAGACTATGCTTATGATGGCGAAAGAACAAATTAAAAGAAACATAAGTTTATATGCTCGCATCGTACATACTTACTCTACCTAAGAGAGGACCAAAGATACATTGTGCAAAATGGGCTGAAATTTGAAGGAAAGTGTAAAAACTAAGTGTGCAGACGGCTGACATCTAACTATAACACTGGAGCGGTTTTGTTCTGTAAGCAAACTTCACTGTTACAAAAAAGCTTTATTGAGGATCACTGACCTCAAATACTTGGTCAACGGGCTAATTACTGAGATATTTCCTTCAAATGAGTTTGTGTGTTTATGTTGAGGGGGCCGGACTTTCTCATATTTATAGGCTTTCTAAAGCCAAAAGACACCAAGCACACGACTCTGGGTCAATTCGTTCGACTGGTGTTTCAGTACAGAAGGGCTCCCAACGACTTTTTCCTTTAAAAATGAATGTCCGAAGGATCAATTAATATTATTGCCTTGAAATTTCAAGGTCCGAGAAAGGCTAAAAGTTTATGTATAACAGTTCCTTTCGTCTAAAATATTAGAAGCTGTCCTTTCTCCTCACCTGAAAATTTCGGCGTATAAATTGCAAAACGTCCTCTAGAATGTCTTCTAATGAAGGTACGGTGACCTTAATCTTTCGACCAGACCCTTCAGGGAAGCTAACAGTTTCGGATCCACGGGAAGAACGCTTTCATTTTGGTGTCTTTAGTGAAAAATTAAAGTTCACCAAAAGTTCTGTTCCATCTTTAATTACCTTTAATTGTGACATTAAATTTCCGAAAGGTTTTCTGTCCCTTTAGTTTACCTTTAATTGACCTTTTGGTTACATTAAAGGCTAATAACCTTTAGGTCTCGTTTTAATTGTCTTTAATTTATTCCAAAATTAGCTATTAAAATGTAGCACCTTTAATTTCAAATTAAACAAATTTAAATGATCTTAGATCTTTCCTCATCTTTAATTTGAACTTAAACATTCGTAAAAGTAACGCAGAAAGAACGTTTGTATTTCAGAGTCTTTTCGGATACTTATCGCGATAAAGCCACCTAAAACTTCCTGCCAAACAGGCTTCTAGAGAATAGAGAAAAACGTTTTGAGATATACTTCTACCAGATTTAGAAACATTCACTCGTTGGGTGCCTCTGCATACTGTACAACCTTAGTTATAAGAACTTATCGACTAAAGCCAAAAGTGGTTACGCCGCGCCAGACAGATATATCCGTTAAATCAAAGAAAAAACCACCTGATAAATGGTTTTCCGAGTTATGATCTTGGTATACTTTTTCGTGTTGGCTATTGAATTTGTAAGAAAAAGGAATTTGTTCATAAAGCGTATGTTAAAAGTCTTGCAGCTGCTTCTTTTAAAGACAGTAATCGATTGTCAAAAAAAGTTGCCAAACATTTATTAAAAGCAGGGGAATTAGGGAAATTTCGTCGATGTGTTTTGTACGCGCCTTTTGTTTCAACAATTATTTTCCCATCCTGTGAAAGCTCTTTTTCATTTCCTCGACTGTTATAATCTACATAATATAAACGGGTAAACACAGACAGGTTTTATGTACTAATTTGTCGAAAAAGGGCTCCTCGAACTGACGAAAGCTCTCATTAAGGTGTTCATAATAAGCTTGCTTGTCATTAACCATTATAACAGTATAAAGCTTCCATGTTTTAAAATATATTTAATTTTTTGTCATGTTTTAAGTTTTTTTCTGATTGTTACGAAAACAAATAGCGAATGTCAAAAAAAAAAGAAAGTTATCAAAACAAAGTGATTAAAGGGGGTTTGTCACGAGAGGGTCTGATTAGGAACCAAAGACGACCACAACGACAACTTCAAAAAAACATTATAAGCAAAACAACACCATTTCTTTGACGTCCACTGCACGACTACTACGACGTTTTATGGAGGACGTGGACATTAAACGACGACGAATTCTCCTGTCTCTCTTTGAACTGACCTGGATAAAAAGTCCTTAAGAATTCATGTTCAGGAAAATTCGCCTGCATCTGACATATTGAGCGGCCCCAAATAGACCCGAGTTAGTTTGATGGGACGCAAATCCATGTTTTAGAGACGTTTTCACTGCCGTCGTCGTCGTCGTCGCTATAAGCTCCTTATTGCTGTTTTAGATCAGTGAATTCTGTGATGAAGTCATTACTTAGAGCCTTTATGTATCCATACATACAGTACTCCTGTAGAGTTACGAAGACATAAAACAAATTTCACCAGGAAGCATTTAAACCGTTTTTTGGTGACTTTTGGGGAGAATTCCCGACAGATCGACATAGGTGGGCGGCGATGATGGTTTCTGATGTTATCCCATAAATCTAAGTGAAAAATAAGCCTTCGAAAATAAAAACGCTTCTTTCAAATTCAGCAGACAATCCTAACTACTCGCTATGCTGAAAACCATAAAAACAGGTTACACTATCAAAATTATGATCATCTTCCGCTGTCAAACAAACACAACCATCACCAACGGATAAGGCTAGTTGATGATTTTCCTGTTTTCAAGGAATGTTGGCTTTTTCAGAGAGATGTGGACAATTTCTATCTTAAATGGATTGAGAATATTGTGATTCAGTTTTAGCAATTGAAAAACCCCCTCCCTATGTAAGGGAATCCAAGAGTCTTGGATTCTGGAATCCACGCTGTGTATTCCAGATTCCAGGTACTGGATTCCGGTCCTTTGTCAGTTGAACTTGGATTTTGTATTCTAATCGTTAGCGGGATTCCATACCTGTTGTTTATTACAGCTTTTAATAGAGGAAGGGCCATTAAAGTATGAACGAGAATGACAGGTATATTGTATCTCTACGCATTATCGACGACCGACATGAAATACTTTCCAAAAGATCTGAATTCAAGCTGTTAAGGTTCCCTCCTTCTAAAATGCCCCACTTCAGAATTTCTGTTAAATTGAAAATATGTACGTGCTCTCGTGAATAACCGCCGCTCATCTCTTCTGTTCTTTTTCCCCATAACGTCAGATTTGCAGATTGAGAAAACCGTCCGTTTTGTGTAACGTTTGCCAAAGCATAAATACGAAACTGAGTACGACACTTTTTTGGTGTAAAAACTAAACAAACAGGCAAAAAATCTGGATATCATATGATGTTTTCTCGCGCAAATGATGTTATCATTATTTTAAATCCATTTGGTCAGGAGCCGATCGGCTCCTGATTTGGTCAGGCTTTTCGGAAGTCGTAACGTTACGTCGCTATGGTAGCAGAATTTTTGGATGACAACAAACCGGAGATTCACTTAAAAAGAGAATTCGCACCGTTTCAAACTTCATCGATCTTATTCAACTTTATATAATTTGTCTACTGTTGGCGAAATGTTCTGGGGTTGAATTCGACAGGACTGTATCTATGTGTAGAAAAAAGAAAACGAAAATGTTTGTGTTGTGTTCACCGACTCCATAAAGCAGGCGTGTGCAATTAGGAAGTTTCATGTTGCAGTCATGGAACGACGGCTAAATAGCATAATGCACGTGCAAAGTTCTCGTTTTGCCAACTACTAACTGCCCACCTACCCCTTCGCTAAGCCAACAATACATCTCGCTTAGGGCAAAATGTTGGCTAAGGGGAGGGGTAGGTGGGCAGTTTCCCAGAAACTAATGTATATCTCCCTACAATTGCTTGATATGAAAAGAAAAATAGTACGACTTCCTTGTAGTATTCCGATGACGACAAGGCTTTTCTAGTTTTTTCTCCGACTTATCATTGATCGAGGAAATATTTCGCTACACTTAAACGCCGTTTCAGAGTATATATCTGATGCCATAATGATCACAACCGGACTGTTCACGTCATTCCTCTTGCCAGACTACTGAAACATTCGTTTGTACACTACCCCGAACCTGTATTATATTAAGATATTTTGAATGTTCCTAGTGACTTACCTACTAGTTTCGGAGGTTGTGTTTTTCGCATTTTATTACCAAACCATTGTGGTTATTGCTTTAAAAAAGTCCCCAGTCCTAAAAATCTCGGTATAAAGACAAAACGTCCCCTTCAATTTTCTAATGAAAGTACAATACGGCTACTGCATTTTCTTCGAACTTTCGATCGGACCCATTCAGGTTAGCCAACAGTTTCGGATGAGATGAAAAAGCCCCCTAAAACTTCTTTGAGACGACCAAAGATGCCCTAAGACATCGGAACAGATAAATATTTTTTTAGGGCAGCTCCGAATTAACCAAACAGGCTTCCAAAGTAGAGAGAAAATATCAGTTTGAGACACTAACAACCGCATTGAGAAGTATTCGATCGTTGGATGCCGCTGAATTTACAATGTTAAAAAAACTCATGACTAAAAGCAAAAATGGTTACGGCAAACACCTACTTTAAATAACTAAATACCTGAGAAACGGCTTTCCGCGTTTTGATCCTTAACTTTGAATACTTTCTCCCTTTGGCTATTGAATCTGGAGGAAAAAATAATTTGTTCACAAAGAGGAGGTTTAACGTCTTGCAGCTGCTGTTTATAAAGCCATCCTAATTGATATGTAAAAAAGACTTGCCAAACGTTTAAGTATAAGCTCAGGCAATTTTCGTCGATACACTTCGCACACGTCTTATTAGATTATGGATTATTTTCCGTTCCTTAATTTTATGTACTAACTAGCTACATAGTTATCGACAAATGTTTCCTCGAACTGAAAAAAGCTCACATTAAAGTGTTGTTTTAAAATTAGCTGGCTTGACCGTACTCCGTGCTAATAATGAAACACTTTTTCTCAATGTAATTACTTTCACGCGATTTTGACATCTTATAAAACGGACAACAAATTCAACAGGGATACGCGCAAACTGAATTAACTGTCTGTTATATAAGGTTCTGCTAAACTTACACCTTTTTCCTGAACTGAACCAAAAACTATACCGAGCCGTATCTTGGTCCGCTACATAGACGCTATATATTTATACTGATGAAAATCATCGTTCATTAATGATTTGAGTGTAAATTCCCTGAAAGAGTTCTCCTCACTGGAGCAATTATATCAAGATGTAAAAGGTTTTCAAAGGTTTCACACCGGTGTGAAACTAAGCCGGATGTGCGGCCTGTCTCGACCTTGCAATTGTTACGTTTTGAGTATTTACATTATGACATATAACACTTGTTTTGTATTCAAAACGAAAAAGTAGCATAACAGCACCGGCGCCTTTGACAACAAAACGTATCTCCAAGCCCCATGGGCTCCAAGCAAGCGAGACTCGCGCTACTAAGAGCGTTGTTGTTTAATATGTGTTTGTCACTTAAAAACAACAACAACGTTATTTCGCATTAATTAAGATTATAAAGAATAAAAGAGAGAATAAAAAGCAAAAATGAAATATTTATCCCAAGTCGCAGTCAGCTTAAGGCACGGGGTTATATAAAGTGGAAAGGAAACTAGACGTACTAATAATAGTGATACGTAAAGAACAAAAGTTTAAGTTTAAATTTATACCCTGCATATATCTATCTATTCTCAGAGAGCTTAGCGAATGTTGAAAACAAATACTCATCGTTATCAAAACAAAGTTATTAAGGAATTCCCTGCATTGCGGGGAGGTTTAGTTGGGACCCCCCAAATAATAGAGCTTGAGAGCTGTTAAAGCTTACTGCCCTGAATCCGGTCTTTTCTTTTGCTTGAGGACGGCTAAAAATTTCTAGATGAACGTTTCATTCATGCACAATTTTCGAAGCATATCCATTAAATTGCCTACGATTTTCTGAAGTTTAATTTTTCATATTTTACTACCCAAGTTACACTATTTTTCGTAGAAAAAGGAAACCTAAAATTTTCGAATTCTAAAATGTGATGGAGAGAGGAACCAGAAAAATTCTCACTTTCGTAAAACGTTAAATTGCTCCTAAAATTTTCGGAAAAATAATACTGAAGCCCTTGTAATTTCGAAAAGATCTAGTTCCCTTAGGATGACCGAACAGATACAAATTTTGTAGCGCAGCTTAGAAATGCATTTCTAGAGATCTAAAAAGACTTTGGATAACCTAAAAAGTGTTTCTCTACGTATTTTGGAGGAAACCGTTGTTGGGTGTTCCTGTCAATTTGCGCCCCACAGTCACTCCGCTATCTGAACGCCTGGAACAGGCTATGCTACCGTCGCCTATGAGACCTGAAAGGGTCCGGAAAAGTTTGTGATGTGCATATTACTTCCGTTTCCTCCACGGCTGTTCATCTGTCTCAACACTAATAACCTACCAGTTGCCAGTTATATGTAATATGTAAGTTGTTACCTGTTGTTCAATGGAAGTTGAATATTTAGAAGGAATGAATGGTAATTTATGAGTAAAGAGAAAAAGTTGATTGTTGAAACGTTATGGGCTATTTGTCAATAACGTGCATGTAGACATATTGCACCTCATTTAAGGGGCCGACCATTTAACTCTTGATGGGGGGGGGGTGGGTGATTTTGAAAAAAAATTTCCGGCAAGCGCTTGTCGGAAGAAAAAAATTGCATGCAGCACAAATGTAATAGAGAGCTTATGGGAAAAAAAGGGAAAAAAATATCCTGCCCACCATATTGCTAGGAAAAAAAATTCTTGATGACCAGAAATCACCCACCCCCACCCTCAAGAGTTAAATGGTCGGCCCCTAACTGTCCAGGATCTATAGCTAACAGCCGTGTAATTAATAGCACCTGCATATTTTTTAACTTCCTATTTTGAAAACAAAATTTTACTGTACCTATCAGTCTCAGTAGCTAAGCTTAAGATCATATTCTTCGGCATTAAATCAACTTTGAATGAAAGAAGGGAGACAAGTGATATATTTGTCTGCTGTAAAGTTGGGAAGGAAGATAGCGTCTGTACTCCAGGTAAGGGTATATTTCCAGTGTCATGTCTCCTTGTGATTGCTTGATCTGACAAGAGAAATTATACGTCCACGGAAACGACAGAAACACGGCACGCTCTTCGTCTGAAATATACATCAGGGATAAATCTGAAAACTGGGCAACGTAGTGTTTTCTACCTAGTCGGGTCAGTCAGTAGTCAAGCATTCGTTTTTTGTTTTTTTTTTTGTACGAAGAAATATTTTTAGCAAGTGTTAATTGACACAAATATTATGCTTACACGTCGTAAATGCAAGATGTCAAAAGGGACCCTAACATCCGACGATAGCGACGGTGGCGAATGCGTCGCTTAAAAAGTGAATATACGTTCTTTCAAGCTTTATCGCGATTATTTGAACTCACTTTGTCGAATGTAGGGAACTTTTCTGGAGTTGAGTTTAAAAAAATCTATAAGCAAGTTCAGCAAGAATAAGAAAATTTCGTCGTAGCTTGTTTACGTCCTCCATAAAATATGAAATCGAGCATTTTCACGTCGTAGACATGCAGTGACGATAAAGAAATGTACAAAAAAGGAGTGTGCACGTGCGAAGTTTTTGTTTTGCCTAATATCAACCCTATTGTTTTTTGACGTTCTTGTTACTGTCGCCGTCGTCGGATCTTAAACTGCCGTCAATATTATAGTAAAACAGAAAACTGTGTGGAAGCACCCACTAAATCGTAGACTTTTGTAGGGTAACTCGGCGATAAATTCCATCGACAGAAAAGAACAACAACAAAAAAAGACAGTGGCATATCCGGTTAGGGACCTCGATTGACAAAACCAGTGATATGCAGCGGCGGGGTGGGGGGGGGGGGTGTAATTCAAACCCTGGCATTTGATCCAAGTTTTTAAATTGCCTGAGTGACTGAAAATAAGGGCTGGACGATTTTTGTTTCTATCTTTCATTGTCATCTTACCCCGTGCATGTAAACAATTATAAATGCATGAGAATTGAATACGACTACTTCCATTCCATGACAGGTTAAAGACCTCTGCCATCTGTTCCAGTTTCGAAGAGAGGAAGTCAAGCTGATATGCTTAGAATTTTCGTCTTCTCGATCGTTTCAGTCTCTAACATTTTTGCACTTCATACACGAATAACAGTCGACTAAGCAAAAATAAACAACAACCGCGAACAGTTTGATGTTTAATCTTCTACTTCTATATTCAAACAGTGCCGCACTTGCTTTTGTAGCCGAAATCCAAAAAAAGATGCCCTTTCACAATAATGCTGTTTCTTGTTGATGGAAATCGGAACAAAAGAATTTCTTTGGCGCGATGTCACCATCTTAACCTTAAAATAGTTGTTTTGGGACTATTATCCGCGCCCAAAATGGTAAATGTACAAAGGAGACGCAACTTGATCATTATGACTTGATCATTTTTCCCGCAGAAACTATGTATGTACAAGGAATAGACTTCACTTTCTATTGATTAACAGGTGAAAGAACCCATTTATATTTGGGGTGTTGGGAGAACACGAGATCAAAAATAGCTTGTAAATGGTGTTCTCCCAGTGTGCCTCTTAAGTTATTTCGTTGGTAAACCCGACAAAGAAAGTGCGGCCTGATGGGCTCTAGGGATAACGATTTCATTGATCGGGGAAATATTTCTGTAAGGGACCAGTCATTATTTATCGCCCGGAGGGGGGGGGGGGCTGCTCGGATGAAATTTGGGGTTTAACACAGTAAAATATGGTTGACCCCTTCCTTTACATGATGTTTTACTGAAGTGATACTCCTCATAACTTTTGATAAATTTCGTGATTCCCCCCAGAGTTTTCGGAGCACCCATGTTCACCTTTCGACGTGTATATATATATATATATATATATATATATATATATATATATATATATATATATTTATTAAAAACTGAATCATTAGATAATGCAATTCTAGCATTTTGATTGGCTTAGCCGTTATGGTATATGAGCTAATATACCATGTTCTCCATATATGGTCGGTGTACGCGTCAGTTTAAAATTGGAAGCTAGCTGAGATTTTTTTTCGCGAAGGATAGAACGGCGCCCGAAGCAAATCGTTTTAATTCATTTCTTAGAATACTAGAAATGCAATTTCAACGAAAGAAAAAAGACAAAAACAAACAAAAAAGCCACAAGAGCTTGTTTGAAAGTTTGTCGAAAAACACATGGAACTAAAGTACCTTGACCAGCTACGAAAGAAGACAAGTGTTGTTTCTTCATGATCGCGAAGCCATTCGCCGATCGAGTCACTCGCCGATAGATAACTGCAGCTTGTTTATCCAACATCAAGAATATAAATCACAGGTAACCAGCTACAAATACAGGCTATGCAGCCATTCACTAGAGCAATCGAGGCGGCAGTATAGCTTCTTTTCTCGTTCAGCAAAACCAGCTTGTGGCTTCAAACAACTTCATATCAAGCGACCGAGGTAATAGTTTTTCTCCGTTGTTCTTACTTTTATAACTGCACCGAAAATCCAAATTCATAGTAATTTCGACGGCTGTCACTTAAAAATTCCTTTCCTTCACATTATCTGCCAGGTTTTTTAAGCTGTTCTGCTGTGTAAAATCCTAGAATCACGATGAGTTTTTAAAAAACTAATGTTCATCGCACAATGTTTTGATTTTTCATTCATGCAGTCTAGGCGAGCCCGTTCGCGCGTTGACAGTTTTGATAGACGTGTGACATGTCAATAGCGGAAGTCCGTTGTCTTTTCCGGTTTGTTCTAGTCGGGGCGATTCAACGAGATTTTGTGGGCGTTTTTAATAAAACAATTATTCCACTCGGGCTTGTTGGATATGAAATGATTATAGCCAACTCGGCGCTATGCGCCTCGTTGGCTATCTATCATCTCATATCCAACGCGCCCTCGTGGAATAATTGTTAAATATATAGAAAGAAGGAAGACAAGGGGAAAGCCCCGCCAAAAAAAGAAACAATGCAGGGAGAAGTGACTCGAGGCATATCAGCTCTTGGGAAACTTAGAACCAATTGAGACTGCAGACATTTATCTCCCAGTAGAATAGACGTATTTATTTTACATGCTTCGAAACTGGTATTGTCCAAGCAGATTTAAGTGGTCCCTTTAATTGAATTCTCCTAATTTTTTTTTCAATGATTTGCGAGGGATTCCCCGTTCTGTTCTCCTAAAAGTCAAGTGATCCCCCCCCCCCCCGGGCGATAAATAATGACTGGTCTCTAAACTTTAACTTCTTCCCAGATCTGATGCCATAATGATAACACTCGCACTGTTCGTGTCACTCCTCTTGGCGGCAACAAGGCGTTATTCTGGTAAGTATGTCCATTTGGTTTCTAACAATTTCAATTATAATTTCACAATTAAGTGAGAGATTTCTTGCGCTATTTGGTCTTCGAGAGCTATGGTCGATGTAAGTTTTTTTAAGAACTTTTTGGGAGCGGTTGTGATTGTCTTGAGTGGGGAGGGCGCATCTAGACACCCACAGCTGCTTACTGCACGGCACGTGTTATCATCCTTCGCCTTCAGGCACGGCTTACAATACTTACAACGACCTTGACCAACCTCATTCAATAATTGGCTTACATGGTTCATTATCGTCAAGTCAAAAGAGTCAAAGGTGCCCAATTTGATTCTTTTTAGCTTTGGAATGCCCAGAAGAGTGGAGCGAATTTGAAGGCTTTTGCTACAAGGTTATGGATAGGCTCGGTTATCAGCGGAGATTTGCTTGGTCAACAGCTCTAAGCGGGTGTTTTGGGTTTGGAGGAGACCTGTTAAGCATATCGAATGAAAAAGAAATGAAGTTTGCCCATGACATGGCTTTCAAGGACGCAAACCGCACTTCTGTTTGGATTGGGTTGGCGTATCGGCATCAAAAGGGTGGATATGTATGGAACAATGGAGAATCGTTTGACATTTCTGTTTCAGTCCAGCGGCTCAACATGTGGAGAATTGTTCATGAAAATAAATGCGTCGAAATCTTGAAAAATAGCTGGAACCTCACAGAATGTTGCAAGGAAAATAAACGTTTCATCTGCCAGAGACCGAAAGGTGAGTTATTCCTGTGGGGAACTCGACATTGAAAATGACGGGGAAGCTCCAATCGCAACAGGTACGGCCAAATCAAAGGTAAAATTTGATCCATCAAGGCGCTTAAACTCTTAAACGAACTTAAGATAGCCTTTACGCCTTTAAATTTTAGGCGGGCTAGATTCCACCCTGATATTTGGCTTTTTCCATTTGTTTTCTCGTTTAGTTTCGCACTCATTTTAACCTCAATTATAACCTTGCTGGGTTAAAGGAGCTTTTTTGGTGGTTACAATACAGTTTTTGTCACATGACCAGTCACGCCCATGATTATGCAAATTTTACATTTTAGAATTACCACACCCAAACACATATTAAAGATCCTAATTTTACTTGTATTCTATTTAAAAAAGAAATATAATAACTGATTGATTACCAGGAAATTTTAGAACATTTTATTCCTTGTTCTCTGATTCTCGTCCCAGTCTCTCTAACGTTTACAGCTGTGCCATGATTCTTATTGGTTTCCAACTATTTGCTATGTAAATCTTTCACTAATGAGGTCCATTGGCCTGTCCTGCTGGTTGGTTTTTCAATGGAGTATCTTGCTACAAGGAAAATGGAAATGGTACCTGGGAAGGTGCACGACAAGGGTGTACTGTTTCCGGAGGTGATATAGTGAAGGTTGATGATGAAAATGAAAAACGATTTTTGATTCACTTCATGGAGGTCACCGGTCTGAAGAAAACCAACTTAGATGTAAGTATCGAGTCATTACCTCTTCGGGCCTCATGATCGGATGATCAGCATGAACTTTCTCCATGTAATATTAATTCATTATAAAACATATTAGTCACAAGAATTAATTGTATAAGAAAATGATCACCCGAGGTAAATGTAACTGATTCTTAATACAATTACTCTTCCTACCACATCTGTAGAAAACGTGTAAGGAGAGGAAATGGGCATTTAACTTGAGATGTTAGGTTTTTTATGCAGTTGATAGAGCACGCTTAAGTCTAGGGTAATTAATTATAAGACGAGATTTCAAAGAGGAATGCGGAGAAATTGCATCTTCTGTGTAGATGTTCGTGTCACAGACCCAATTGAATCAGTGATGTAGATCGTAGACAGTTTTTATTCCATTTTCATCTATATCTGTATCTTGACAAACGCAAATGTTCAAAAGACCACGTTTCTCATGCTCAGTTACTTTGGCATAACCTGAGATCAGGCTATTAATTGTCCGCCATATTGCTTTGATATGTTTGCATGAGGTCTGGGTCAAAATGACCTTTGATTGGTTCAGGGCCTTGTACTTACGCATGTGCTTATGTCAACCCAGTTTTAAACAGTCAAAGCTACGACACAAGCATAAGCACAAGGACAACGAACTTGTCCGTTTTTCTTGTGCTTATGCTTATGCTTATGTCGACCCAGTTTTCACTTGCTTACACAAGTGCTTGTGCTTATGCTTATGTGCTAGTGAAAACCAGGCTTAAGAAAATTCTTGGCCGAGAAGTTATCATGAGGTTAAGCCTGGTTTTCACTAGCGCATAAGCATAAGCATAGGCACAAGCACATGTGTAAGCAAGTGAAAACTGGGTCGACATAAAGCATGAGCACAAGCACAAGAAAAACGGACAAGTTCGTTCTTCTTGTGCTTGTGCTTATGCCCATGTCGTAGCTTTGACAAGTGAAAACTGGGTCGACATAAGCACATGCATAAGTACAAGGCCGTGGAGCAGTCGTAGGCTACTTTGACCCAGACCTCATGCGAACATATCAAAAGCAATATGGCGGACGCTTCGTCCGCTATCTTGTTTATAATTGGGTTGAGGAGAGTTGGTACCGAGAATTGAGTCAAACATGCCATTCTGCGCGCGCGAATGTCCTTTTGCTGACGCTTATGCGCTAGTGAAATCCAGGCTTAACAAATTGAAAAAAATAGGCTTTTTCCAAAACATCCTTGTCGCCATGGTAACGATCGAAATCTTACTTCTAAAATGTCAAATTTATTGTCCTTAGTAAAAGTGTATTCTGTCCATACCAAATATGAGCCTCAACGAGTCTTGAATGACACTCCCATTATCAAACTGTTTACAACCACCTTAATTAATTGTGGTTTTTGTAGTAAATTGTTCCATTTAATATTTTTTCTGTATCCCTTGTAATTCCTTTATACAGCAGGTATGGATTGGCCGAAAAGGTGATTCGAATTGTTTGCAAATGGAGACAAACACTGGAATTATAGAAACGGCGAAGGACTGTAACGACAAAAAGAACTATATTTGTGAAATGCCAGCTTCAACAACAAGTACGTTTTCTATCATCCACATCGACGTTACACCTAGCGCATTATCGCAATAGCCCAAGCTCAATACGAGAGCCCTGAACAACCTTATTTTACTTAGCTAATTATTTATTCATACAGCAAAACCACATAAGACATCGTATGAAAATTATTACTTTTTCTCTAAAATTGGGCGAAATGTGCATTATGTTTTTCCTACGAAGCTTTTGTTTAGTATTTTCAGGTTAAAGTCTATCAAATTTGAGTCAATGACTTCCATTTTAATTAGTAAAAGCTCCGCTTTTAGGCTTGTCTACAAGTTATAATTTCACGCTTTTGCCCCAGACTTTGGGGTAAGTGACCTTGTCAGAGATACTCGATGGTTTTAAAGGCTTGTATTATTCTACATCTATCTTCAGGTACTGTTTGTTATGAGCACCCTAGCAGGAATTACTCTGTTCCCATTAAAGTCAGCTGTACTTTTCCAGAAAACCTTTGTTTCAAATATGACAATACAACGGCAAACGGCGAACAAGTCACCATTCAAGGCTGTATATCCGCTGATCAATGCAGACAATTTGATGGTCATCATTTGCACTGTTGTGAAGGAGATCTGTGTAATAGTGGTAAGTAAGCTCAAGTATAATGGACACAAAATAGCTAAAAATTGTTACTTTAGGTCCGCCGTGCCATGTTCCCCAGAAACAGGGAAAACTTAGTTTATTTTAACGAGGATCCATGAAGGAGGAATAGCCATGATTTTAAGAACCTTTTTGTAAGTTTTCACAAGATAATGCACCTGTTTTAATCAGCGCATACTCGCACGTTTCCTATGCCATTTATAATGCAATACCTTTCCTTGCAGTTAAGAACACCACGATACCTGAACCCGAAAATCCGACCCGCGCCACTTCTAAAGTCATTTACATCTCACTTGGTATCACCTCCGCTTTTTTGCTACTGTCCGTGGCTATTGTTGTCTGGTGCTACAGAAAAAAGAAGCTAAAGACTATTGAAAGGTTGGTGTATCTTTTAATTTGCTAACGACGCTGTTCGGCGTAATTTTTTCTCTAGTTGAAGGTGTATCAAAAACACTTATATAATAAAAATTTTACTTTCCTAGTATTTAATTTTAGCGCGATGTTATTGGTTAGATTACGTCACGTGGCCACTTAGAGCGTCGTGCACCCGCCATTGACAGTTGCAACGAGAACAATCAAGCATTTTGTTTTAGCCAAGGGGCTGAAAACCTAAAAAAGACAGTAAGAAAGAAGAGACCCTTAAGAAGAATATCTTGAAAAATAAATTGAAAATTGACTTGACTGATAAAAAAATGTTATTGCGTTCGACGTCGAGAGAACGCAACCTAGACTCAACGCCCAAGAGCTTGAGCACAAACATTCAGCGCAAACAAACTCAACTTTTGGTAGTCTGGGTGAATTGCCGAAAACGATAGGTTGAAGGCTAATGGCTAAAGTCCTTGGTTGACAACTTTCTTCTGAGATGCCTCTTTCTGCCAGCTGTTTATTTTGACAGACAACCGCTGTTGAGCCTATCTGGGACCAAAAGTTATCTCTCATATCAACACGATATCAAACTATGCCCAGTCGGTGAGGTTGCATTTTTGGAAGGCAAAGGCCGGTTTCGAGAAGCGGCGTTTGACTTCTAATCGGGTATGGAAAATTTCGTTGTGACGTTTTCTCACTCAAAAATGGGCTTCTAGAGCAAATGTGTTCAGCAGTACACAAAAGGGCAAGGGCTGGTTGAGTCGGATGAAGCTTCATTCATCAATGAAATTACCCTTGCATTAAAATGAAAAATTTATCTTAGATGCCGTTTACACGGGACCGGACAAATATTTCAACGAATGATTAAGGCTTTTCCCGTGCAACCCTTTTACACTGTGGACCCGTGCAAATTCTGTATCAAATTTCAGTATGATTTGCCGTTCAAAAACTTGCACAGTTCGCAAGTTCCGTGTAAACGAAATGCGGCTTTGTGCAAGTTTTTGTCCGTTCATATGTCCGGATGTGTTTAATTTAAACGTGGTCTTAAGTTTCTTTAAACTGTCACCAACCCTGTTGGGAATTGTCTCCAAAATAGTTGCTATCCAACACACTCACAGAAGGTGTTTATTCCTTTCCTCACAGTACAGCACACTCTCATAACAAAATAATTCTCTTTTACTATCTCCTATTGTTCTACTATTTTACTATCAATCAGGAGGTTTTCAGCTTCGCTTTCAATTCCAAGTTCAGTGCTATCAGATTCTCACGTGTAATCTATCACTTAACACCTGTTTTAAATCAATTGACTAAAATCAAACAGAACTCAAATCATGTTTACAAAGGAGATTGGTTATTATTTCCGACACTCTCCCCCCATATGTCTTCCTTTAGGTGACATATGTTGCATTTATCTCTAGAAACCATATCATACTAAACGTTCTTCTGAGTCAAAACGATAACAGAAAACGAAATGATTCTCAAACTCTCTACATAGTCGGTGTTCAATGTTCAGTTGGCTTGCTCTTTGTCAGCAATATCTTGCATTCGTACTCTCGCTGCAATTGCAGCTTCACGGATAGGTCTGAACTCTCGAACCTACGGGTTTAGCTGTTCCTGAGTTAATTTGTCAAAGGCGCCCGCTCGCACGACATTTCTAAGGGCTAGAGGTGGTTTAGCAGCGGCTCTGACTTGGAAACGGTGACAACCATAACAGTGTTTTATTACTCTCTTGGTCAGACGTCTGAGCCTCGGCACCCAATGACGCTCTCCGATCCGCACCATTGTTAAACTTACTCCCCCATGCTAAGTACGGCTTCAAAGAGTTTCACTGTGTAGGGGTGCTTAGCTTGTCAGGCAGGTATACCGGGTAATGTACCTGTACACGACCTCGACATATGAGTATCCCCTGGTCGTTTTCTTCTAAACCCAGTCTTTGTCGATCGTCTGTCACATCCTCGCTTTGAATCCCTTGAGGGCGCCTGGTCCAAAACAGGTGCTGGTTTTTAATCTCGTCGGTCGTCAATGGGCCCATCATTCTTTCTTGTTTCTTCAGGCGTGAATTCCGTATGAATCTGGCTGTCCAGGCGACGATCCTCAACATTGAGCCACCCAGTTGACGCAGTGGCGCCATTAAAAAGTTCTTTGGTAATTTTAGCCTATGCTTGGCTCTCAGGAGTGCGACTTGTGACGATGTCTGTAGGCCACTTTTCTCTGTCTGAAAGCCATTCCATTCCTTGCCACCACAGCTTGCTGTCATCTACTTGCCCTCCTCGACTTCCCAGGTCTGCCGGAATTTCGTTAGTGGGTACGTGGCGCCAAGTAATCCCTGAATGCTCTTGTGTTTTCATCGCTCTGTTTGCTATGAGCTGTTTGTACTCGCGGCCACCGTTTATCCAATGGAGAGCCACTGAGCTATCCAGCCATCCATAGCGCCGTTAACAGGAAACCCTTCAAGCGCCTTCTCTACGTTTATGATAAGGTTCGTTGCCATATGTGCCGACACCAGCTCTAATCGCGGAATGGTCAGTAACTGCTTCGCTAGTCGAGCCTTTGCAGTAACCAAACCCTGGCTCACCCCTGATGGCTGTCTCGCAACTGCATGGACTGTTGCACACACTCCGTTCTTACTCGCATCTCCGAATACATAGAGCTCAATTCTTTCAATCTGCTCTCGGGCACATGTCAGAGCCCTTGTTACCATGACCTCGGCTGGTAACTCTTTCTTCCATCGTGTCCATTGGCTTGCTAGTGGTGGGGGTAGCGGTGCATCTCAGGCCACCTTCACGTTGCAAACATCTCTGTAGATGAACTTTCCCTTGATAGTTACCGGCGCCACGAGACCGAGGGGATCGTAAATTCTTGCCATATTACGTATCATATTGAGGCATAGTAGCACTTACCTGATCTCCTTGTTTGTCCCACGAGAGTCCAAGAAAACTGCCGGTCTTTGCTTTTGTTTGGCCGAGCTGCTGTTTGGCAAAGTGCCCTCGTTTTCCACCCCTCTTTCACTCTCTTCTAACTCGGCAACATTCGAGTGCCACTTGTGCAGCTTGAACTTAGCATCTTCGAAGATTCTTATGGCTCCCTCTTTCTGTCGTAGATCGTTCCCGTTCCACGATGTGCTGACTTTGCACATTTCACAGGAGTCACAGGACGATTGTCTTCATGTGGACTTTGACCGTTTCAAATTAGCACTATGGCCAACTTTGAGACAGAATTTTATGAACTTTTGAAGCTTTTTGACTCGTCCAGGCGATAAACGTGACAAAAAGATCAGCAATTGCTCTTCGACTCCCAGGCTGGTCCAAGCTCGCTTCTGTGTTTTGAGAAGCTATCACTCCATCATTTTTGTCTAGCGAAAACTTGATAGACTCAATCTTCCGGTTAAATTCTTTCATTAGTTCCTCCATCGCGTTAGCCCTTGTAGTTTTGGCGTCGTTTTTGTCGCCTTGTAAATATACTCAGTATTAAAATTCCTAGCCCCCCACGCAGGCGTTTTTAGGGGAGGGATGAAAAACGTTCTCCCCTAAAAACGCCTGTATGGAAGGCTATAAAATTCCCTGATCGCATCCGCTGTGTACTTGAATTTCCGTAAATGCCTTGCTCTTGTTCGAGGCAAATCCCTGTGTGTCCAGTCGGAGGTGCCCGCACTTGTGTTGGGAATTGTCTCCAAATAGTTGTTATCCAACACACTCACAGGAGGTGTTTATTCCTTTCCTCACAGTACAGCACACTCTTATCACAAAATGATTCTCTTTCACTACTCCCTGTTGTTCTACATTTTATTGTCAATCACGAGGTTTTCAGCTTAGCTTTCAATTCCAGAGTTCAGGGCTATCAGGTTCTCACGAGTAATCTATCTCTTAAGACCTCCTTTAAATCACGCCACTAAAATCAACATGTTTACAAAGGAGATTGGTAATTATTTCCGACAACTCTCCAACTTCGTTTGCCTGAAAATTTGTCTGTTAATTTCTTGTCATAAATTGGCAGAAACGCATACGGAAAGGCAAGTCCGATGCTCCTGTTCAATGCGTTGTTCACTGGTTTCTCTATACGTCCACGTCTGCACAAATAGTCGTGTACAAGCCAAACGTCTGAGCGCTGGTATGTTTTTCAGGTTGAAAATATGGTGCTTAAACTGATAACAGCCACCGCTATCATTACGATTACTCACGAGCGTTTTTTAATTAATAACAACCTTAATTCAGCTTTTATTATGTCCTTTTTCTCCAGATCACCTGACTCACAACCCTCTGATAAGTGGGAAATGGTGCCTGAGCAAATAGAATTCGAGGGAGAGCTAGGGAGAGGAGAGTTTGGTGTTGTTTACAAAGCAACCGTTAGAAAGAGGGATGAGATGGAGGCGTTGGTCACTGAGACTTCCAAATGGCCTTCATCATCCACGAAGACGAAGGCACCACAGGTGGTGGCTGTCAAAGTTTTACATGGTAAGAAATATTTTGAGACAAAGCCGTAAGCGCTAATTGAATTTGTAACTTATTTTCAGTTGTTTATATGCAAAAGAAACGAATTCTTTTTTATTTCTTGTTTGGACCTTTCTGAGACCCCAATAGAAAATCAGTCGAAAAAATCCAATTTTTTTTATTTCGTTTGCTTTGGTTCTTGTTAGTATTGTTGTTGTTGTCGATTATTCTTTTCACCACTGTTCTCCTTCGAAAACAACGGCTAAGGCCTGATGGTAAATAGGGTAGGAGCTCAAGGTAGCATGCCTGACTGTTCCAGATAGTGCATCCCCTCCAAGGCTGCTATCTAAGAAGATGGGGTGGTAAAGTGACTATTAAACTGAAATGCACTTAGAAGGAATAATCTCCCTGTCCTTTTGTGCATAGGAGGATGCGTGCGATAAAAAGGGATGAATATCTGTCATGCAAATAAAAAATCTAGCTCTGAAATAACATGCTGGCACAGGAAGAATGAAGAAGACATAATCATTTTATCAAATTGTCTTTAGATGATCCATCTGACGCACAGATAGAAGAGTTCATGTTTGAGATTGAACAAATGAAACTGTTAGGCTCACATAAGAACGTTGTATCCATGGTTGGATGCTGCACGCTTGAAGAGAAAATGTTCCTGGTCATAGAATACGTACCGTGTGGTGACCTCTTGACGTGGCTACGCCGCAGAAGAAAAAAGGTAAGAAAATCATTGCAGCGTGTTCTCGTGTTCTGAAAGGGTAGACCACCATTTTGTATGACTATATAACTACCAGCCATTTCATGTATTGAGACTATTGCAGATTTACATCTGCGAAGATGCCAATTTCATACCCGAGAAAGTCCTTGTTATGGAAATCATAAGATTTTTTTTAAAACTTGTTACAAAGAGAAAATACTTTCTCTCGAGATTACTCAGTGCTTAAGGGAAAATATTTCAACATTATCATGTATTTGACTGGACTTGATACAAGGTGCCTGCACTCACTCTACTGGACAACTAAGTCCAAGGAGCAAGAACTTATCCTCACCACCCATGAAACTCACTTCCCCAAGCTCTGCCAGTAGTGTTACGATTATGAGTCACAGCATTTATTTGGCTGGGCTAGCTTACAGGGAAACTTCCTTGACTTTTGAACTGCATTCTGGCTCGAAAATCTATCAAAGTGACAAAATCTCCCCTACCTACCCCCTACTTTTGACGCAAAAAAGCCAGCCACCCATCCTCTACTAGGTCCGGGCCAAAGCTCTCTGATAAGCTCTCTGGATTTTTTTGGCTTCCCTGGCTTGATGCCCGTGTTCAAGTCACACAGATGTATTGGTCTTTATTTGTTACGAAACTGATAACGTTGCTTGCTGGAAGTCTAGATCAACGAACTTAAAGCCTCCGAGAGATCATATGCTGACAAAGAGGTTCTGAAAGATCAGGAAGAGAGCAGAGATAAGGTAGGCTTGTTAACAAAATGTGCTGATTCAATATTTTATCTATTCTTGTTTGACCCTGATATTTTTTCTTTTCTTCAAAGTCCCCAAACCGTTTGTTGTTTGTTTCCTGTGTCTGATTGACGGCTCATTGTACGTAATCAAAGACTTAATTAAGGCTTAATTAAGGGAGCTTTCCAAAAGTCAGAGCTGGCCGGCCAGACCATAGCAGGCACCAGTCACTTTGACAATGAAACATGCTTTTTTCCAAGAGCTTTTGTTAAAACACCATTTCCTTTGTGCCTGCTATTTGGTATCTGACTGATAGTTCTGATTAAAAGTGAAATTCTCATTATGACTGGAATGGTCTGGCTGGTCAGTTCTGACAAATGGAAAGCGTCCTAAGATTAAATTAAGACACTGAAATTGTTTCCATGCTTGTAAAAATCACCAAAAAGTTTTTATGTTTAATGCCCGCTGATAAAATTTGTTTGATGTCTTTTTTGTGGGGTGGTATCAGAGGGAGGGTGGAACACTCTTATAGGGTGGATTGAACGGTCTTTCCTTCTTCGCAGCAAAAACAAGCAGGCAAACTTTTGAAGAAAACGGCAAAGGAAGAGCAGGCTCAGGTCACCATGGAAATGATCTCATTGCGCCAGAGTGGCGACCCAAATGACATGGCGTCTGCCGCTGACAGTCTCGCTGATGTAAGAATTTTAATAAACACACTCAAGCCACAAGCGGCCTTTTCTCCATCCTTGGAGGCCTAGGGGCAGTCAGGTGGTTCGGGAGAAAACGTTTGAGCCCCTGTTTACGGACTCTCACCAGACCATTCTCAAACAATCCAGCGAGTACTGACTCCTGATTGGGCACAAAAAAATGCTTTGCATTATTTTGCCCAATGGGCGAACATGGGCTTCTATTTTCTTTTTGTGTGTTCGTACACGACGGCTATTATCTCGCCATACTTGTCCGGTTCTTTCACCAAGATTGGCTGTGCAAGGGGAATCTTGGCTTTTCCTACTTTGCCCCTACCAGAAACGGAGGAACAACTGATGATTTCGGAAGACGTTTCAGATGCTATCAGCAGGACCGTTCCAATTTGCTCCTAGACCATTCGGTAACAAGGTATCGTAAATGATATTTACGATGACGTGATCGATAAGGATCGATGCAAGCTTGAATACGTGTTTCAAGCTCAAGTTTATGTTTTTGGATAAGCATCTTTTAAATACCCTTACATACGTTTCCAAATTTAGTTTTCGGGTAGACAGTTGCAGTTTTTTTAATTCATGGACGGGTTTTATATCGAACTGAAACTTTCCTGACAGCGTGTATTTCTTTGGTTCAAGAGCCAAACAAGTATCATAATGGCGAGACAATAGCTATCGTGTACGAACACACGAAAAGAACTCGCGAGATGCTGTTTATCAGCTTGACCGTTTGGAAATAGTTTGGAAATAGTTTAGTAAGGGTCGGCACCCAAGGGCTCTTCCGCCCTTTCTTGAAAACTATTTTTCGCCGCGCCTTTTCTCCCGACCCGACCGACTGCCTCTTGCTCTCCGAAGATGCCTTGTCTCGCGATACGACGGGTGTAACATGATATATTTCATTCCTAAGAGCATAGGGAGAAGCGAAAGGTGACGTTTCAGTGACTGAAGAGATATCACGTAACGAAAGACTATTGTTATTGAATTGAATACCGTGGTTTTGAAGAATGATAAATAAAACTTCCATCTTATTTCAGTGGAACTTTAAATGAACAAATTCAACTCCTCTCTGTTCTTTTGTCAGTCGAATTACATAGTTTTAGCACAGGTATCCCGAAACTCATAGAAGATAACTATTAGTGCATAAGATTTTATATCATGATTTAAATTGGATCTTAAGAAAATAAAATAGTAAGAGGAAAAAGGCAGTAGTCTGCCTAAACTTGTGTGATACTTTAATTTTTAGTTACAGACAGTAGCTTCTAACAATGTAATGTTCCAATTTCCCTACATATAAATTAAACTCCTTTTTTAAAAATCATTTAGCATAGGTTCGCCTTTAATAATGAGGCTATGGACGATGAGCATTCTGCACACAAGGAGCAAGTGAACATTGCACAGCAAAGCGACAAAGATGCCGTTGTTGAAGTGATTCCCTCAACTTCTGCTAAAAATCAAGTAAGAAGTTTTATAATTATTTACCACTACAAGTAATGCGGGTATGGGTATGTGGGTACATGGTATACTTCGTGCATTTGGTACCTCAGTGTCATAAACGTCCCTACCCTGCAATGCACAGTTCCGGGTAGCCCTTGGGAAAGGTGTAGCACCCGTTAGCCATTTCAGGGTCACGACACTGTTACCTGGCAGTCAGGTTTTTGTTTTTGCCACAGGCTAAGGGAGCCACCCCTACAGAAAACGAGCCCACCGCTGGAAGGTCTGGCGCTCCTCCAGCATCCCTTGCTTGGATTTGTCTCAGTGAGCCTAGCAAAACATTGATTTGATAAACACTGCAAACTTCCCCACATACTTGCTCGGTCCTCGCCCGGATAAACAAGGGCCGCGTCCCCCAGTGATCAACCAAGTAGGAGTTGATAAGTCAGCTACTGGAAGTCTCTTAATATGCAAGATAAACACTGTGGTGTCAACTTTTAACATCCGTTCACTCAACTCCATTGAGAAGATTGGAGAGCTTACCGTGCTGGCAGAGGAGAAAGGAATATCTGTTGTTTGTCTGCAGGAACATCGAAAATTTCACGATAGTGCGCACGTGCACTGTACTGATGTCTGCAAAGGCTGGATCTTGGCCAATTTCTCGTGCTGGAAGAAGTCCATGAACAGTTGCGTGGGAGGAGTGGGTATGCTACTAAGCCTCTCTGCTCACAACTCCCTAGAGGGCAATATTGTAGTAGTGAGTAGCCGGACCATTGTGGCAAACTTTAGTGGCAACCCTGCTACTACCATTATATGCTGCTACAGCCCAACGAACTGCTCTGGTGACAGCGATGCTCTAGACTATTACAACACACTCTCTGAAGTAATAAAGAAGCTACCTGGACATAACCTTAAGATCATATGTGGTTATATTTGAATGCACAAATCAGTCCCTTAGACTGTAATGGGCTCAGCTTTAGGAAAAAGACGTTTATGTTGGATATGGCCAAATGGTTGCAAAGCCAAACTTGATTATATACTGGTAAACAAGAAATAGTGGAACAGTGTCAAAGACTGTCAGGCATATGACTCTTTAATTCAGTACAGTATATTCACAACATAAGATTGTCGTAACTAAACTATGCCTCAGTCTGCTTGCCAATGGGAAAACAACTGGCAAACGTAGCCATTCCGTAAGAGAGGCTTATACTGTGGAAGTTAAGAATCGCTTTGAGGCCCTGTACGAGATTAAGGAAAAACACACTGTGAACGATCTGTATACTACAATGATCGAGGCCCAAATGGATGCAGCTTAGAGAAGTGTATTCCTAAGAAGAAACGAGTGAAAAAAAGAGTGCCCTGGGAGAAAGAACTTGTCAAGGAGAAAAGGAACGAGTTGAAGAAAGCCTATTTGAAAAATGTCTCCCCAACTCTGACAATGCGAATTACCTAAAACAAACGAAAGAGGAACTTCAAGCTGCATATGACAGCGAACAAGTGGAATATCTGGCCCAGAAGTGCGCTGAGACTGAGAACGCTGCAGTGCAGCATCAGGCAAAAAGAGTATGGGATACTATTAATGAGATAACGGGAAGGACTTCGTCAGCTACAGGTCGTCTTAAAGGCAAAACTGCTGAAGTGAGGCTGGAAACGTTGAGGGACCATTTTGCCCCACTCTTAGGCCAACCAGTGGCCGAAGACAGGAATCCAGTTTGTATATTGTACAGGATACTATTCCGATCAGCACTAGTGCCTACACTTTCGAAGAACTCAATACCAGCATCAACACATTTGCCAACAATAAGGCACCTGACATAGATGAAATCCCAGCTGAAGTATAGAAAAGTGGCTTACTCAATGACCAGTTGCTAGACATGTGTAATACGATGCTTGAAGGTAGCGGAAAATCTGAGCTATGGTCCAAGAGCATTATAAACCCTGTACCCAAAAAAGGGCGATCCCAGTGAACCTCATAACAAACGTGGTATTGCACTAATTCAAACAGCAGCTAAGATCTATAATAGAGTGCTTCGTAACAGGATCCGCCCCTACTTAGACCCCTTCTGCGCACAAATAAAAACTGGTTCCGACCAGGAAGATCAACAGTTGCTCAGATATTTACTCTTCGAACATTGGTAGAAGGCATATAGGCCAAGAATCTATAACAGCAGTTCTTACTGTTGTGGACTTCAAAAAGGCGTTTGAAACGGTGAACAGAGACAAAATGTTTGAAATTCTGAAAGCTTACGGCATCCTAAATCAAATAGTCTTGGCTAGAGCGTCGATGTATTATAACACTGAAGCCATTGTTTGCTCACCTGGTGGAGAAACAGATTTCTTTGCTTTCCATGCTGGAGTACTGCAGGGTGACACGTTAGCTCCGTTCGTGTTCATCATAGCATTAGACTATGCAATGAGATCCGCAATTGAAGGCTACGAAGACCTGGGATTTACACTGACTGGGAGAAGAAGTCATCGCTTTCCCGCAGTTATGATCACTGACAGAGACTTTGCTAACGATATCGCATTGATTTCAGATAACTTGGATAAAGCCCAATCACTGCTAGAGGGAGTTGAAACTGCTGCCACAGAAGTTGCTCTGCACATTAACACCGGCAAGACCGAACACATGGCCTGTAACCTCCGACACAGGGCGACCTTACTACCCTAGACAATTCAAAGTTAAGACAAGTGGACGATTTCAAGTACTTAGACTCTTGCATAGATCAAACGAAGAAAGACTTCGAGATCCGTAAAGGAAAAGCTTGTGCCGCTAACAACAAACTAACAGCGGTGTTGAAATCAACCTCAACAGAGATCTAAAGACACGTTTCTTTAGAGTTTTAGTTGAATCTGTTCTGTTGTACGGGTCAGAGAGTTTGACATTGACTACTACACTGGAAGAACAAATTGATGGCTGCTACACAAGGCTGCTACGTGCTGCTCTAAACATAAGCTGGAGAGATCATATATCAAACGAGAAGCTCTACTGGGATCTCCCTCCAATTTCAGCGAGTCTCCAGATACGTCGACTGCACAGTTTAGTGCAGTGCCTGATCCAGACCTTGAGATAAGGGGGGAGCGGTCATCCAGACCCTTAGATAAGGGGGAGCGGGGGGCGAGAGCCCGAAATAAGTAGACAACTCCTTTAATTTTTAGTTTCGACTAAAGACGAACGCAACATATAGTCGCTGTAGGTCCTCTGTTACTATAGCCGTCATGCTATTTTCGTCGTTGGTGTACTACTTCTGCGCATGCGCCTTCTTGAATTACGTCACAACCTCTCGTTTCAATGCTATTTTAGTTGTAGACTCGACACTGGCCGTGGCTTCCTGGGTAAACTTCGCACGGTGAAGCCAACAGGACTTTCTTTAACTGTCGTGGTTTAGTTCATCCCAGACATTTTGACAACAGACTGCTAAAGGGAGGATACGTGTTTGATAGCTGTAAACCTGCCACTTTTAAGCTATTTCATGATTGTCAATTACGTCTACTTGGTTAAACACCTGTTCTTGTACTCACATTTAGCTCAAACATTTTGTCAGTGTTTTTTCTTTGAGAGTGATTAATAGTCATATTGTGCCGATCCTGACATCAAGGCAACCCTCGCAACAAACCTGAGGACAAGATCGACAGCCTACCGACTGAAAATAATGCAATGGAAGCCTAGGGTAATTTTAGAGATGCAGCATTCGATTTTACATTTACCACTTGAACAGAAAGAGCGAAAACATCAGGACTTGTTTGAAACCAACAACGCAGAAAACGCCTGCCTTCTGAAGCAAAAGCAGGAAGCATTTACCAATTGGCTTTAAGAAAAGAGCTCAACTGCCAGGCCCGATCGCCTCAAGCACCTCAGAAAAAAAGTCAAACTGAGCTGAGACAGATGAAGGATAAGTGGTGGCAACACAAGGCTGCAGAGCTGGAGCAATATTCAGACGTGCACAACTTTAAGAGGTTCTTCGAGGGCTTGAAGACTGTATATGGTACCTCTTCCAATGCCATGGCTCCTTTCCCATCTTCTGATGGAACCCTGCTTACAGGGAAGTCTGATATCGTTCAAAGTTGGTGTAAAATCTTTAGCCAACTTCTCAACAGATCGACCAGTGAGCCATCCAAGATATGCTTCAGCGCCCGGTTCTAAGCTCTCTTGACGATCCCCCAACACTGAAGGAAACCAATAAAAAAATAAGCAGCTCCAGGCTGGGAAAGCACCTGTTGTTGATGAGAAACCTCCAAAAATCTTTAAGGAGGGAGGAGAGGTCATCACCGTCAAGCTCACTGAGTTGATGCAGCAGTTTTGGGTCAAGGGCTCAGTGTCTAGGGACTTCAAGGACGCCAACGCCATCCACCTGTACAAAAACAAAGATAACAGAGCATCCAGTGACAACCACAGTACAAAGGTATCTCGCTGTTGAGTATTCAAGGAAAGATCATGGCACGCATCATACTAAGCTGTATCACACACCACCTCCTGGATGATTTTCGTCTCCGAGAGTCTTGGTGCCTTCAGGAGAAACAGAGGGACAATCGACATAATATTCCCCGTAGGAAAGATCAAGGAAAAGAGCCGCGAGCAGAATCAGAGCCTGTACATCCTCTTTGTGCACCTGACCAAGCCCTTTGATACGGTCTTTTGGTGGGTTGGACGTGTGGTTTGAATGGAAGACACGCACTTCCCGAAAATGGTCTTCTTCTCTCAGGTCACCAGCGGTGAACGTAGCATTGGACACCCACTAAAGAGGTTGAAGGACAGCCTGAAACAAAAAACTGAATCGAATCCCACTCTAAGATAAGAAACCTTCGCCACAGACCGCAACGCCTGGAGAATGGCCGTGCACAAGGGCTTTTAAGGCTTTGAAAAAAGGGGCTGCATGGTTTCCATCAGACCTCGCTATTGGCCGAGTTCTAGTAGCGCCTTAGCTGCGTCTTAGCGATTGAGTCGATCTATACGGTTTCTTCGAGTTGTTTAAGCTAGACCCTTAATGATTTTGTTTTTTAATTTTCGTAAGGATGGGGAGTGGAAAGTAAAGGACAAAGAACTACTACGCAGCCAACAGGTAACAGGAAAAAGTCAAGCAAAGCCTTCACCCGCCATGCCACCTGTAATCGAAAGCATACACGAGGATCTCAGCAGTGATGAAGAAGACGAGGAGGAGAACTTTCGAACCAAACAACTCTTTTTATTTGCTTGGCAAATTGCTAAAGGAATGGTAATTACTATATTATTATTTTTCTGAGAAACGTTGCTTCCATTCAGGTTTTGTTTTCATCCTTCAAAGATCGTTGTCAAAGACTATTCCACAAGCAAGAAATAAAGGAAAAATAAGTTAATTTTCTAGATGATTAATGGTTCTTAGAGGATCGACCCAAATTCGGCATGTTTTGTCTGAACTTGAATCAGCCGTTTAGATCAGTTCAGTTGTGATATTTTACGTTTGATTATTGGCTCCTATAATTTTCACGCCTTCACCCGTGCCTTTTTAGGCAATAGTAGCCCCGTAACTGAAATTTTATGGTACTTATTTTCATTTTTCTCTTTCCTTCTTAAAATTAGAATCATCTCGCCGAAAACAATCTTGTTCACAGAGACCTTGCTGCCCGTAATGTTCTTGTTGGCCATGACAACCAAATCAAAGTGTCAGACTTTGGGTTGATGAGACAAATCTATGAAGATGTGAGCAGCTCAGCGAAGTCCAAAAAACTTCCTGTAAAATGGATGGCCCCCGAAGCACTTTATCAAGGCCTTTACACCACCAAAAGTGATGTGTGAGTATAAAAAAATCCCACTGTTTTAAACTCATTTCGATAAATTACTGCTCTGAAAACCTCAGTCAGCTTCCCTAAAAGTCGTGATCAGCGAGTTTATTTCAAACCGATCTAGAATCTCAGTGGTTATAGTGGCTGATTTCGTACTTGTCAATATAATTTCGACTCGGGGCTACATAGTTTGCATATAAGTCCTGAGTGAGAGCGGCGTCTGCTGAATTCTTAATTCGGAGTGTACGTAAAGATAATTTAGTTACGATTATGCGGCAGACCCCTCACCTAAATTGGTAGTCTTTTCCGATCCCTACTCTATTAACCTTGCTAGGCCTTTGGCTAAGGGCTTTGAGCAGCTGAGGCCTGGTGTCATAGGGTTAAGTCAAGAGCGAAGGCATGGAAAGGTGGAGATACGCCCTTTTGCCTTAAGTTCATCAAGTAAAGAGAAGAGAAGAAAAGTAATGTTAATGCAGTGGGGATATTCACGGCCTCTGTGCTTTTCTCTATAGTTGGTCTTTTGGTGTTGTTCTTTGGGAGATGGCTACATTGGGTGAGTAGACCGTCACACACTAATCATGTAAACTTCCAAGGGGAGGGGAATCCCAAGAACTCTCCTCCCTGTTGCCACGGGGTATATGACTTGAATTGTGCGACTGATATCAAAGGACGACACTGGGACTTAAAGAGTGAGTCCTTATTAAATAAGGTTATTGTTACCAGGAAACAGGCTGATACCTGATGACTTTTATTTGTGGCAAGCTAGGCACTTTTGTTTTGAACTAGGCTGTATGTCTGATAAGTGATAATCGGCATCAAATATGCACGCATTAGTTGTTTTCTGGAAAGAGGAGCCTTATTACTAAGCACCCTGTTTTCTTTGACGACACATTTCAATGCAATTCTGACCCCTGCTCAATCACAATTCTATTGCAAAACGGCATTATTGAGTGCGGGGGAATGAAGAGTCGTCGACATTGACATTTCCAGGAAAAAGCTATCCAGAGTAATAAGCCATATTTTCAAATAATAACATGTATATTTTTTCTTTCGCATAACGTGATCAGGAGGCGTACCATACCCCACGCTGACCAACTCAGAGTTGTATCGACTGCTTGGCACTGGTTATCGCATGGAAAGGCCTGACATGTGCTCCGATGATGTGTACGTTTCTTGATCAGAATAGTCTTAGAACTAAGAAAAAGATTCGATCTTTTTAGTTATAAATAGGCTTGAAAGTTGCAGAGGACAAGTCGGTTTCGATTTTGACGTTTTCTTCGATCAAAGCGATTACTGAACAGACAGACGGCAAAATCTTAGCTTAAATATTTGTTTCATACAGTGATATGATAGTGTTATTAAACAGAGATCGACAGAGCAAGAATTAGCCTGCGAGCAAGCTCTCCATTTGGGCGAGGAAAACGAACCGTGCGAGTACGCGCGAGCGGGGGGCCCCTCGCTGTCGTGTTTCCTCTCGCGTGTCGCACTTGCGTGTACTTGAAGAGATCCCCCAAATGGAGAGCTTGCTCGCAGGCTAGGCAAGAAACCGACAAGCCTAATGATCCGGCGTGAGTGGCTCCCAGCTGGTCTAAAGGAAAACTCTTGCACTAAATCGGAAAAACGGTATCTATACATGTAATAATGGATTGGAACTCTGACTAACTTCAATTGGTTTTTTGTTTTTTTTTTTGTCCATAACAGATATGAGCTGATGGCTGACTGCTGGAAAGAGGAACCTCGCTCTCGTCCCAGTTTCTATCAACTGATCGAAAAACTGGAGGTGATAATGGAGAGGGATGCACCATACTTGCATCTAAACGAACACAATGAAGATCGTCCATATTACAACGTGCCACCTGAAGCTAGTGATGATTAAATATGGAGAAGGAGCTTCCCCAGTAATCAGACAATTTCAGATCAAACGAGTATAAACAGTTAACCAGTAATGATCATTTCGAGAAAGTAATCTTAAAACGTTTGAATAGGAAGTAAAAGTAGAAGCATGGCAAGAACCGTATTAGCAGTAAGGCACCTGGGATCTAATCAGGACTGAGCCCTTTACCCAGGAATGTTCTTGCAAAACGCCTGGGTCATAGCGTGCTAGATTTATATGTTTTAGACTGTTTTTAGGTTCCTCGATCTCTCACGTAAAAATAAAAACAAATCATTAAGCTGTCACATGCTAGCTGTTTTCGTTTCTTCACTATCTGCAGCCTGCGTAGTCAGCGGGATCTGAAGCGCGTCCAGAGTTTTGGCAGAGGACCTGCAAAGCCGCTCACCTTGGGGAAGAAGAGGAGACGTTTTGAAATTCCCTCGCAGCTTCACCGCCATAACTCTCACACGCGCGCGCGCGCCAAAAATTGGGAGGGCCAGCTGATCTAACAGGCAGCCCAAGCGCAGTATGGTTGTTGCATGTGGTACAATATTGCAAAATGAAAGGAAACTATTGAAGATTCGTCCGGGGCGGTAATAGATTCAAGAAGAAAGTTATTAGCAGAAATTAATTAGCAATTAATGAATGAGGCTGAGTATCTCATGAAGAATTATGGATATCGTGCGGCCTCGACGGATAACACCCTCCGAGAACTCCATAATTCTTCATATGATACGAAAGCCGAATTCAATAATTGTTTTTGTTATTCATTCAAAATAATTCCTAGTTTAAAACATGACTAAAACACGCCTATCTCCATCGATCCATCGATGTTAAGTTCATCCTAGATAGTGCACGTTTAGGGTTCACCTACGCAAATATTCTCCAAATAGCAGATGTCGCCCTTCGAGTTGTCGTCTTGTTTTTCTTGCCATGTTTTTAGCTATTTTTCCGCCTATTTTTTCAAGTTAACAACCAAAACAAGTCAACCTCGTCCCCAGGTCTTCTCGGTTGACTGTGCATTAACCTGTAAGAACGCTGCACTTTTGACCTCATTTCCTCGCTAAACACAAAATTCCTCCAAATTTAGTCATCAGTAACCGGTTATGGTGAATTAAACGTGTGCTTTCAGCCAATCAGAATCGGGAAAATATTTTGAATGAATAATAATTCTCAATAAACACATCTCTGACGTTACTTAAATTGGGTGTTTTTGCTTTTTGGCAAAAAAAAAAAAAAAAAAAAAAAAAAAAAACATGAGTGAGCCGCCAACGATCGAATGAAAAAATGTTCGTTGAGTTGATGGGACTGAGGAGCGATGAGGATCTAAGGAATTTCAAGGTCATTTGAGAGGGGGCTTAATAAAGACGGGCGACTTATTTAATTTAGAAAGATGATGGTATGAGTTCTCCGTAAAGAACTTGAGTACAAAGTGGAAAAGCTCAAGTACTTAAGGAGATTGGAGGTCATGCACCCTAGGATCAGAAGCAAATCCGAACTTCCAGAGTTGGTAATGGAAACATTTCGTCTCAGTCCACACCGAAGTTTTACGGTCTATCATTTATTAGTGAAGAATAATTAGGGGAGAGGATGGGGGGCTGGGGGCTTACTAACTTTCTTCCCCAGAAAAGGGGGGCGGGGTTATTGGGGGGAGGGAGCTTATTTATCTTATTTATTAGAGATTGAGACGGGGGGCTTAATAGAGGATTTACGGCATACTTGACATGATCCAGTACGAGAAATATCTTCTTGAGCAGCAAAACCTTTGCGGTGCTTAGGGCTTCGAGTGCGTCAGGTTTTAGAAATCTTGCTTGAACGCACTTACAGCTATCCCAAATTTCCCGTCCTTTGGATGGGTGGAATCGAAAACCCCAGCAGACGATCTGGTCCCAGTTGTTCAAAAGGTGGATAGCGGTATCCGATGGATAAATCTCTATCTAGTGGATAACGCAATTGGTTTCCCAAATACTTATCCACCGGGTAGTGATTTATCCGGTGGATAGCGCTATCCAGCTTTTGAACAACCGGGGCCTGGGGCCTAGGCTCATTTGCGCCCGCAAGGTATGGCGGTAATAATCAAAATGCGGGAAACGAGAGAATATTCACAACCAAGGGATTTGGGTGTAAAAATACCCAAAATGATGGCTTTTTCCTTTAAATTGCTATAATCAGAAGGTAACCATGGCTCTATCTAGTCCAGAATCACCTGTTCCGCCACGCCGGGTTGTAATTAATCGCACTGAAAACCCGAGCGAGGAACACGAGGAGCTGAACAAGATGGCGCACGGCGTTGTGGCAGAAAGTCGAAGGTTTGTATTCATGGTTGAGTTTTCTTTTATGTAGCAAGGTTTCGCTTGGTTGTGTTATTAATGGAGGGAACTTATTTAACTTAGATAATTTACTGAAATTTTAAAAGGTGTATATGCACACGAGCCCAAGCCTAGCTTGATTTATTACATGGCCATATGCATTATTTCTATTTTATGCATTATTTTTATTTTATGGTGCAGTAATAGTAATAGGAGGCAGGTTTTTCTGAAGGGTGTTTTTATCCAAAATATCAATCGAATACTCAAGGAGAAAAAAATAAAGCAATAAATCATTGGTTGGTTGTTTTTTAACAGTCACAGAATCATGATCAACATGCAGTGCATACCAGCAGCCTTTACTAACCGTTGATCAGTTTGTACAGTACTGTTTTCTCATTTCATTTTGTTTGTATAACTGCTTATTTTACTCATTTGACCTTAAGACGGAATCCACCAGGAAATTGAATAATTTTGATTTTCAGTGGACAAAAACCTTGTACGAGAATAATTTAAAGCATATTGCATTCTTTTTTACATTTTTTAAGGGCTAAAGATGTAATTAGTCATCTGTAATAATACCGAAGAAAATTTCCTATAGACGCCCAAGAAAATAAAATGCCAAATTTCACAAAATTGCATCTTTCACATGAAATTTTCAGAACTAAATTAAAATTACTCAATTTTCCGGTGGATTCCGTCTTAATACTAGGCCTATTTTTAGGCCTGCTATTCCAAACCAACTGTTAACTCACTTTTGTAGCACAATATATGCCATGCCACGTCAAGCTGTTTAAATTCCATGCTTGTTTTGTTTACAGTGAAGATGTCTTCTCAAGCTATGCTTGCAACTCATTAAATCATAGAGGAATTAAACATCATCTGGGGGATATTGGAGAAGCTGGTTGCTTGGCGGTAAGTATGTATACTACATGTTTTTTGAAATAGCTTGAAAATCAAACCAAATTTGTCCCTAGTGTGGTTAAACAAGCATTAGACCTTGTTTGAGTCAGAATTTTCTTTGTTTCCTAGCCTCAACAAAGAGAAGTCATTATGTCATGTTGCCCTGCTTACTAGCAAAATTCCTGGATCTCAGCAAACTGTGGCCCTGCAATTATATGGGAGAAAAAAATAGGACTGTATGACTTTCCTATGATTGCACTTAGGACTTTTCTTTCATCATCCGAAAATACAAATCATGAAATGGCCATTTCTGTCTTGAAAGAAGGACTGTTGAGATCCAGAAATCTTGTTACATGATTGTAAAGTGATATCACGCTTTTCCCAATTATTTGTAGGGGACAAAGATAACATTATTCCATTTTATCTGAGAACAGTTTATTCTCACAATGTTCAACTGTCTGCGCTATTGATATTTTTGTTTTTAAAAAGGTTGTTTCATTTTGCGGGTTTTACTGATGATTATCTTTTTAAAGTAAATGCACAATAAAATGGCTACTGATTTAATGTATGTCCCCTCTCTTTTCTAGGCACAGCAGCTACCACAAGCTAAATACTAGTCATTGTTTAAATCGCTTCCACAAGATTTAGTAGAGACAGGTGATGATAATTGACTTATTTACTTTGACCAACATTCTGGTTATTCTCTTGTTTCTTTAAGTCTCTGTTACTTGTGGCTCTCAAGTTCTCTTAGTTTCCTTTGCTCTGTGGCTCTCTGTTATGCCTGGTTTTCCTGATTCTCATGGTTGGTATTTCTCATGGCTCTTCCTGTTATCGTGGTTCTTGTACATGTAGTTCTCCTCGGTTTTGTGATCCTCCACAAGTACATGAACCAGCCTCTGAGGACTACAAGAACCACAGAAACAGGAGACCAATGAATCATGATGCCAATAAGAAGTAGCAAACCATTTTAAATTCAAGAATCAGAAGAACCCATAAGACCATTGAGACCCTGGCAAAAAATGATGATACCGATGAAAAACATGTGCGACCATTCAAATGAGACCTCTTCAACTGTACTTTCACATGGCATCAGACTAAAAAACTAATGGTTTTTTCCACATTTACATGTAAAAACTCTTTAAAAATGAAATTTGAAATTTTTGTTGAATTGGACACTTTGGTCACTTGTTGAAAAGAAGGGGTTTACATATAGTTGGGTTTTACTTACAGCAGCTTTGCCCCCCTCCCCCCTCCCCCCTCCCCCCTTCCCCCTCCTTTAATCAGACACCAAAGGGACAGAACCAAGTGTCCACTTTACAGAGCTGTCTGCTTTAATTACTCATTTAAAGTAATATGTATAAAGTTAGATGTCTTTAAGCTATATATGTGCAAGACAGAGAATTGTTGTGTCCATTTGCACATGGCTAAAAGTTTGTGTAACAACTCCCAACAACATGCAACAACATTGCAACAACATGCAACAGGGTGTGCCAATGGACGCAACATGTAACATTCAACAATGTTGAGAGCTGTTGGCCGACAATGTTGCATACATTTGCATGAGGCTGTAGGATGAAAAGACCTTATAGAGGTGTTTGCATGGAGGGGTTTGATCATATTTTAGGTGATAATTTTGTAATAATATTGATAAAGGGAAATGTTGATAAGCCTATTTTTTTTGTTTACATCAGGCAAACTAAGTGATTTGCAACTGGAAGGAGTTTTGTATGCTGTAAGTATAATTATCACCTTATTAGTATCAAGAACTCTGTCAACATTTGTCGGCTTTTGTATTGCTCTATCTTCTGTCCACGTAAAGCATTTAAAGTATTTGGGAAAAGATGGATTTCCAGCTAAAAATAAATTCATTACAAAAAAGGCCCTTCCAGCTGCTGGGGAGATGTGGTAGCAGAGAGTGTGTTATTGCACAGTCGTGGTCTTGAGTAATAAAATCAAGTTAAACAGCATGAAAAATTCATTTTATAAACTGCTGTTGATTTTTTTTAATAGTGTCAAAGACATCAGATGGTCCTTGCCAATGGACAGAGAGCTGGATTCTTTATAGGGGATGGTGCTGGGGTTGGAAAAGGAAGACAAGTGAGTACATTTTGTTTTTGTACAATTTCATGCTGTTAAGTCGATGAACTGTTGCTTTGTTTATTTAGACAAAAATCAAGAACAATGGCCATTTTCACTGAGGTGCAAATTTACCTCATTTTCATGTTTGCAAAAGCACTTGCCTCGTTTTCATTTTAAAACCATGTGATATCACTTGTATTTTCCATTGCCTCCACATTGCCTCCAAACCATGTTAAACCACTCAAGAATTGGAGTTACTATCGCATTTTATTAATCTTTGATCAGCTGGTAGGGTGTGACAGTTGGTACGGGCGTTCAAAAGAACATACATGGTTGATCATACAACCTTGAAAAGGTCTTAATTCTACTACTATCATCTTGAAAAGTCCTTGAATTTGGTTTAGGTCCTTGAAAAGTACTTGATTTCTTTATTAGGTCATAAAAAGTCTTTGAAATTCACAACCTTGTCTACGCCAGACATCTTTTTCTGTAAAATTAGATTATTTTGCCGAGGAAAATTCGGCTCATCCTCGGTGTAAGAATTGACCTGTAAAACTCATGGGTAACTATGCTTAATTTCTGCACCTCAGATGCAATTGCACGTCATACCCAGTCATTTTGCAAAGTCTTGTTATGGAAAGGAGTATAAAATAATGTGATCAATGATATGGCCAAAGAAGTCAAGACATGTTTTAGCCAATAGGGTGATCAAAGGGGGTTAAAGAATGCCTATGATTTAACAGAAATATCGTAGTCCTTGAAAACTGTAATTTGTCCTTGAAAAATTCTTGAAATGTCCTAGAAATTTGTTTGTTTGAAGTTGTACAAACCTTGAATATAGAACTGTTTGACTTTAAGCCCATTAAATTTGTTGTCAAGATTACACTCCAGTTGTTTTCTACTGTAGATTGCTGGCATTGTGTTGGACAATTTTGCACGTGGAAGATCCAGACATATATGGTTTAGTATTTCAGCTGACCTACGATTAGATGCCCAAAGGTGTGTTCAGATTATTTTTTAGCCAAAGTCTGATTATGTATTCAATGGAATTTTGACCTTTTAACCCATTCGCCCCTGAACCGCCCATAACCGCCCGTGCGGATCCAGGTCCTTTCTACCCTTTGTGACGTCATCAGTTTTAACGGTCAAGGACAACTTTCTTCGGACAACTTTCTTCGCACACGTGTGCAGAATGAAGAGATCTTTCAAACCATACCAGAATGAGCACAATTCAGTCAAGGACACCGGAGAAAGAAGCAAAAACCCACGTGACAAGGACCTGAAAATCTCCATGAAAATCTTGTTCCATTACCCACCTACCTTTCCTTTCACCTAATCCTAAGATCCTAAAAGCTTTCCTAAAAACTCTTCCCACCAAAATGAAGCCTACTAAATGCCCAGCAAGAGAAAAAAAAATGAGGCAAGAAAAGCGCAGAAAGAAGGGAGGAGAGAAAGCGAAAAGTAAAAGTCAAGACTGCTGTGTCACTTTTGAACCCAAAAACTATGTCGAAATTTTGCTTTCTGCGCATGCCCGAACTTCGCAAGCTGATATTTTGCATCTGGATCAGAAGGCCGCCAAGTGTATGACCTGTAAACCGGTTTGTGGTAAGTTTTAGCTCTTTATAGCACGACAGTGACCAGAAAACCACTCGACTAGCTTCAAAACGCGTTTTTCGGCAAAATCTCCAGGAGCGAATTGGTTAAGTCAATGATTTTAACCCATTCACTCCTGGGAATTTTTCCAAAAAATACGTTTTAAAAAAGTCTGCTCTCTATGACTTATTGGCAAGGTAGGTTTTATTACAGATTAGAAGTCGTAAACAGGATTTTCTTTTTCAAAATCATCTTCTGGTCCCTCAGTCGATCCTACAGGATGCGGGCAGTAAATTATTTTGCATCTTTGGAGATCTGATGCATCAGGAGCACAGGATGCACAGGCAGGGGTAACAAAATCACTGCAGCATTAAGTTCATAATTCCACATTTTTTTCGCGCTTTTATGTGTAACCCATTCACCCACTAGAACAAAATGGTCTGGGGGTAATATTGGAAGGAATATTCAGAAGCATTTCCACACCAATTATCCAATAAAATCGATAAAATCGGCTTTGGATTTGGATTCACTGATTCTGGACCATGACAGATTTTTCATGATGTGAATCCCTACAGCAGTTTGTTACAAAATCAGGGATGCTGGTAATTGCTCTCTCTCTGTATAGCTGTAAAATACTATATTAACCCAAGAAACTGACAAATTTCTGATTGTTTTTCATTAGTTTGTCAGAGATTTACATGACATTGGTTGTTTTGTCAAAGTGATAGACGGTTGTCAGCAGCTGGATAAAGAAACCAGGTACATGAACTCGAATACCATGGGTGCATTAGAGTGGGGCTAGAGGGCCATGCCCTTCCCTGCCTTTTTGTCTTAAATGTTGTTAAATTTTAGCGAAAATTCTCTCAACATCTGTCTTCCAGAATCTCAATTTTTGGACAAAATGCTCTCAGAGTTCTCCCTCTTTTGGAATTTTTTAAATCTTTCTCTGAATACTACAAGTTATCTACACTGGCTGGTGTCCATTGTTATCATTATGTAACACAATATATTCTTGGGCAAGGTACATAAATTCCTTTTCTTAATAATGATTTTCTAAGAGTTCTTTTTCAAACCAATCTGTGCATGCAAGTTTCATCAAATTTCATTTTCCTTCAATTCAGGTGTATTATTTTTTCCCCAAGTAATAATCTGATCCAAAATCTTTCCAAGCCAACTATTGCTTCCTACAGTGTAAAAGAAAGGAGAAGTCACCCTGCCATGGTAGCAAAATTTCTGGGTCTCAACAAACTGTGGTCCTGCCAATATGGTGGGGAAAGAACAACAAAAGATTTTTTTGTGCATTATTGCACTTAGGAATGAAAGGGTTGCTGGTATTTTCCTTCCATCATTGGACAATACAAATGGCTGTCCGTCTCTGTCCAGGAAGATTATTGATCCAGAAATCTTGCTTCCATGATAACGTGACATCACTCATCTCTCTATGGAAGCAATATTTTGTGATTTATTTGACAGTAATGATAGATCAGTAGGAATTTTAATACAAATCCAATACTATTGACATTATTTTGTTTTACAGAGTATTTGGCTTACCTGCTGATTTTAAAGAGAGTGTTGTCTTCAGTACATACACAACACTGGTGTCGTCTGTTCAAAAAGGTGAGCCTGCAGTGTGAATGTCATCTATCACTAACAATACACAAGGTTCCTGTTTTTGTTGATCTGTTTTATTATCTTTTTGACAGGTGCCAATCGTCAGAGCAGATTGCAACAGCTCATAGACTGGTGTGGTGGTGAGCAGTTTAATGGATGCCTCATATTTGATGAGTGTCATAAAGTAAAGCATTTTGTTCCTGTAAGTGATTTACAGTAGTTTAGCCCTTATTCTTTGCATTCATAATTGCAACAAATACATGTAAATACCTTATTTAGGGCAAAAAAAAAAAAACAGATTGACTTTAATGTACAAACTTAGTCATAATCTAGTAGACATAAACACAGAAGAACACTTAATACCAAACAGTGAATTAAGAACACGCAACAGCCATGCTTTTAAGTATAGAATGCCAAAAGTTTCTAAGGATGTTTTTAAGTTTTCCTTTTTTCCTAGATCAATAACAGAGTGGAACTCACTTCCCTGATTTTAAGTTAAATTTAGGAAAGTACGTGAAATAAGTGAAGTAAATTATAATTTTGAATTACAATGTATCATCTATTTATTTTGTTATTTGACATATTTACGTTTATTCAACTTATGCATATGTACATATACGTATATATAATATAAATATATTATATCTTATTTTAGCTTTTATTACAGTTGATGTGATGTCTTATAAGAGTTTATCAACTTAATAAATGTAGATGTAGATGTAGTCTATGTAGATGAAAAAGCATGGTTTATTAGAAACTGCCACTATCTGATCATCATTATACAATTTATGTTTCGTATGAAGTGGATGAGAGGACAACAGTTTGTGTTCCCTTTACCGTCATTACATACAGTTCACACAAAGCATGACTGGGCACTGGGTTTCTTGAGAATGGAATTGGTCTTGTTACACTCATTAATGAATGTACAACCATTACACTTTCCACGCAAATTCACTGATCAGTCAGAGTGATGCATATTGACACCAGAGACAGATGTTACAAGTCATGGATTCAACTAAGTACTCTGCTCACTGCAGCTTATTTCATTTTAGGGCAAAGAAGAGTCCAGCGCAAAAGTTGCTCTTGCTGTCACAACAATACAAAGGTATGATAAAGTTATTCAACTTCATTTTTGAATATCAATTGTTACAATGTAGCATGTAATTAACACTCTAATGTAATAATTAAAGTGCTAATAATTTTACAACTTGAAAGAAGCAGGGAGCAGAGATGGAGCAGTTGTGATCGAGCACTTGCCTCCCACCAATGCAGTTCAAGTTCAATTTCCAGAGTTGATGCCAAAAACGTTGGGAGGGGAGGTTTGGCGAGTGAGCCAATTAAAGTAACTGTACGCGTCTGCTCAAAATTAAAAACGAGCTGAAAATCGGTTTTTACAAATAAAGTCGGGAAGAATTCTCGATATTTTGCGGGCGTTTTTATTAAAACGTTTATTTCCGATATGAGATGATTATAGCCAACTCATATCCAACACGCACTTGTGGAATGATTGTTAAATATACCTGACCTCCTTACTGTCTCTACAGAGTTCCCCCCAGCCTTCCCCTACAGTGACTGCTGTGCCCAAATTTTCTCTGCTTTACAGATTTATTCTTTTTTCACTTCATAGAATGCTACCCAAAGCTCGTGTTGTGTACTGTAGTGCAACTGGTGTGACAGATGTAAAAAATATGGTAGGTGCAGAGTAAAGTATTATTTCATATAATTTACAGTAACGTGATTTTAACTGAGTGTCAGGAAACAGTATGTTACTATTAAAAGGTATCCAACTTTGCTTTGCTAGTTTTTCGCAAACAATGCACTAAGTAAAGGCTGGCATGTACCTTTTAAAAGTACGCTGTACGCCGTTAGCATCTTATGTGATACCACTGTACAAAGTTAAAACTTTAAAGTGACACTTGATCTTGCGACTTGATCTTGTACCTGGGAACAAAGATTTTTTAAGGCGAAATACCGTCGGTTGCATCTAAGCGTGGACACGAGACAAAAAAAAATGTTCTAATAGGGTGCCAGATATGACGTGTTTTGCCGCCAAACATTTGAAGTTTGACAGCCGTTAAAGCAAACTGTCAAGCCAAAGGTAAGTTTGTAGCCAATTAGAACAAGTTTTTTCCTCAGGTGTACACGCTTAGATGCAACCGACAGTAATTATGATCGTCGGGATGAGTGTACTGAACAGGACTGTTGTTTACAGTGATTAACGTTGTGACAGGTCTTCAGGCCCTATCCACATGTATCGGGATAGCTTTGAAAAGGAAGACTTTTTTCTCCATTCTTGCCTCCATCCTCACATAAACGGCCTTTTCAAAAAGACCCAGAGGGGAGATTTTTTAAAACGCCGGCTTCTCGTTTAAAGTGGGCTGTCGAAAACGGAGATTTGTGAACACGATTATGTCATGCACCATATACTACTAGTATTACGCATGCTCTGTAAGGGATGCTATCGTCTTTCCATCGTTTTAGGGTTTTCATGTGGACAGGCGAAAACGATTCAAATACGATTCATGAAGACGCCTATTTTTTTTTTTGAAAATCGTGGAAAAAATCCCCATTTTCGAAAATATCCGGATACGTGTGGACAGGGTGTCAGGGTCAAAGTCAGTTGTATCACCTCAGTTGATGGTATTAAACTCTGGTTCAAGGTACATGATTTCTAGGTACTCAGTAGAAGAGCACAAAGACTCTTGTTGCATGAAGTTTTTAAACTCTACAATAATTGCTGACAGATTATTACAGCAACCATGTCTAGAAACCTTAGGTTTCTGACAATGTTCCCATTCAGTCCAATAGTCAATCAATACAGTACACTGATACAGTGATTTGATTATTTTCAGGCATTTATGGAGAGACTTGGTTTATGGGGAGATGGAACAGCATTTAAATCGTTTGATTCTTTTCTAGCCAGCATAACTAAGAGAGGTCTTGGTAAGTGGCATAGTTTTCAGCCTAGACTACGAGCAGTTTCTCTGTTTTCTTAGTCCGTCGTGCAAAACACCGAGACACGCAAATGACCACGCGCAACACTCTCTCGCGCGCGTGCCCTCCCCTCACTAAATCTGAAGAAAAGGAGAGGCTGCTGGCTGTCTATTTTCAGCCCCAATGATCCACATACAAATTCTCCCGACTGATCCCCCTACCTTTCCTTAAAGAATTAGTTGAGAGATTTTGGTGATTATTTTATGAATTCTCTAAACTTTTTCTTGTAATGATTTATGGATATTTTTAGGAGAAAATTGATGTTAATCACGTTTGGTACTCAGTGGGATAAAGGGGTTATATCAGGATGACGTCCATATACTTGTCAATGTTGAGCTGAATTTGTACTTGGAACTCTAAAAAGAAAGCTATCAAATGATTCGATCTAAGCCAAGGGGAAGTAACGCATGTTCGTTTCTGGTCATTTTTCGAAGAACTCCTGCCTGCCGTACCATGCTTAGCTGTGATAGGAGCGTAAAAGATCTTAAGCGGCAGCGCTTCCTTGGACCGGTTCTGGCAAATTACTCGAAACCTTAACCAAATATATGGGTACACCACCTGTACTGTAACCGTGGAGAGACGGCTAGCTAGGCTATTGGCTAGAACGGTGATGCGCCATGGCGATGCTATTACCGCGTCTCGGAAATCATGGTCGACTTTTCTATAGCCTGTCCCAGGCTTTGAAATAGTGGATTGTGGTGCGAAGTTAGAGAACGGGAAAAAAATAAGGAGAAAGAGGGGGAGAGGGAGAGAGAGGAAGGAATTTCGCCCTCATTCCCTACCCCACCCCTAGCTGTTTTTCCTGCTCACATCTCCTTGCGTCGCCCTCATAATCTGAACTCCTGGAACAGGCTACTTTTTATGTAACGTGGCAAACACGTTCGCTCTCACTTCTCCATCGGCAGAAACGATGTATTTTAAGGTCACTAATATTTAAAATCTTTCCTAGGTGCTTCTGAAATGTTAGCTATGGAAATGAAGGCATCAGGGATGTACGTTTCTAGAGGTCTTAGTTTCAGACAGGCTGAGGTAATGCATAATTTTAGAAATGGCATCGTAATTTTCTGTTGTAACCAGAAGTTTTTCTAACATACTGAAATATAAGGCTTTTTTTTGCAATGCTTATTTCTTCTCTTCTTTTCCTTTTTTGTTAACAAACTTTGATAATGCTTTTTTGTCGCATTTCTGCAGTTTGTTAATGTTGAGGCGACACTGACTGCGGAACAGAGAAAGGTTTATGACACTGCAGTTCACGTTTGGTACGTATGGCAATGTAAAAAGGTTAAATCTTCGTATTAAATAACTGCTTTAAGTAGACCACAACTTAAGATGGAATCATTCAGTGGTTTGTTGTACCAGGGCTCCGGGATTAACTTATGTGATTTCGTAGAAATTGCACTCAAAACTTGTGCGTTTGTTTGAGTCAAAGCAAAAGCAAAACAACAAGCACAGTCGGTATTCTGAGAAGTAACGGTTGTGTGTATGTTTCGCAATCATAGTGTGAATATGTTTCAGCTTTTTTCCTTTTCGCTTTAAAGGAGCGAGTTAAAGAAGTCATTAGAATTTGCCATTGGTCGCACCACTTCTTCTACACCAAGGGTGTGGTCAGTCTTTTGGTCCTGTCATCAGCGGTTCTTTAAACAGCTCTGGTGAGTATTTAATCCCGTCTCTGGTCTTTTAGGGGCGGATATTACAACAGAGTTTAGACGTTATTTAACAAAACACCGTTCTAACGCTCATACCTTAGCATCGTTTGTTGTTCATATCAACAAGAAAGCGACAGCGCAAATTAGAAAACCATTTATCTACTTGAAATGAGTACCCTACCGACTGATTAGGAGATCCTCTTATTGTTAGACGTCGTTTAAGTAGCCGACCTTAAGATTCACCTTAACATTATTGCCCTCTTATTTCCAGTAATGTTGTGCTCGATGCTAGTTTATTGGCATAAGGCTGAGTCGGTATTGTCTCCAATTGCACCGTGGGACTGTTTGCAGACGCTATCGCCGTTTTATTGGATATTATTAAAAACTTTATCATTGGATAATGCAATTCTAGAGCTCTGATTGGACTGTACGCGTTTGCTCACAATTAAAAACAAGCTGAAAATCGTTTGTTTTTACAAATAAAGTCGGAGAGAATTCTCGATATTTTGTGCGCGTTTTTAATAAAACAATTATTCCACTTGAGCTGTTGGATATGAGATGGTAGATACCAATGCGCACTCCTGGAATAATAGCCCATTTTCGAGTTCGCTATGACCTCTGAATTAAAGAAGTGAAGACGCATTTTTTACATCCTTAGCCTCGAAGTGAAGTAATATATTCACAAATTCAAACGAGACCGAAAAAGACCTCTTTATTACTCTGTCTATTGTGTATATTCAAATTTCAAACACTTACTTGGGCCATCCCCATAGAATGTTTCGTTTCCCATCGCCCTCCTCTCGTGAAGGTGGGTCGGTCGATCGGGCAAAAAAAAAAAAAAAAAAAAAAAGAATGAACACATGATTGCATATTAAATCTCACGTTTAGTCTGCAAGATATAATCAGATGGTAAAAGATGTATATTAACAGGACTATCAAATGTCTAAAAGGCTACAATGATAATTTAAGACAATTGGTGTTAATAAGACAAGATCGTGTGCTTTTAAATTAAAGTACTTGCTTCTTTACAAGTGATTCTGGAATTTTTTTTTTTTTTTTTACTTTTTTGAGTGAGAAATTAATGAACAAGCAACGGAAACAAACCCTAGCCCTGAAATAATAGAGCTACGTACCTGGTGGAGCGAATGAAATTATAGTTTTTAAAGGGCTTCGTGACAGTGGCAATGTAAGGTAATCCAAGACAGTCTTTGATTCTGGATTGCACGCTGTGGATTCCGGAATCGTTATCACTGGAACTTGGATTTGGGATTTCCAATCGTCAGCGGGATTACGGATTCCAAAGTCCAGGATTCCGGTTATCGCCCGAAAATATTTCCTGGATTCCGGAATCCGAATTAGCTGATCCTGGGCGGATCATTATACGTTTCTGGGAAACTGCCCACCTACTCCTCCCTTAAGCTAACATTTGCCGTAAGTGAGAAGCAAGTGTTGATGTTGGCTTAGGGGAGGGGTGTGTGGGCAGTTTCCCAGAAACGTATAATGATCACATGGGGCAATTTTGCCAGTATCATGTTCCACTTTAAGCGCCAGCAGGCATTTTTACTTTGTAACCTTGCTTAAATTGGGTCTGACAATAGATAAGATGTATATGAATATTTTACAGCATGAGTATGAAAGTTCCTACCATAGTGGAAGAAGCTCAGCAAGCATTGCGGGCAGGATATTGTGTGGTCATTGGTCTCCAGTCCACTGGAGAGGTTTGTTTCCTCTTTCTCTCCAGTTTTTTTCGTACGGGTTACAATTTCTGATAACATAAACATTCCTTAATTCAACGGTAGCCAGTTTTAGTTTTAAAACGTGGTGTTTGAGACACTGAGAACTTCTTGCAAAGTTAGTAGAAAGTACGTACCAAATAATTGTTCGCCCCTCACATTGTAGGTTCCATAGGTAGATGCACTTGATGCAAAGTTAATCGCTGCAAGTATTTTATCTTTCTTCAAAGGACGTATGTACGATCAAGTCAGTATTTCTGTCGGACAATACAAAAAAAAAATGGTTGAAATCATTTCAGGACGCACTGTGTTTAACTCTGTACAAAATAATTCACTGAACGTATCATAACTTCCACCTGTTCATAGCCTGTGTACAGCTGCACCCTCCCCTCAGAAAAAATCGGAGAAGGGGCCCCTGTACACGGGCCACATTTTCACTGCATTAATGTTAGTTTGTTGGCGCAACAATCCAACTGTGTTTAGGCGGATTTTGCTCATCTGGATTGTGATAGTCCAGTCTATTAATTTTGTCCAGAAGTTATGGTAGACCACAGTTCACTAGACTGCATATAGTACATGGACTAGTTTTGTCAATTTTAACCAGGCATTGCCCCATGACCGACTCGTATTTGCAACTCCGGCTTTGTGTCTTGAGGCACAAAGTAGATGATCTAGTAAATAGGGAGCTTAAACAACGACTGCAATGGCAACGAGAACGGCAAGAAGCAATAGGTTTAGATTAACCGCGGCAGGATTAGCTCAGTCAGTAGAGCGCTTGACTGCAGAGCGGGAGGTAGCGAGTTCGATTCGCCGGGCCGAACCAATACTCAGGGTCTTAAAATAACTGAAAAATGAAGGTACTTCCTTTGCTCTGCAAGCGGCGAGACCCTCGCGTTGCTCAGATGACCACGTGAAATGGCGGTCCCGTCTCCATTAGGAGACGTAAAAATAGCGTCCCCAATTAGCACTTTCGTGCTAAATACATTGACACTTTTAGCAATACAATAACTTTGCACATAAATCACGCTTTTTTTTGTGAATTGCACGTTTCCTGGAGGACGTGAACACAACAAAACCATCTTTTTTTTCACTGACTAAGAAACCTTGGACTCCAGAAAAATTTACCAACATTTGCCTTCAACGACATGGAGTAACAGCGATGAATTTTGAAACGGCGTAAACTACATTCACTTTTTAGGAGACGTTTTGGCTACCACCGTCGTCATTGCTGATACTCCCTAATGATCATGAGTTAGTGGGTGCTTGAATTTAGGGTTTGGCTTGTGCGAAAGCAGTGTGTCGCTAAGGGTGTGGTCATCATTTCATTTGTCAGGCAAGTTTGGAAAGTGAAATATCACGTTGTGGTGGAATACTGAATGGCTTTGTCTCAAGTACAGAAGAAATCATCAGCAGGTTTATCACGCAGTATTTTCCAACTCAGATAATCAAATCGGTGAGTAATTCTGAAGAACCCTGCTTAGCTGGTGGGATCTAGCTCACGCGAGTGCTCAATTACACGAGCGCTTTGGTTTTGGCTTTGTAGATGACGAAGATCTTTTATTTCCCGTAGCGACTTCAGCGTCGCCGAACAATGTTCATGCGCTTTGATCCCACCAGCTACGCAGGCTAATCTCAAGGATGATACATCACACAACCAATGGATAATTTTTTAACATTAATACACTTTCTGCGTTTCACATCTCAAAGATTTGATTGTGCTTCTCCTGTTGTAATTCATAAGCTACTGAAGTCCAGTCTAATAGTCTTGTTTTCGTTTTGAACTATGTTAAGTAAATAAAAAAGAAAAAAATTCAAGGCTTTTGTTTATTTGTGTAGAACGGCGATGTTGTTGAAGATCAGTGGAGTGTTCAGGCTAAAAATCTTCAAGGTTTTGTCAAGAAAATTAATCTTCCAGTCAGGTTTGTATGAATGTTAAGTTCTTTAACCCCCTTTAAAGGGGCCATGGCATGAGAAAATTGCTGTTTTCGGTCAATTCATTACTTCTTGCCCTTACCTATTGAGTATATACAAACAAATTTTTAATCATGGAGCACTAACCACTAATTTTTTGGGTGACTGTTACAGGCATAGCATTAAAACTTGAACAACATGGTACAACGTTTTCAAGTTTAAATCCATGCCCATTCTTGCCATCCGTTGCAACAGACGACAGAAACAAGTTTCAGTGCTTAAAATATTCTAAAATAACAAATTTGCCGCCTTATTTTTGGGATTAATCCTGGGTGGGGATGGAAAGGATCCTGTTATGGACTACCATACACTGTCTCACTCCAGCCAGGTGTATAAATTTGGGTACCAAAAGATTTAATCCTGGGTGGAGGTGGAAGGTATCCTGTTATGGACTACCATACACTGTCTCATTCCACCCAGGTGTATAAATTTGGGTACCAAAAGATTTAATCCTGGGTGGAGGTGGGAGGGATCCTGTTATTGACTACTATCCCGTCCAAGGAAGAGCAAAAATATTCCTAGTCGCTTCATGCTATGGAGATCGGAATGTGCTACGGCCAAATGGGCCACCTGGCTCGATCGCAGACTTTACCTTCGTACCTTTTTGACTTATTTTTGTCTCTAGTCCTCTTGATGACCTTATAAACCAGCTCGGAGGACCAGGAAAAGTAGCAGAAATGACAGGCAGGCGTGGTCGCGTGGTAAAAACTGACAAGCAGCCTCAACCTCATTACGAGGCTCGAGAATCAGACAGCAGCAATGTGGATAGTTTGAATATTCAAGAGGTGAGCAAAGTAATCAGAACTAAATCTTGCGCCGTGTTCTGAATAAAATGGTAGAAAATGCGATTTACAGTCGGTAATTACAGTCATCAGCACAGACGTCATCCTCGGCCGAGACCCTGGAGCAGGCAGCCAGGTCGAAAACTTTCGTCGCACGACTCGTCGCACCGTTTCTGCCGACCTGACTGACTGCCCCTGGGTCTCCGAGGATGAACTCTGCGATTGTCCCTTTCATTTAAAAACAGGACCGTCGTTTCAGCGCGAGAAAGACAGCGTAGTTCTTGCTTTTGTTACATGTTCCTTGGATTAACTTTACAAGTGTAGTCCAACCTTAAATTCTTACTCTAAATCTGAATGAGATTCATGTATGCCGTGAATTCAGGTAGCAATCCGGTTTCGGATCTTGGTTTCATTCCCAGTATTTTTCGCTTTCGCTATGACAACCAAGTCCGCATTAAGCAATTGCTTGAAGCTCAAGGATTGTCTCTTTAATACCACAGTTTTTAGAGAGTTGTTTGAGTATAATTGAACATTAAACGTTGTGTTTTTGATTGCATTGTATCACAGAGGAACAGTTTTATGAATGGAACAAAACTTGTTGCCATTATATCTGATGCCGCCAGCACTGGTAAGTTCCCTTTGCATCTTGGTTCTTTTCAGGGTTCGTACAGAGTCTTGAATTCTTGAAATTTGCCCAGCAATTTTCCAGACCTGAAAAAAGTCTTGAAAATTGAGGTAAAGTCTGGAAAATTAGTTACAAGCTTGGAGTTTTTTTTTTTTTTTCAAAGCTATAACAAGTGCTTCATAAGTGAATTTTTTCCCCTGGTCAAATCGTATTCAATCTCGCCCGTATTGAAGACATTTAATCACAGAATGAGAACTTTTATAATTCTTGTATGTCCGCGTTGCACCGTGGTTACCGTACGTTTGCAGTGCATCATGAAAAAGCTTGGTTCCTGCGTTTTTCAAGGTCTCTATTGATCACCTATTTGTTTTCCTTGTGTCTGGAAAAAAAGTATATTGTTTTAGAAAAAGTCTGGAAAAAAAATCGTGAATTTTGGATCCAAAAATCTGTACGAACCCTGTCTGTTGAAGTTACTTAGATAAAACCTTGCACTTTTTAAATTCTTTTGATACTTGAAAATTGAGGGCAACTGAACCTCAAGTTACTTTCACGCAAAGAATCGCTGGCTCAGTGACTGTTAGCGTTCAATTGAGTTGCCATTGCTTGGAATTTCGCGCAGAAACTCGAACTTTAGAGTGATGTTTCTCGACTTGAAATTCTACTCAAGCCGGAATAAAAGAGTTTTCCTCGGGTAAAAGGAAGCGCAATAAATACCGTCTATAAGTGACAAGACAAGACAAGATAATATTTTATTTGGGTCTTATTCCACCTGGTACATCGACTGCTTTCCAAATAATTTAAAATTACAACTTTCTATGTGATATAATTTGTAATAGTCATTGAATTATCCTGCACAGGTATCTCGTTGCATGCGGATCTCCGAGCAGCCAATCAGTGCCGCCGTGTTCACGTGACCATTGAGCTGCCATGGAGTGCTGACAAAGCTGTTCAACAACTGGGAAGATCACACCGGTCAAACCAGACAAGGTACATGCCCTGCCAAAACATAAACATTCCTATCCCTTTGATATAAGCTATTTTCTTGAGAAGAAGCTAGAGTTGCTGGAGGCGTACACTACATCCACATCTCAATGGTTGCACGCTGCACGTTTACCACTTTTTAATTGTACCTTCGCTTGATCAGCCTTGTTGGAAGGGTAGCGTTCTGCCAAGCAGGTTTAAACCCGCCGTTCAAGCCCAACACCAACCAGGGTCTTCAAAAAACTGATAAGATCATGCTGGCCGTTATGTAAGATCTTGTCTCAGTATAGATGATCTGGTAATCACGTCAGTAGGCGGTGATGTTAATCCATTGGCCTTGTCTCTTTCACTCTTCCCTAACAATTCGAAGGGGAGGTAAAAAGAACCCACACTGCTATTCGTAAAGAGAGTGAGACGTAGACCTCTTTGGTGTGGTTTATCTCTCACGTGAAGGGGCTGTCACGGGGCCGCAATACTTGGCTTCTCACTTTTACGGTTACTCTGCCAGAAAATGGACAATCTAGTAAAACAAGAATAAAATTTCTTGTGACTAAAATTCTGAAGGCTTTCCTGGAATATCAATACTTCCATAGTAGCCTGTGTACAGCAACCTCCTCCCCTTAGGAAAAAACCGGGAAAGGGGAGGGGGTGGCTGTACACAGGGTACTCTCATGATCACTTTTCCTTCGCCAAAATCCCCTTTGTACCATGGGAGTCAGAAGAGGGAGATATTACGTGATAATGTCCACCGTCTAATTGGCGCGCTCGGGAGCTCCCCTTTTTGCTCTAAATTTGACTTTGTTTTAATATCTGGCTCTGAGAGTTGTACTCTAATGTTTTCTTTGTTTTTTTTTAGTGGACCAATCTATAAACTTGTAACAACAAACTTGGGTGGTGAAAGAAGATTTGCTGCGGCTGTGGCTCGACGGCTTCAGTAGTTAGGTAATGTTTAAATGTTTGTCAAACTCGGAAAATCGTGAACACCAGACGTATTCTGAATTATTCTCACGGAGTTCCAAGGAAAAGTACTCGCAATAGGAGTAGAACCTTTTACCGTCTGGTTACTAGTCCAGATGCACTACCACTAAGATATTCTTCTAGCACTAGTTCTAGAGATTCTAGCAGTATAATCAGTGTGAACAACCTGCATGTAATACTGCTAGAGTGTCTCGAACTAGTCCTAGCAGAATATCTAGTACATTCTAGTCCTAGGAGTATGCTGGATGTTTGTCACGTAACCCTAGTTTAGTGGACTTAGCTCTCACGAGTCTCCTTTAGTACAGTGGTCCAGCATCTGGACTAGTAACCAGGACATAGGTTCTCTTTTGGTTTCCTATCCAAGAACATCAATCCATTCAACTAGACAGCCATGACAGAGCGCCTTTAAGTTTTTGTTTTGTTTTCCGCAGTGCACTTACCAAAGGTGACAGACGAGCAGCGACTGGGGCCGACTTAACGCAGTTTAATTTTGACACGCCTTACGGCCGATCTGCACTCAGGAACATGTACCAAGCCATTACTTTGGTATGTCAATAGCCTATTCCAGGATAAAAGATAATAGCGCAGTCCAGCAGTAAAAAGTGATGCGAAAAATGCGCGGGGCTAGGGAAAGAGGTGGCGGTTGGGGCGGTCTCTTTTATTTTTCCCGCCATCGCCCCTTCCCCAAATCCCGCGCGTCTTATTTTCGCGACGTCTCTACTATCTGAGAGCCTCGCACAAGCTATACCGAAAAATCCCATTATATACGCTCAGGGCTTTAACGTGGGATTTTACGGTATTGGTCACGAATTAGAACTATGTGTACTTGTTGCTTGTGTCATCTACGAGAGAACGTTTTTTATTTGATCGCGAACTTTTTTGCCTTTTTTTCAGCAATCCATTTGTCCTGGAGTTGCTTTGTCTAAGGTTCTGTTAGCAGCACAAATTCCCGACAAGCATGAATTCACAGAGTTTAACTCCATTGCAAGGGTGAGTTTTACTTCGTTGGTCGCGAACATGGTTAAAATTCTTGTTTAATTTCTCTCCTTAAAAGTGGATTTGGAAAGAAAAGTTATGATGTCAGAAACAATTTTATGTATCAGTTAGGCAGTGATATTGCTTCATAAAAATTCTGGGCAGCACGCGGGAATGGAGAAAGGATAAAGTCATTTTGTAATTACATATGGTATGGTGCGATCAGCAAAAAATGACTTGACAGGAAAAATTAGAAAGACATTGTATATTGGCAACTCAATACCCACCAGCTATTTTGTATTTAAACACGTCTGATAATGAATTTCATTTTTAGCTTATGAAATAAATTTGGAATCAGGGAATGTTTCATATCGACTTTTAAGGCCAACAAGCCCTATACTGTTGGTCAATCGTGTGGACAAAATTTCCGTGCGGGAGAGCAAAAAAAGGCATTGGGACAAGAGACAAACAAAGGAAATAACCATTTGGAAAAATGTAAGCTCCTTGTTTGTCTTGTCCCATTGCGTTTCTTGCTCCTCAGCTTGGCTTTTATTGTTTCCACGTGACTAGTCTAGCTTGCGTCACAGACAAAACTAAATTCTGGTTAAGTCCGTCTGCAAGACAGCGCCGATATCCTTGTTCTGGGCACCCACCTGTGTACCAGGATTTGAGTATGCGCCATGATTGCCATCAGGTTGAAAGGAAAGGTCAGCATTAGAGCCCCTTTCTCCCCTCGTGAAATTTACACAAGGTAGAACTGTTTTCTGCTTTTATATCACACTTAGATGATATTTCAAGCCGGAAATGTTCATGAAAGTGCTAGTCTCTTCAATTTAAAAGAAAAAAAGAAATTGATATGAATGAGGATTTGCTGGATGGAAGTGAAATAATTTAAGTACAATACCAATACAGCATCAACCCTAACCCAAAAAAAGAACCTAACAAGTTTCGAAACAGTGCTTAACCCTAATCCGTAAAGGCGTGCTTAACCCTAATCTGTAAAGGCGGTGCTTAACCCTAATCTGTGAAGGCAGTGCTTAACCCTAATCTGTAAAGGCAGTGCTTAACCCTAATCAGTAAAGGCAGTGCTTAACCCTAATCTGTAAAGGCAGTACTTAACCCTAATCTGTGAATGCAGTGCTTAACCCTAATCTGTAAAGGCAGTACTTAACCCTAATCTGTGAAGGCGGTGCTTAACCCTAATCTGTAAGGGCAGTGCTTAACCCTAATCTGTAAAGGCAGTGCTTAACCCTAATCTGTAAAGACAGTGCTTAACCCTAATCTGTAAAGACAGTGCTTAACCCTAATCTGTAAAAGGCAGTGCTTAACCCGGGTTAGTAAAGGGGAAAACTACGTTGTGTAAATTTCGTGAGGCGTCCGAAGGGGCTACGGTCGATGGGATCTAATGATAACCGAAAGGAAATTGGAAACGCAGTTCCGGCAAATCGCTGAATCTGTTGGGGGCCCAGAACAAGGATCTCGGCGCTGTTTCGCAGACATTACTGGGAATTGGCACTAAAAAATATAAATAAAACCAAATCGGCAAGTTTAAATTTACGCAACTCTGCACAAAAGCTACTCTAGCGTAGGAGGATTTGAGGAATTTAATCTAGTATAGGGTAGCAAAATTCAGCTGAACTAGCTCTGGTATAGGCTAAGGGTTACAGGGTTCCAGCGGCAAATCACCACCCGAGATTACATCTGCGACACAGGCTATCGGTAGTCTAGTTTCATATCAGTGGTGACTCATGAAGAAAGTCTTTCTCAGTGGTTGTCCATTACATTTACCGAGGTGTCCAAATGACTGAGTTACTCTCAAGTTTCACAAAGCCCTGTTTTCTTTTGTTTCACAGCAATGTCTTCTGTCCATGGGAGTAACATACGCCGGTTTTGCAGTGAAAGACAAAGAAGCCAGCGATGTGGGAAAATTTCTCAACCGTATTTTGGGTCTTAGTGTGGAAAGACAAAATTTGGTAAGTACAAAGATCCTATGGTGGATATAAAAGCTACGTTCGAGAGGGAAGTTCCTTGACTACCCTTGTTTTCTAACTTTTTCTGCTATTTTGAACCCCTGTTGTGAATTTTATCGGTCGATTTCTCGGTCTTGTTTGTATCTATGTCAGGACTAGCTGGCCAAACCGGTCATAATGAAAATGAATTTTTTATTAATCACTGCCGCATGCCGCATGCCGCATACCGCATACCGCATACATTTTAGAAATAAACTGATCTGTCCGGATAGGCCTGATTAAAGGTGAAATTCTCCTTGCAAGGGGTAATGGTAAGCGCCCTAACACTATCTGTTATTGAGTTTTCTTTTTTGATTCTGTTTCCCATTTCTGTGGTGTTCCTCAATCAGTCGCCCATGGAATTCGACTTTTGATTGAGTCTGATATCCAGATTTTACTGCTCCTTCAAGTTATAGGAAAGATTAGATGGCTGACACCACAAACTCGGCTAACGGTATATCTCAGATATAAAACTTTCTCATCTACGCCGGTAGCTCGCTACAACAGACGCTTCTGCAGGGTTCGTACAGGTCATGGAAAACCTGGAAGGTCATGGAATTTAAGAGCGGATGTCGGTAAATATCGACCAGAGGTCTACAAAAGTGAAAAATCGAAAATTCTCAAAAAAATTCACAAAGTAGCACTAGTTAAGCTATTAACATAAATGTAATTTTTACTTCGATCCGATAATTATTTTCCACGTACGGGGGTATTGGTTTCGCGGCTCTCGGACTGGGTTTTCCAGGCCCGAGACCATGTGTCACAAAAAAATCGTTTTAAAATTCAAATCCATTGTAATGTGGACAACAAATAACTTAACTTTTTTTTATCGAAATCTTTTCAAAGAAACAAGCTTTTGCTACATCCCTCTGATTCCGCACTAAAACCTGCGCCAATCCGTGGATTTACGCTCCCATGTACAGTCGAACTCCGCCTTGCAGACACTTGCTTAATACGGACACCATCATTATTACAGACGGTTTTCTTTTTCTCTGGGGAAAGAAAGCCGTTACATTTCCTCTAAAATTTGTCTAGAATTTTCTATTACTTGAGGACGGCTAAAAATTTGTACAATTTTCGAAGCTTATCTTATAAATAACCCACGATTTTCTGAAATTTTATTTTTCACATTTTTTCGGTTTCAAAAATGTGGTGGCGAGAGGAATCAGAAAACTTCTCACTTTCGTAATACGTCAAATTTCATCTAAAATTTCGGAAAAATAATACTCAAGCCTTTGTAATTTCGAAAAGACGCAAGTTCCCCAAGGATGACAAATTACGCGCCGTTTAGAATGCATTTCTAGATGTCTAAAAAGTACTCTGGATAGCCTAAAAAGTGTTGTCAATGTATTTAGGAGGAGACCATCGTTGGGTGCCCCGGTTAATAACTTATTTCTTTCTGTAAACGGCAAAACTGGCAAACAAACTGAAAAAACCTGTAGTAACTATGATTGATACCACAATACATTCTAAATCGAAAAAAGCTATAATTTAAGGATAAGACAACCATTTTGTCGGCCTCAATTCGGCAGAAAAGTAAGAACTTTTACTTATTTATTTGCCAGAAAAAATATATATATAATGATATACATACAGACATGCAATATATTATAAAAAATGTTATTTAAAGATTAAAGAGACGTAAATTGTAAGAATTAAAAGTATTTTTCTGACGAGAAAGCTCAAACAGAAGCGTTGGTTCTTAGTATATATATTCAGTCCGTGGGTCGGAAAATAACATTCTAAAAAAAGAGTGTTTTCGGCGATAACACAAGCGTCAATTTCCTAGTATGTGTGACAATCTTTGATAATTAACGCTAATATCATCGCTCCTTTCTCTACAAATAAAAATAAAAAAAACTTTCCGCACATTGCGTGTTACTAAGTTGCAGCTTACTATTTGTAAGTAACTTGTAAGAAAATAGTAATCGAAATCTTTGGATCACAGATCTCTTTGACAGTTTTGTTAAAAATCCCAAACTGTTGGTAACCTAGGATCGTTGCTATTTAAAGAGTTCATGGTCTCAAAAGAAAAGACATACTTCGATTCCTTAGTAACTGTCAAGCGTGATCATTCGAACAATGGGTATTGAAAAACCAGATTATTTTTTTAAATGAGTTTTTATTTTCCATTTTGAGCTAATGCGCTCATACGATTAAAAACGATAAAGTCAGGGACGAAGAATTATACCCATATTTTTCTATTCTTGACTTTTATCGTCCAAAATTGAAACTCTTCCTCGTTCCGTGGTTTCTGTTGTTAGTCGCGTGATATGCGAGATCAGACAATAAATCTGAGACACACGAACCATTAGACGAACTTGAATAAATTAGTCTCGCCTACGCTCACGCTTAGTTCGCTGGTAACCAATGTGAAATCGGCCTTCCAAAACCACTCAGGTTCCATAAGAAACACAACTGTCGCCTTGCTGGTGTTTGGCCTGAATGCCGTCGTAAAGAGTGAAGATTTCTTCCAGTGTCCTCCAGACAACTTTGTTTTCTACGCCAGCTGTTTCTTCATCATTTCTGCTTTGTTTTTGTTTATGGCGACGATTTTTCTTCACAGCGGATTTTGGGACGTTCCTGGATGCTGTTATTACGAAGGTCCGTACAAGCGAGGAGCAAAACGGTACTGCTGTTGTTTGTTTCCAAGATGGCCTTGCAGCAAAGCTCTTGTGGAAATCGTATTCTGTCTGGGTTCTTTTGGATTTTCTGGGCGCTCTTGCAGCGCGACTATTAAATCTGCGCCGCTCTCGGAGGAACGAAAGCAGCTAAATTAATCAATGCCTCACCCGCGCAAAAGTTACAAATCGAAGCAGATTACGCGAACGGGGGAAAAAATTCACAGACGGCGGCGTTGCTCTTGCTAGCGGGAGCGTTACTTACAGCTTTCGTTGTTGTTTCAGTTCAGCGATGCTGTTATCAGCGTGAGTTAGGAACTTTACCGAGTCCGTACCAGTATAAGAAGCTCGAGTCAGAAGCTGCTGTGGAGGCCTTTAAACTGAACATTATCCTGCGAACATGGAAAAAGTCGCAAAAGGACAAGGCAAGAGTCGTGCAGATATGTACTTTGCGACCATGAACAAGAAAAACCCGTCTGACATCCTTAAGAGTGCCTATGAAAATCTCGTCGCTGTGAACAAATTTGACGAAGCGTTTCCGTCTTTGGAAGATTATCAGGAGCTCCAAGCACAGGCGGTTATGAGCATCTCCAGGGATGATGGAGTCTCCAAGACAGAATTGCTGCGCAGAGCCAACATGCCATGCATTAAGGCACTCATCATGAAAACAAAGCTGCGGGGGGTTGGACATGTGGTTCGAACGGACGACGCGCGCCTCCCGAAGATGGTCTTCTTCTCTGACCTGGCTACCGGTGCGCGTAGCATTAGACACCCACTGAAGAGGTTCAAACATGGCCTGAAATAAAAAACTGAATTGAATCCCATTCTTGGATGAGAAACCCTCACCGCAAACCCCAGCGCCCGGAGAATGGCCGTCCACAAGGGCGTCCAAGGCTTTTTAAAAAACGGCTGTACAACCTCGACCAGGACTTTCGGAAGGCCGGGTTCTAGTTGCGCGAAGGCTGCGTCTTAGCGATTGAATCGATCTAAACGGTTTCTTCGAGTTGTTTAGGGTAGGCCATTATAACTGATTTTTTTTGTAAATTTACTAAGGATGGGGAGTGGAAAGTAACGGACAAAGAACTACTCAGCAGCCTAGCGTCAACAGGAAAAGGTTAAGCGAAGCCTTTCCCCGCCATGCCGCCTGTAATCGGAAAAAAAAACGAGGATCTCAGCAGTGACGAAAAATACGAGGAGGAGAGCTTTCGATCCAAACAACTCTTTTTATTTGCTTGGCAAATAGCTAAAGGAATGGTAATTACTATATGATTATTTTCTGAGCGGCGTTGCTTCGGTTCAGTTTCTGTTTTCATCATTCAAAGATCGGTTTCAGACTATTTCATAAGCAAGAAATAAAGGACATATGGGTTAATTTTCTAGATGAAGAATGATTTCATTTTTTTCGATCGGTTTCAGACTATTTCACAAGCAAGAAATAAAGGACATATGGGTTAATTTTCTAGATGAAGAATGATTTGATTTTTTTCATTAGAATGTCAAATTAGTTTTAGTGGAGAAATTGTCTTAGTCGATCGAACCAAATTTGGCATGTTTCGTATAAACTTGAATCAGTCGTTCAGATCAGTTCAGTTCAGTATTTTTCTTTTAATTGTTTGCCCCTAATTTTCTCGCCTTCATCCATGCCTTTTTAGGCAGTAACTGAAGTATTTTGGTACTTATTTTCATATTTTCTCCTTCCTTCTTAATTAGAATCATCTCGCCGAAACAATCTTTTTCACAGAGACCTTGCTGCCCGTAATGTTCTTGTTGGCTATGACAACAAAATCAAAGTGTCAGACTTTGGGTTGATGATACAAATCTATGAAGATGTGAGCAGTTCAGCGAAGTCCAAAAAACTTTCTGCGAAATGGATGGCCGCAGAATCACTCTATCAAGGCCTTTACACTACCAAAAGTGATGTGTACGTACAAAAGATTCCCACTCTTTTAAACACATTTTCGATATATTGCTGCTCAGAAAACCTCAGCTACCCTAAAAATCGTGATCAGTGAGTTTAATTCAAACCGATCTAGAATTCCAGTGGTTAATATAGGGGGTAATTTCGTACTTGTCAGCGCAATTTTGACTCAGGACTATATATAGTTTTCATAGTCAATAGCGAGAGCTGCGTCTGTTGAATTCTTACATCAGAGTGTATGTAAAGACCACTTAGAAGCTTTCCTTTGCCGGGAAAAGTTTACGAATATGCGACAGACCCGTCACGTAAATTGGTATTGATTTTCCTACTCTATTAACATTGCTAGGCCATTTGCTAAGGGCTTTGAGCATCTGAGGCCTGGTGTCATAGGGTTTAGTCAAGCGCGAAGGCACGGAAAGGTGGAGACACGCCCTTTTCCCTTAAGTTCGTCAAGTAAAAAGAAGAGGAGGGAAATTTAGAGCGTTTATGCAGTGAGCATATTCATGACCTTTGCGCTTTTCTCTGCAGTTGGTCTTTTGGTGTTGTTCTTTGGGAGATGGCTACATTGGGTGAGTAGACCGTCACACACTGATCATGTTACCTTCCAAGGGGAGTGAGATCCCAAGAACTGTCCTCCTTAGTGCCACGGGGGATATGACTTGAATAGTGCGACTAGCCTGATATTAAAGGACGACACTGGGACTTTTAAAAGAGTGAGTCCTTATTAAATAAGGTTATTGCCATCAGGAAACAGGCTGATACCTGATCAGTTGTATTTGTGGCAAGCCATGCCTTTTGTTTTGAACTAGGCTTTATGTCTGAAATCATAAATAAGTGATAATCGGCATCAAATATGTGCGCATTATAGAGGGCATTATTACTAAGCACCATGCTTTCTTTCTTTCCTTCTTGCTTTCTTCCTTACATTTAAATGCAACTCTGACCCCTACTCAATCACTATTCTTTAGCAAAACTGCATTATTGAGGGCGGGGAAATGAAGACTCGTGGACGTTGACATTTCCAGTAGAAATCTATCCAATGGAATGAGCCGTATTTTCAAATAATAACATGTATATTTTTTCTTTTTCATAACGTGATCAGGAGGCGTACCATACCCCACGCTGACCAACTCAGAGTTGTATCGACTGCTTGGCATTGGTTATCGCATGGAAAGGCCTGACATGTGCTCCGATGATGTGTACGTTTCTTGATCAGAATCGTCTTAAAGTTTACAAATAGATTCGATTTTTCCGTGCGTCTTCATAGTTATAAATTATAGCAATGAACGTTGCAGAAGACAAGTCGGTTGGCAATTTTGACGTTTTCTTCGATCAAATTGATTACTGAACAGACGGACGGCAATCTTAAATATTTGTTTCATACAGTAGTATGATAGTGTTAAGACTTTAACAGAGATCGACAGCAAGGATTTTTTCTCCATGTTTGATATTTCCTGATGGTAAGTGATTAAAACTTGGTATTTTTCTCTTACCTGGTAACAGCTTTATTAGCAAAATTTGGCGATGTTGGCTAATTCTTTCAACTTGGAAAACTTTAAACAACATTTCCAGTAGACCATTCCAAAACCATCCACCACGCGAGGGTCCCGTTGCTGTCGTGTTTTCTCTCGCATGCCGCTCGCGCGTGTATTTCTCACGAGATCGCCCCAAGTGTAGAGCCTTCTTGCGGGCTTGGCAAGAAACCGACCAGCCTAATGATCCGGCGTGAGTGGTTCCCAGCTGGTCTTAAGGAAAAACTATTCTACTAAATTGGGGTATCTTACGTCAAATAGAAACGGTTTCTATGTATGTAATAATGGAATGGAACTCTTACTAACTTAAATTGTTGTTGTTGTTTTTTATTCATAACAGATATGAGGTGAAGACTGACTGTTGGAAGGAGGAACCACGCTTTCGTCCCAGTTTCTTTCAGATGATCGAAAAACTGGAGGTGATAATGCAGAGGGATGCACCATACTTGGATCTAAACAAACATAATGAAGATCATCCGTATTACAACGTGCCCCCTGAAGCTAGTGGTGATTAATATGAAGAAGGAGCTTCCCCAATAATCAGACAAATTTTGACTCCACTACACAACATCAACAGACAAAACGTAATGGCAAATAAGTTTATTTTGGGACGGCTTGGCGAGAACCAACCCTACAAAGTATTTATGTAAATACAATAATAGGTGAATACTGGTGAATACCTAATGTACAACACTTGTAAACTAGCTTTCACAAAAAGATAAAACTCGTGCGACAAATGGTCGCTCTTGACCTGAATCTCCCATTTAAGCAGGCAGGCTTAGTGCCAGGTAGGCTGCCAGTCATTCTGGGGAAACTAATTAATAAAACTCAGACAACGCATAACTGGCACACGGAACACGGTAGTAGCACAGAGGCTAAACAAAAAGAAAAAACTCCTCACAACTGGTCGATCTCGACCTGAATCCCCCAAATAAGCACACAGGCTTAGTGCCAGTTAGGCTGCCAGTTAGGGTGGGGAAACTAATTAATAAAACTCAGACAACGCGTAACTGGCACGAGGAACACGGTAGGAGCACAGAGGCTAAGCAAAAAGAAAAAACTGCTACAACTGGTCGATCTCGACCTGAATCCCCCAAATAAGCACACAGGCTTAGTGCCAGTTAGGCTGGAGAAACTAATTAATAAAACTCAGACAACGCATAACTGGCACGAGGAACACGGTAGGAGCACAGAGGCTAAGCAAAAAGAAAAAACTGCTACAACTGGTCGATCTCGACCTGAATCCCCCAAATAAGCACACAGGCTTAGTGCCAGTTAGGCCGGGGAAATTTAATAAAACTGTGATCAACGTATAACTGGGACCGGGAACACTTCAGGAGCACAGAGGCTGAGTGCCAGGAAAACTGGGAATTATCTCCACTAATGTACCCAACAAGGCACGTAGCCCAATAACTAGTAAGACTGCCATAAAAGGCTAGGGCGGGACATTGAGGGTAAACCATGAATAACGACCCTGGCTAGAGGTCTGTAACATTGCCTGCAACCTAACTGCGTCAAACGAGACTTACGTCGCCTCCTAAAGAGCGGTTCCGGGACAGCTGACCTAAGCATACATGGAAACTAAATATATCAAGTAAAGGAGCAGGTGCAAAACTGAGATAACTAGTGTACAAGTACATAAAATAAGAAACGGGAAAAAGGCTGAAAACTAGCAGAGCTGAGCTACCGCTTACAAACTGAAGTAAATGCGGTCAGACGGAGGCCAGAAAAAAACCTGCCCAAAAAACCCCGAAGGGAAAAATGCGGGCAGGAAATCTGAGTAGGAACCAAGGCTCAAGCTCAAAGCCCTTCCTACAGGACTTTACAATGTAATCGAGAATATGTTGCTCTAAAAATAAATAAAACAAAAAATTTAAGAAAACCAAGGAGAGGTTGGTTCGTAAGCCTAGATGACGAACACGTGATATACGCAGCCTTATATACCCCCGATATGGCTACCCATGGTGCACCCGGCCTAGTACCCAGGCCCTGTTGTATCTCGTGCCGTCAAAATATTTATTTCTGCCTTCTTCGCGGGCTCATTCGTCAGAAATAACATATTTTGACTCCACTACACAACATCAACAGACAAAACGTAATGGCAAATAAGTTTATTTTGGGACGGCTTGGCGAGAACCAACCCTACAAAGTACGTCGCTCTTGACCTGAATCTCCCATTTAAGCAGGCAGGCTTAGTGCCAGGTAGGCTGCCAGTCATTCTGGGGAAACTAATTAATAAAACTCAGACAACGCATAACTGGCACACGGAACACGGTAGTAGCACAGAGGCTAAACAAAAAGAAAAAACTCCTCACAACTGGTCGATCTCGAACTGAATCCCCCAAATAAGCACACAGGCTTAGTGCCAGTTAGGCTGCCCTACAAAGTACGTAGTGTGACAAAGTATTGGGCGAAATGACAAATGAAAGCTCCTAGAGCCCAAGAAACTTGGAAACTGAAAGCCTTTTTTCTAGGTCATCATCGGTAGGCGTCCTTGGCTAGAACGGACTTTCAGCGGCCGAGCCACTGAAACACACTGTCACAAACCCCATTATAAGCACCGAAGGTGGCCCCTCACGAACGCAAGGAATATAAACCAAAAGTGGAAGAGTCAACCCCGACAATTCTCAGGTCCTTGCGAAAAGCCTCTCTAATTGTGGTATAGCTGATAGGCTCGTTCTGGGAAACTAACTAAAAAGAGTTGTTCCCTCGAAACATGGGGCAAAAATGAGATCCCCGGAGCTAAAGGGGATGGAAAAAAGAGCAAGGTACCTCTTTAGAAGCTTGACAGGACAAGCAGGGCCAAACATTTCCGAAAAAATCACTTCGAGTCATCGTCCTTACAAAGTTGGTCGTTCTTGCTTTTGAGAACCTTAATGATCATGAAACCCTCATGAAAGAAAATATAATACCCCCTAATTATGGAGACCTCATCAAACCTAAAATCGTTTTGAAAACACACCTAGCCCCTTCAATAATCGAGTTATCCCTGGGAGAGGGGATACCCGCCATGGTATGAACCCATTTAATACCATAAACATCCGAGTCTACGACGCACGGGGAGTGCGACTCTTCAATGAGGTGTTGCAAATACAAGGCAACATGGCAGGGACTGGCAGGACAGGCCCAGGAATGAAGCTTACTAGCAGCAAAACATTTTTACTTGCGAGAAGCACGAAGGTACACCACTGTCGTACTAACTGCCTTTGAGGAGAGAACCGTCGATTGCATTGTAGACTGTCTGTCAGCCTCAGGGTTCAACCCTCTGGTGGGAAATTCTGGGGCCCGCGCTAGAAACCAGAGCGGAATATATCTGAAAAGTAATCGAAAATACAAAAGAAAATGTGAGGATCATGCAATAAAAAAGAAAAAAACACCGGAAAAGGGAAGTGGGGGGTCAAAAGGTTACATGCAAAAACCTAATGGGTCCAAACCTAAAGGTAGGCATAACACGCGTGTAGAGGCACAGGCAACACTTTCCGTCAGGCGGCGTAGAGCAGAAGCCCGCCAGGGACGAGGGAGGTGTGGGGCGCCGAAAATAAACTCGAAGCGCTATGACGCCAAAAAATAAAGGCCTGGTTCTGAAAAGGGAATTACGGACCTTCCCTGGAACAAATAATCCCTGGAACTTAAGCAATAAAACCCAGTCCACAACAAAACTATTCCAATGCACTCCATCTCTAGTAGAAACATTTCAGAAAATAGCTGACTTCCATACGTGAGGAATAAGGGCTCCCGTGAGCGCGCAGAGCCCAAAGTGTCTGATATACATGACTCTGACAATGAGGCAAAACAGGTGGGCCAAGCCAGTTGTTGTCCTATCCCCAATTTTGAGCGAAGGCATAAACAGCCTAACAGCCTGGCTGAAAAAAATAGAGAGTTAAGCCAAGGCAACTCGCCGTTGTAACTTTTACAGGCGAACCTGTCAATAATGTAAGGACCTAAGAGGTGATTTAGCCTAGCAAAACAAAATCGTTGAGGCTGTAACCATCGAAGTCAACGAGCTTGCAGATACAGACCGCACTAGCGTTCAGGTCCCTAGGGATCCACTTGACCTCGAACGAAATACAATGATGGGAGCAAATTTGAAAAGCAACTAGGGCTAAATTCTTTGAGATCGCATTTCCTGCTGCCGTCGCGGAGAATGGATTCGACGTTCCGGTTGTCAGAATACCAAAAACCTTGGAATTAGATGAAGGGCTCGCGAAGGCTAGTAAGGCAAGACAAACCGCTTTGAGCTCTCTTCAAGTCGATCTACGAACACTTTCCGACCAATTTGATAAAAAATCAACTCAGGTTCAGACTCACTTAAACGCCGCAGGCTGAATCGGAAGCGTCGGAAGCCGGAGCTTACTCTCACTGGAAGCGAACTGGAACCCCTCGATAAATTTTGCCGTAGAGAGGCTAACATAATTCGACCAAAAATTCAATGTCATACAAAGAATCAACGGACAGGAAAACCTAGCTATCCCAGGAAACAGCTGAGTAAACAACTGAGAAAAGAAATCGGGCCATAATGCACGCGACGGATCCCACGCTACTCGAGAGGGAAATACTATGGGCGGCTACACACGGGACGCGTAGAACGTGGACTGTGGTGGACGACTAATATGAAGACAAAGCCGCCAGGTCGCAGGGACAATTTAATGCGTTCATCCGTGGCTCTAATACTTCCATCCAGAGTGTTATGTTGAGATGAACGCGAAGCCACTAGAAAATTCGAACGGGGCTCCCACAGGGACTTTTCCTCATAGGAATTCGAACAAAGCGAGACTAAAGCAAATCGGCATGGACAGCCCGCAAACTGTAAATTAAGGCCTGAACGCGATAGGCTCCTCCTCCTATAGCTAGACCATAGTCAAGAAAAATGGCAATAGGGATACCTTGGCTTCTTCTAGATTTCTGAAGCGGTTTGAGGGAGGCTGACAAGAACCCAAAGGGAAGCGCGCAAAGTAGAAAATACCTAAAAACCCAGGTGCCGAGATCCCAGGTGAACGCAAGGAAATACTGGTGATCAGGGAAAATAATAATAACCACACTAGAGCTAAAATATGAATAAATAAAAAACCCATATCAAAAAGTATAAGTGGCCATGGACAAGTCTTCGCACTTGAATTTCTGTTTGAAAAAAAAAGTGCAAACGTGCCTAAAATCCAGGATTAACCTTTGTTAGCCGGAGCGGCGCGTCAAACAGAAAGCGGGTAAATGATATTGGAATGCAAAAATTTTAAAAAGGAGGTTGAGGCTGGAAGCTCATTAACAGCTAAGGACAAAAAGAACTGTAAACACGTGCAGAGGCATTGTAGGATTTGTAAAAAAAAAACATAAAAAAGCTGGAAGAAGGGAATTTGTAACTAAGACTAAAAAACATTCAAAATGAACAGAGAAACTAGCAAAAGTATGCCAGAAATAGATAACTGTGAAAATCTTCCCAAACTGAAGGCAGAATAGAAATATCAACGGAACACTCAGAGCTCTAAACCGCGCCTAAAACTAGCGGGTGAACGTCAGAAGAAACTGGTATAATATCGAGACAATCCTGATCCATAATACGGCTTGCCACTAAAAATTCAGTACTAAATTAGAATAGACTGCACCTGATTGTTGTCCTTCATCTAGCCATTTGGGAGTTTGGGATGTTTGGCTTGTCCATCGTCGGGTAACAGGAACGCTTTCCACGGGCAAAACAGGTCCCGACACTGGGTCGTCGAGAAGGCGAAAATTAAAACAGGAACGTTTGACATGAGGCTGGGGTTGCATATGTGAAGTTGAGGTGGACGCCGGCGTTCCCACCGGCGAGGATCTGTTTTTGAGTGGTCTTCTTCTTCTTACGGGCGTAGTACGCTACACGGCCGCAAAATTCTGCACTGTGGATCCTTTAAAACTGGTTTTCGTTGGCCTTCTTCTTGAACTTACGTGGTTCGTTATACTTTAGTTTCTTAATTTCCTTCATCTGCTGCTCGGCCAAATATTCATTAGCGCGCTTGATTTGACCAACGGTTTCTGTTAACAAAACTTTAAACGAGTCCATTGACTGTTTGTTATTCTCCTCAATGAGATCGGACACTTCGTCTTTGCTGACGGATATAACGCAAGAAAGAGCCGATAAGAACGTTAAGAAAAACCAAGGAGAGGTTGGTTCGTAAGCCTAGATGACGAACACGTGATATACGCAGCCTTATATACCCCCGATATGGCTACCCATGGTGCACCCGGCCTAGTACCCAGGCCCTGTTGTATCTCGTGCCGTCAAAATATTTATTTCTGCCTTCTTCGCGGGCTCATTCGTCAGAAATAACATTTTCAGACCAAACGATTATAAACAGTTAACTAGTAATTATTCTTGAGAATTTTTAGCCATTTAAATTCAGGCGCGTGTGCGGGGTTTGCTCTGGCAAATGGTGATTGGCTAGGAAGAACAATTGCCTTCTATCAAGTATTTTTCCAGCAGGGGAGGGTGGCCTTGGGCAAATGATGTATCGGTCCCTAGAAAGGTCACCCCAGGACCCCCGGGATGGAAGTTTTTTGTACAGTGCCCAGGCTTCATTTTCTTGGCGTTGATCTGGCCCGGCTGCTTCGGCGAGCGTATTCTCGGTGTGTTTGGATTATATTCCTTGAGTTTGTCAAAGTCTGTGGGATTCTTTTCTCGATCTGGGAAAGATTCATTGGTTTCTATATCTGCTGCTATCCTATTTCTACGATCCTGGCATGTTTATTTTCCGTTGGAGTTCGAATTTCGTGGAAAAAGTTGTGTTGAATGAGAGCATGTCGGCGAAAATGGCACCTCGTGTTTCCTACCTTGTATATTATTATTGTAGATAGAGTGAATTTGAACAAATTACTGCAAATTATCACGAAACTTCGTTGGAGCAATAAGGACAACAACAATTAACTGCAGAGTAAGTTTCATTGATCTTTATTTAGTATTTCCCAGAAATTTTAGGATGATATTTTTACCCCATACAAACACTGTAATTTTACTGGAACCCTACTGTGGTACTATCACAGAGCCTGGGTTACCTGTGATGTGACTATTCAAATGAAGTTTCTGAGCATTATTTTCCTTTTCGTGTCAGTATTATGCTGTATGGGTCGATTTAACCTAAGGCGGTTCTTCTTTATTAAAATTACTTTTACGTGTCAGCCGAATTTCGCGCTTCCCCCCAAAAAAGGAGGCTTGAGCGTAGCGATTATAAAGTGTAACCATTGAAGTAAACGCTACCGAGCATGTTCGGCTTTCCTGGGCAAAGTTTATTATTCTTTACAAGGTGTTTACAGTAATAGCTGAGTTGTACCGTTCGGTTATTATCTGCTGTTGCTTTTAACCTGACGTGTTCAATCGATATAAGCGATAATCGATATCAATTGATAAAATCGATAAAAATTCGTTTATTGTATCGGAAATCGATAAAAATCGATAAAGGGATACGTTGTGAGTAATCGATAATTATCGATTTTTAAATTATTGTTATCTATTTTATCGAACTTATCAAATTCATCGGCGCAATACGTCTCCACGTATTTAAGGGCAGCGAAGCATCCGAACAAGGATGAGTTTAACGATTTATTTCACAAATCAAATATTGAACAAACACGTAACATGATCGGTATTATACTTAACATGATTCAGCGCAGAAACAAAACGTAACAACTTCTTCTTGCATTTTACTTAGAAAAGTATTCGAGTTTAACACTGTTAAGACATTGTACGACGGTAGTACAGTGGACGTCGATATAACGAAGGGCCAAGGTATATACTGACAAAATGTGTTCGCTATGTAGAGGTTTCGTCATCTCGAGGTTCTTTTTCATATATCTTACCATTACTGGGGCGAAGAATATCGTTTGTTGGACCAAGGAATTCGTTATATAGAGGTTCGTTAAATCGAGGTTCCACTGTAGCTGTCATTTCAAGTACCGAAGCTACATTGTAGTTACAATTCTAGACATAATCTCCAGTAGACATTTTGTTAGAAAACCCTTGCTGCTGCAAAATTAAAATCATACTGCATAGCAGAGTTCCTATAAATAGAACAAAGTAGATGATGAACTCCGCAGTTAAGTCATAACAGAAGTAGTGTATCAAACTAATATGTTACTGATATAAATGTGAGAGGAACTCCACATTGCAATTAATATACGGTCCTTATTAATTAAGATCAGTATGAGAGTTTTTCAAGTCATTAATACGTGTGGTATCATATTGAGTAAACCTCAATACTGACTGGAATTTTCAATAATTAAAAATACACTTTACCTTATTTACGTGGTTTGTTCTTGCTTCACCGCTGTGTTGTCATTTTTTTAAAATAGTTTATTGAAAATGCCAGCGAGTATTTATCTTCTTGAATCTAATACCTGAATTCTCATACAAATCCTTTGTGCTCACGACCCTTTTGAGGATTACGCAATAAGAGACCACTCGTGATTAAACTCCCATACCGAGCTTGGGTGACCTGTGATCATCCCACTATCTGCCCTGCGTCCAGAGGGGAGGGGGGCTTAATTGAGCAGTTATTTTCTTAGGTAGAAAGTTCACAATACTTTCTACTTCTTATATGGGTGTTGCCTTCCCATTTCATCATTTAATTCTTCAAACAGTATTCTGGAAATGAGGGTAGTTTCTTGGTGTTGTGGACAGGTACAATCACCAAATGACGCAGTACAAGCTAGACTAAAACACACTGAACAATACCCAAACCACAAAACAATTAAAGATAGCTCACTAACGGTGGTTTCCGCAAAATTGAGAAACAACCGAAATTAGTCATAAGCCTGCTTCGGTTTCGAGCATCGTTTTGGACCTATTTCCACCTCTGGACTTCGGTTTCTACTTGTGCTTTCTCTTTAACTTCGGTGATGAAGCACGCAGGCCTATAGATATATCTAGCCGATTTTTGAAAACCAGCCTTACGAAATTTGCAGTCATTTGAGTGAGAAGGCGTCAAAAGGTAGGTTTCTTAAGTCCAAGAAGCTTCAAAATCACTGTAAGGAAAGAAAAGGAAAGTAGAAAAAGAAAGAGCGAGGAGAAGGTTGCATTCGTAGTTTTACAATAGCTACTTTGGAGATACTTTGTAAAAAAAACTTCTGTTGCACGCAAAAGGTCCTGACCATTTGGCGATAACGTTATCAAAAATCGGGCTAGTTATATATGTCAATGAATACATCTTCCATGACCCGCTTCAAATGTCATAAGAATGGAGACTTTACTGCTTATTGTGTTGAACAATTTTCCTCCCAGATAAACACGACACGGCACTGCACATCATTTTGCCGTGCAATTAGACGTAAGTCACTCTGAAGTCTATGCCAAGTAAAGCTGTTTCAGGACCGAACGCGTCCGGCGCTGGACGATCTCTTAAGAGAAAATTGAGGGGCTGTGAGCAGGCTTATGACAGCAGGAAAGCTTCCATTTATATGAGAGAGCTGGTTTGAAGCGGCTCATAGAAGATGTATCTTTAAAGTATATTTGGGACTTTAAGATGCCACGACGGCAACGGCAACGAGAACGTCAAAAAAGCAATAGTTTGAATAAGCAAAACAATACCTCTGCACGTGCATCACGTTTTGTACATTACTTTGTCGCCAATGCACCACTACGACGGGAAAATATCTAATTTCACATTTTATGGAGGACGTAAAGAAGCGACGGCTAAATTTTCTTTCTCTTTCTGAACTTGAATATGGTTCTTAGGAATTCGGCTCAAAAAGAGTTCGTTTGTATTTAAAAAAGTAATGAGTTGGAGTAGAGATTAAATGAACGGAAATTCACTTTTTAAGCGACGTTTTCGTGGTCGTCGTCGTGGTGGTAATCTTAAACTCCCTATTGACTTGTGTACAAACGTCGGTGATCGCAAAGAAGGCATTTGAGAAAAATGAGCGAAGCAAAACAGAAACCACAAGTGGAAAACGAAGACACTTGGTTAAGCAAGTTTCAAAATTCACCTCAAAACCGAAGCACAGGCTTTTGTCTAAAATACACAGAATTTGCTTGTTTTCCCCATCGAGATCGTTTTTCACATACGGTTCAATAAACCACTTTGACTTGTAAGTTTTGTTTTCCCAATGAAAGTCTCATGGCAATTCGCCCTTTTGTCTTCCAGTAATTTTGCTTAAAACATGTGCACGTGCAGAATAAGAGAAAATTTGAAAGAAACAGTTCTCAGGAGTATCATCACCTGACCTACATACATTAGGAAAAGATTAGATACAATTGCAAGAGGCCTAAGTATTCCTAAAATAGTAGGTTAACCATTAACAAAAATTGATAAGTAGTTGTAGTTAATACAGCGAAACATCGAAACAAGTCAAGGAACGAATTCAAGTCAAAAGGACTACTGCAAAGGCTGATCAAACAACGTGAAAAAGGCTGAGGTGTACAATATTTCGACTGGCCAATACCAGTCTTCACCAGGTTTATTAGAAAGAACCACGAATTTAATTACAGAATATATAATGAATTATCATTATTTATCTTTTTTTCGGTTTATTTTTCTTAGCAGCCACACCTTACCACGTCATACCACGTAACTTCTGTTTATTATTTTACAGCAGTATATATTCTGTATATTCATGGTTTTTCCTAATAAACCTGATGAGCCGGCACCTGGTATATACGGTCGTAAACGGTTTTTTCAAGTAACATCAGCTATAAAAACTAACGTTTTAATTTTAACTCTTAGTTTTGGGTGATGCCTTAGACGGGCTTAATCGCATAATATTTAACAATTATTCCTCGAGTCCTCGAGCCAGAATGGGCTATTGACTCAGAGGCCATGAGGGCGAGAGGAATAATTGTTTTCGTAAAATCCAACTAGTTGGTCAAAAATATCGAGACAAAACAACTTAATACAAGACTTTAATCCTTTTTGCGCCAAAAATCCGGCGCCTTTCGCTACTAGTGGGCTATAACATATAGCCTAGTAGTAGCTCAACCAATCAGAACGCAGCATTAATAATAGACCACTAGTTGGAGTTTACTAATTTGGATTAGTTCGATAACTTGATAATTTGAACAAATCCATCATGTTTCCAATTCCCTCCAGTTGTGCCAGAACAACTCAAACCACTACAATACGAGCCCCCACCCCCTCCAGCTTGGTTTTCATGGGTACCACTTCCTCCCCCAGAGTATCCCCCTCCTCCCCCAGAAGCGCCATTATCCTCAGACCCACCTCCCCCTCCACCAAACCCTCCTACTGCCCCAGGGGGTGGCCCTCCATTATAGCCACTATTCATTTCACCGGCTCGTCCCCCCACCCAGCCCTGGGCTCGCGACCCACCTCTTTCACCATGAGATGTGTCAGCTCTGGCACATCCCTGACTTAACCACCCTGCACCCACTCCCCCATGATAGTTACCACCCACAGAATTACACTCACCGGGGCTACCTCCAACTCCTCCTCTTCGAACATAGGAAAAGTGTAATCCTACACTACTGGTACCATTAGAACCCTCCTGACCATCTACCCCTTCATATCCCGCAGACGCACCCCCTCCCCCTCCGGCAGCTAACAACAGTGCATTAGCCCATGTATAGACAAAACTTCCTCCCCCACCCCCTGTCCCAGCATTATCCTCTACAGATAGCCCGAGTTCAGCTGCTGTTCTGTTGGTAGATTGTCCTCCTTCAACCTCTACTGAATTTCCTCCTCTTTGTCCTACTACAACGTTCAACATATTTCCTTTATTCAGTCTGAATATCCCCTCCTTGAATGCCCCCCTGCCGCCGTAGAAAGTTCCAGGATAACGTCCATACCTAGTGTTATGTGTTCCTCCACTAGCCCCCCACGCTTTTATCAAGTAGCGAGCGGTTCTTGGGACACGGAACTTCAGAATTCTACCGTACCGTCCATTGCGTCCATTTGTTGTAAAGTTAAAAAGATATTGCTCTGAAAAATAATCATTGAACTTTACATGTATATGCACTAGCCAAAGTTAATGAGGGAATTCAACCACTACATGTATAAAATCCATTCTAGCGGATATATACCGAACAAGAGTGTTATCCATTTTTCTAGCAACTACTGTTGAGGTAAACAACAGTTATTTATTAGCCAAATATTCTTTGTTTTTGAAGGGTGAGAGCAGGGGGGAAGGAGGGCGCAAGGTGACTCTATTGTTTTCCACCTCACTCCGCCTGCCGGTATGACGTCACATAGTAACTGGCAAATTCTCGAGTCGCTTGTCCAAAGTTGTAAGGGATACCACAGTTATCAGGACGAGCGAGGTCGAGGAAAAGCTAAGACGCTAGAAAATATCGCTATATATCGCTAATTTGATCGCAAGTGTGTGAGCTTTGTTGTTGCTATAATCTGCTTGTGTAAACCGTTTTGATAATTTTTGTCCGTAATTGTATACTTTTGTCAAGTTTTTTTTTTTGGCGGGCCGTGTTGCGGGATCGCCATCATTTTCACGGGACCGGCAAGGTCTTCCAAACTTAAATCTTTTTTTTCTCTAAAACTAAGCAAGGTATAGTCTCCAGAATAGGAGGTTCCATTCACAGATCGCACATGTATATATTTCATTTATTCTTTCGCTAATCATAACTATAACAAAATTCTCAAATCTGATTGGCTATCAACTGCCCTGATGTCACCCTTAATAGCACAGTAAGCGTCATGCCGAAGTCATTGCACAGTACGCGCCATCACGCGCGAACTTAATTAGCTTTTTTCAAGGTGGCTGGACACAGTTTCGCGGGCGGTCAGCGGTAACTCGCGTGACGGTGCGTGTTTCAAATTAGACAAACAGACATGGCAGCGAAAAAAGCAATGGACAAAGAAGACGAGTTCTCAAAATCTACTCATTAAAATTTTGTGATATTTGGCAGAATTTTTACTTTTATCGTATGTTAAATAATGAGAACTTTAAATGGAAGTTGAACAGAAGAGTTTTAATAATTACAGTACAATTATATTACTGATTATCTAAAAACCCGTCTGTTTAAGTTTGGTCAAATAAGTTTCAAATGGTAATGATTAATTATAGTAAGCTGTGGGCAAGTTTATAGGAAAATCTAATGAGCGAATTTTATGTCAACTGGGCAAGAGTGTAATTTTAAGGTTTTATTTAATCGTTCATGTTGCCATGGAAACTACAAAAACGTCTAATTTTACCTGTCATTCAAAATCGTTCATCAATATATTTTTCACTTGCCAAGTTTCAGCTTGTGAACTGCAACCTTTCGCTTGCCATAATTTGGCAAATGTCATATACTCGTATCACAAATTTTCTTAAAGTTATTATTAATTGGTAAAAGGACCGAGTGGAGTCCAATTCGGTCTGTAATCATACTCGTGATTAAACAAATCGGACTTTCGCTACGTGGTCGTCTGATTTTATTGATCACTGTCTCGTATGATTACAGACCGAATTGGACTCCACTCAGTCCTGTTACCACTACTAATTAAACCCCCAGGGGGCGGGGGGTACTGCCTTATATGGGCTATATAGGTATGTGCCGCTGTGAAGGGTATGGTTTTCAAGCAGTTTACTCTAGGATAGGGTATACAAATCAGAGCGTTTCGGTCTAGAATAGGGTATCATTTTTCAGGAAACTAATCAGTTGGTTAAAGATTTTATCTAGACTAGGGATTGTGGTTTAAGGTTTTGTTTTGGCTAGACTGTGCTAGTGACCTCAGTAGTTTCTGGAAAACAGCAACTCTAGGATAGGGTGGGATTTGGGGAGTTTACTTTAGTATAGGGTAGCAAAATTCAGCTGAACTAGCTCTGGTATAGGTTAAGGGTTCCAGGGTCCCAGCGGCACATCCCCTCCAAGAAATTCCTAAGTACCCCCCCCCCCCGGATTAAACCGGCCTAACTTCATATCAATCCTTTTGAGTGTGGGCCTCTGTTGATTTCCTAGTTCTTCGCCAAGTTTGATCGATTATCTTATCGATCGGCTCGTTGAGCCCGAAATATGCGAAATAGCGTTGAACTTGACGCGCTTTAGCTACTTTTCCTCGATTGTATATTTGAATTCATGATAAATACAGCCGGTTTTGATATGACAAAATTAATTCTCCAAAACATGTGTGGCACTGTTGTGCAGTGGTCAAGGAGTTCCAGAGGAGTCGGGATCGAAACCCAGCGACGTTGTTTGCCGCTTCTTTTCCTTTTTTTTCCTTCTGTTTTAGTCTTTCTTTTTTAATCCCATGACTTTTTTGGCCTGATTTCCTTTATTCTTAGTGCTTACCCTGCTGCTCATGCACTTGGATCAATATATATTTGAAGCTTACACTGTTAGTCCAGAGTTTTATTTTGAAAAAGGGATTTCAAGAGCTCTTGATCTGCATATTGGCCTTACGGTCAGAAAAAAAAAAACATATTTTAAAAGCTGTCAAGATATGTCCCTCCTTTAAAACAGCTGTATGTTGGTTGACATCTTGACAAACAACACACAGTACGCCACAAACCGTGCTTATCTACACCCAACACCACCAACACTGGCGAAATTTAAACTCCCGGGTTAATAAACTTGCCTTTTGTACCAGAGCTTTTGTACACAAGTCTTTATCATAACAATATCATTATCTCAGACTAAAATCTCCTCTGGGTTTACCCCTAAAACAATAATTAAACGAACCATTTATTGGCTTTCGGGATTTAATTACAGAATTACAGGTGTATGTTCAGTTAAAGCAACAAGATTTAATACTCACAAATACCTGTCATTTAGTAGCTTCCTCTTTTGACGCTACAGCGAATCGAACATTGAAAGTATTGATATCAGGGGCACCCAACGACGGTTTCCTCCAAAATACGATGAAAAGTACACTTTTTAGGCTATTCAGAGTACTTTTACATCTCTAGAAATGCATTCTAAGCGGCGCTACAAAATTTTTATCTGGTCGGTCATCCCGGGGAACTTGAATATTTTCCAAATTACAAGGGCTTCAGTGTTATTTTTCCGAAAATTTTAGTGCAATTTAACGTTTTACGAAAGTGAGAATTTTTATGATTTCTCTCTCCATCATATAATTTAGAATCAGAAAGTTTTAGGTTTCCTTTTTCTAAGAAAAATAGTGTGACCTGGGTAGTAAAATATTAAAAAACAACCTTCAGAAAATCGTAGGGAATTTATTAGATAAGCTTCGAAAATTGTACATGAATGGAACGTTCATCTAGAAATTTTTAGCTGTCCTCAAGCAAAAGAAAATTCTAGGCAATGTTTGCTTCTTCGAACAGATATTTTCAGAAAACAGTCGTTGGGTGCCCCTGTGATATGGGGTTCCACTAGCCCTGAAGAGCTGAAAATTCGCACAAAAAAACTATAATATATACTTTGATGAACCACCTATTTCTGTGTCTAAATTGCTCAATCTTGCTTTGTACTGGCCCTCAAAAGTGAGACCGGTCGGTATGATTGCCAGTAAAATTTGCTCGACGATAGAAACCACTGGATATTTCCTTCCAAAAAAGTACCAAACTCTGGTTTCTATGACAATAGGGATCTTAAAATCTTCAAATTAAGGCATTCGTGTACCATTCCTACCGATTGCATTAATTCCACTAGCGAGGATTCGGACGTGGTCGTACGAAGGTAACCATGGCTCGAGAAAGATGGAAAAAATTCTTTGAAAATGTTATCAATGGATTGTGTTTGCCCTATACCTAAAAATAATTAAAAGAAAATAGAACTAAAAAATCAACAAGAACTGAATTGCAGTACAGTCGAACCTCTCCAATACGGACACCTCTATTACGGACAGTTTCCAATGTCCCGAGAAAAACTCCCATATATTTTCATTAAAAAAACCTCTATAATACGGACTCTCTCTAATGCGGACAATGGACACTAAATCTCGGCTCCAGAGAGTAAATTCATATAAACTTAACCTCTTTATTACGGACACTGCGGTGATCAGGTGAATCCCGAATCCCGATCAGGTGAATCTGCACAGGGAAAATCCCGACTAGTCTGATGAGCTATGCAAGGTGATATAAAGCCGAGTCGCTGTATACCAAACAACGATTTGCGAAAGGTGTACAGAGGAGTATAACCGACTTTTTGAAGGCTTCAATAACCACAGATAGCATAGAGATCTTTTCTGTTGCTGGTTTTCACATGACGTCACTAAGGTTCAAACTAAAAAGCTATCGATCCTACCGAGATTTTACTTTCACGATGCATTAGAGCAGCTGGAAACTAATTTTCATACAAATTTTCGCTTCAAAAGGGCTCTTGGTTTTGTGATAGAGTACGCTTGAATTTCTAAGCTTTTGCGTGACGCGGCATTTACATGACCGCCCAGAGAGCTGTCACGTAGGTTAAAAAAATGACTTATTTCCGGTAATTTTGCTATCTAAGCAGTTCATGTATTATGTAAAGTATTACTTTAATGTTTATGAGTTTCTCGAAGAATAAATTCACGCTTTTGCAACAAAACAAGGTAACAGATGTTTCTGTTGGTTTCCGTCCGCCATGTTGGAGCTCATCCAGGTGAGCACCAGCATAGCGTCTCCTTACAAATCTCTATAAGTTTGGGTAAAACATTTCTTCGGATATCTCGTGTTCGAAATATTCCTCTGACCCGAATCTTGGTGAGGGTCTTTGTGTATGTACTCCTTTCATTTCCGCAGATTCTCGACTTTATCTATTGAATGGTTTTGATTTTGATCTATTTGGAATGCCGTGACACTGAAAACCAGCAATTACATTTTGTACTCTAGTTACTGTTTACTGCACTTGCAAAATAGCGAAAGACGCTTTCAGAATTGTGCTTTACGTTACAACTTTTTACATGCAGCCTTGCGCTGTAGCTTGTTTCGTTTTAAAACAGTGATTTGTCTATAGCTGAGATGTACAATTAATGTTTCGTCCCATGTAAGGGAATCCATGACAGTCTTGGATTCTGGATTCCACCCTGTGGATTCCGGATTCCGAGTACTGGATTCCGGATTCCAGCTCAGTGGATTCCGGATTCCAAAAAGGGCTGGATTTCAAATTTTTTTGCTGTTTTAATGCTTTTCGTCCCATTTTGTTTTCGTGTTCGAATCTTACTATATTGAAAGACGTTGTTTTTGATACATAACAAGTTAATTTGTTTTGTCTTTCGATTTATAAATTACGTGAAGAAACGTTTTACTGGTCCGTAAGGGTTTAAGGTATAATAAAGAGGGGGACATTGGGGGACTGTCCACACCGCAACACCGCGGAAAAAATAACAAACATCGCATCACCGCAAAAAAACGTGGCGAAACACCGACATCGCAATTTTAAATTTTGTCCTTCGATTAATCTAGTCCAAATCTCCATATGATTAGGGATCGAGGATCTCGGAGCTGGTTTAGTGATTAATAGAGAGTGAGACTGACCTCAAGACTATTTTTTACTTACTCTATTTTCAGTCATGTAGATAGTAAAATGCCTAATTAGCAGAAACAAACGAACTCTTGCAAATCATTCCTAAATATTCACGTTTATTCATTCGATTGCTGCATAATAAAGTCTTGGGAAAAGGTACATTGTCAGGGAAAATCGAGCTGCAATTTGCAAGAAAACGGCCTAACAAAGTTCGTGTGTAACTCCAAATCAATTTTTCCTAACTATGCCATATCAAAAAACCAGCGAAGGTTAATCAAGTCTTTTGCTATCCACCAATAATATAATAGAAGGTTTATTTTGTTTGTATGTCGTTACATTCGTTGTCTTCCTTGTTCAGTGTCCGAACGCCTGGAACAGGCTACGTCGAAACATGTTTGCAAATTCTTTTGGAACATTAAAACAGTATTTCGAAGAAATAGAACTGAAGAAAACGTTAAAAGCCGCCAATCGCTAATCACCTCCAAACTATCACTATGAAAAGCTTAGTTTCTTAACATGTTTTTGGACATTTTTTCCCCTTCTCTTTCTACTTTTTATTGGAGTCATAGTCATAGCACAAAAAACTAAATTCGGTTACTGCCTTTTTTGTTAAACTTTCATTTATAGGGACACAGTAAGCTGTAGAACACGTGCATTAGGTATCACTTCTTAACTGAATTGCTTTCACACTTTCTCATACGACTCGTAAGACACGAATTTTAGCCAAATACAATAAAATACACTTCTCCTATGATGGGATAAGCATATATACTCAGTAAAAGATTGACAGTTAAAAAGAGCACTACAGAAGATTAAATTGGACTTCCAGCTGACAAAAGTGGTGTCCCGGTCAGCGCTGTCCTAAAGTGACTAAAGTTGACTGTGTCACATAATTGTCTAAGAATGATAACATGGCTCAAAAAAAAATTCAGACAGTGGCCAGACCACGTTGATCCACCAAATATATTTTTACGCTGTCACGTCTCGACGTTTTTGACTGGTCAAAATAAAGGAAAAAAGTTAACTAACTCTTGACAGTCTGCAAGCCCAAAACTATCAGTCGTCTATCAGTCGTCTATCGGTCTAGTCGTTGCTGAACCATTTAAATCGAGTTCAAAAAGTGGCTTAGTAGACAAAACGGCTCAAAACGTAGTCAAAGATAGCCTGATTTGCCCGCGTTCAGTCAAAACTGTAGAGCTGAACGTGTTTGTTTTTCATTGACTTACGCTACGCAAGCATCCCTGCTGGACAGCATGCGAGAGCAAACCACCCCCTCCCCCCTCGCCCTAGAGGTCAATGAAATCCCTAATCTCGTACCCAGATCTCTTGTTGACGAAGCCAAAGGCGAGATCTGGTCCTAGTTGTCGCGTTGAATTTGATGTTAAAAAGATAAAAAAGAACAGAAAAATTAGTTGGTTCATACTTAAAATGTGCGCATAACCACGTTTTGATAGAAAAAACTTCACGGCTCTATTCGTTGTTTAACGCGTTAAAAATTGAGGATTAATTTCAAGCATGCGCTCTTTCATGGCCTGTCACATTCCTGACAGGCAATCACGGGTACAAAATCGGATTTGACCAGATCTCACCTTTGGCTTCATCAATAAGTAAGAGATCTGAGTATGAGATTATGAAATCCCCCGCGAGTTTTATTTCATATTAGCGCTCTAGGATCCATTTCAAAGAAAAAAAAATACGGGCTAGACCAATCTCAGATCGGTCTAATTTCCAAAAACGAGGCCTAATCACAACTGTAGAACCAGAAAACATGAAAAGTCCGTTTGACCCTCGATCGAGTCTGAGATGACTGAGAGATCGAGAGACTGACTTGCACGTTTCTAACGCGTTGGCTCGTTTTAAGCGATTAACAACTATATAGCGCTCATATATACGATATTTTCCCCAAGGACGACGTAAAATTTATATTACATTCAATTATGACTGAGAAAAAAAATCAATCAGCGGGCTTAAAACTACACACTTAACGTTTCTTTTGTTCATGATTGTAACTTGCTTGCCGCCACGTTCATCACAGTCCAGAGATCGACACAAACGAAAAATCATGCAGCTTTGCCTTTGGCACGTTTAGATCTATCGCAGTCAGCTAAAAATTGGTGTGAAATTTCACAACACAGTATTACAGGTACCTTTCTCTCTCAGCCTTTCGTTTTTGCTTGTGCTTTCCAATAACGTCTTTTTTAAAAAAGAAAAAGTAGAAAAGAAAAATCCAACAAACAACAAACTTCAAACTGGTCTGATCGAAGAGGTGGCGAGATTTCACTCGAATGCCGGGGGATGAATGAAAAAGGCACTCACCGCGTCCTTGCACGTAATTACTTTAGTGACAGCTGGTTGGTACGGTTCTGACAGTTCCTGGCTTACTTCTCAAATAAAGATTATCGAAACTATGAAACTGTTCTCAGCGAAACTACTAGGACCAAATTAGGCACTAGGAGACTGTGAATTTTTTTTTCTTTTTAGGTAAACTGTTGAACGTAGACGTTTATTTTCATTTGTGAACGAGGAGGACCAGGAAGGTTGAACAAAAGGTTCACCCCAGGTGCACCTTTTCCAGTCCTATGCCAGGTCAAAAAGCTCGCATAAAATCGCTTTTGATTTTTTAAAATTCAGCGAAACGAGTGAACAACAGAGAATCAAACATAGCCAGAGGTCGAAGTTATTCATAACTATTCAATTTATACCTTAAAAAGGCTGCGCTGTGTTCCTTGAAAACCCCTGAATTTTGGTGATCCTCCCTGCCGCTCATAAGCAAGGGTTCCCTCGCTATTATAGAATTTTAATCACGTGACCGTGACCTCGACCTTTCATATGGAGCTCGTGAACTATTTTTTTGACACCAGATATGCCGATATTATGTCGTCACGTTCAGGTCATACCCTAGGGAGGCTTTCCATAGACTGAACGTTTTTCTTTCGGGCGAGGAGCCCAATTTAATCTGGAGGGATCTTTAGTAAGTTGGATTCCAGATTCCAATCTTTAGTAGGATTCCGGATTCTTAGTGCTGGCTTCCGGATTCCAAAGCCCAGGACACCGGATTCCACAAGCAAAAAATTCGTGGATTCCGGAATCCGGATTCCCTTACATTGGGGGAAATGTTGTATGCTACTGAAAGACAGTGTCTTTGTACTGTGAATTAACAAATTTAAATGCAGCTAGTTTAAAGACGAGTGTGAGCCTGGTTTTAGCTACTGAACGCTTAAAACTGGAAGTGGAGTCATTAAAGTGACGTCATCATAGTGACCTCTTTTATACGGACACCTCTCTAATACGCACCTTTCGCTCTGTCCCTTCGATGTCCGTATTAGTCGGGTTCGACTGTAATTGTGTCGGACTATGGATTGGAGATGGTCGACCATGGTTTGACGTGGCCTTACCTCAATGCATTTCTAATTCGAAAAAATAAAATTATTATGTGCTGTTATGTGTTTTCACTGACTTAGTAAAAAGCACTCATTTACTTTGTTACCATTATGGTTGGCAATGTACCATGGTCAAGGGCTGATAACACACCATGGTCACACACCACGGTCGAACCATTGCCGACCATGTTCAAACATGGTCGGCGATGAAAAACCGTGGTACCATGGTCAACGTCTTTCCGGGTTGAGCCGGCCCGCTGTCGGTGTGAAATCACAGGCGGCCCAAGCTCAATATGAGAGTACTTGCGGTTGCGTAATTTTCAAAATGACCGGCATTATAAAGGATTTGTATGGAAATTCAGGTGATAGATTCGAGAAGATAAATACTCGCATGAATTTTCTTGGTGTCTGCTTGCTTCCTGTGTGATTATTTTCCCGATCCGTTGCGATTGAAGCGATTTCCTTTATCCCGAGTTTTCACTAATAAAGAGAGGTCAAGGCCAAACACACGCAATATGGACAGCCCGCCGAAAGAAGCCAAATATTCCAGGTCAAAATTTCCCCACGGCCACAATTCCACCGTAGAATCCCACTGCAAAGGTTTAACTTTCATTTTAGCTCCCTAGCCAACCAATCGCGTCCCTGCAAGCGAAGCCAAACGGCAGTTTGTTTCCCGATTAAACGGTCCAACGCTGGTAGAAATCCGCGTCAAAACCAACACAACAAGTACGATGACCGTTGAAATCGACTTGGTAACCACGCCACGTTGCCAAACAAAGATTCACCGGGTACACGTTATTTTTCCGATCCGCTGCGATTTAAACGATTTCCACAAAGAAAGAATATTGTTATGGCAACAAACTAAATAGCGGCTTGAATTCCACCTGCTTACAGTGAATAGCGAAGGAAAGAAGGGAGAGAGTAAGAATTAACAGGCCATGCAGAAGCTAGCGAAGAGGATTCGTGTGGAAAATTTATGCAGCATCTGGATACTTGTTTACGGATATCTGAAGGACAGAGTTTTGTGTCATCTTATGTTTTAACCGACTTTTCACACTGGATCCACAAAATGAAATACAGCTGCTATCAACGGATTCTTTTGTTATTCATGGCTGGCTTGTTTATTGGGTTGCGCCGCTTGACAAAAAGTAATCGGGAATCATCGTTTTTTCAAAATTGCTTACTTCACCTTGCTAGATTCGTAAGAGGGTTGGAAGGTCTTGAGCTATCCTGGCCCTTACTTGATGGCTTTCTCGAGCTGCATCTCGACCGGTAAGCCTGAGTAATTGTATTGCATTTGATGTTTGTTTCATGTTTTGCTAGGTTTTTTTCTGGTGTTAACTTTTTTATGAAGTCGAGCGTTGTTTATGCCTTCACTTTTACGCACATTTGTAAGATTTGAGACAATGATGTGAACTAGAGGGAAAACGTTCTGAAGAATATTTAGCTAGTATCCTATTGGTTGTAAAAAAAAGCTTTGTGCCTCGAGTTCACCTTTTTGAAAATAGCAAACACGGCGATACCGGCTTAAATCTTAAGCTTAAGGTCATTCCCTTTGTTTTGCACTGCGCACCCTCTACTGCACATAACATTGCGACATCCAAGATGGAGGCGGTTCTTCCCACTAGCACGAAAAAAGAACAAAGCAAGGGCCGCTTTTGCAGAGCTAAAGCTTTTATTCGCCATAATAATGCCACAGATCGGCTGACAGCTTTCTTGTTTGCTATCGAAAACAGTGGTTTCCACGTCGCGGCCGTCGAGTTGTGGAATTATTAAACTTTCGTGGCTGGGGCTTTGGATTATGGGGCCTGGAAGCCTGTGGGACAGCTCTACGGCTCTCCTACGCATTAACGAGCCAGTATCTGGACTGGGATCGCTACTGTACATATGTTGTTCAAACTCTGAGAGTGGAGAGACGAATATTTCTGGAACAAATAAGACCCACTGTAGTACCTGGTCCAGAAACCACGTGCGAGGGAGACCAGTCTTTGATGTAAACACGAAATTTGCTGCTGAATTCACATTTTGCTGTGTATAGAAACCAAACAAAGCATATGAAAGAATAGGAATCAAAAGTCTTTTCTTCAAGTTTTTTGTCAAGCATTATTCTGCAAAGGCAAAAACATCGAACCCTTGCTCACTGAATTAAACAGAACGCCGGCGCTACAAAATAGTCCAAAATAAAGATTCATAACTCCAAAACCTCATCAAATCTTGACTTACCTCATTCCTTGGTATTTAATGTACTCTTCTCAACAAAAAACAATTAAGGTTGATCTCGAGTGCATACTTCGAACACAATGGGCGTTATTTTTTGTATTTCTCCCCAGTCCCTGCCGCGCAAGTTATCCATCCTGGTTATGATCTCAAAACCATGTCCACCTTCACAGCAGTTTGTAAGAAAACAAGCACTGTGACCCCCTGATTTTTTC
>CALNXK010000388.1:0-47500 GCA_942486035.1 Porites lobata
GCTCGCAAAAATCCTGGCTGAGTTGTGGGCTGGTAAAATATTAGAAGAATATAACCACTTATACACTACGGTGAAAGTCATCAGTGACAAGCTGACTCATCCCTGTGTAATAGAACTTTCTTCACGTTGTATACTACTGACTTCGCCTTATTTGCGCTTTTTTAAAAGAAAATCAGAGAGGAAGTCGTCTTCGTAAATACTTAGCCCTAACCCACTCCAACACCCATATTCATCATTTTCCCATTACATTTGTTTTTAATTCATGTTGTTATTTAAAAGGCTGTTAATTTTCTTAATACAGTGTAGTATCAATCGGACCACCATGCATGAAACAACGTTACGATTACGAATACGAATACGATTCCCTAATGAAATAAGCCTACAGAATTGTTGTTAAACATACAAACCCGAATTCCCAAACATTGTTTTGTTGAAATGGAGAAAGTAAGTAAAGAGTATTGTCGGAAAGGGGCTGGTCGGGGGTCCGTACGCCAACAATCCCTCCAGCTTAGCATGCGCAACCACGGCGTGATACTAAAAGGTGGCCGGTTTTGTATGGTGTTTAGACTGTTAAAAATAAGATCACTTACCCCATGAGAGCTTAGTGTACCCTCCAAATATGTACGTCCCTCCGACTCTTATTATTGTTACAGTTGGTCCTTTGTTGTCACATCGGCTGTGAAAAGTACTGGCAGACCAGCCATCCACGGACGCACACCAACAGCGATTCCATTTTGACGATTCGCTTTGGGCGACTGGTTTGAGCCATGTGCCTAAATTAGCTAAGTGATGCACATTATCTCCTACGATAACGGAGTGAGTCAGTCCCTCTGCAAAACCGGATATAAGGGAAGGGAAAAGAAAAGGTGATTCAGGTAACATTTTTTGTCGAAACCTGTATTACGCGGACACCGTATTAAGCAGATACCCTCTATTAAGAGGACAGTAGCCGAAGTCCCCAAATTTATTTCCCTTATTGACTTTATATGAAACCTTTATTAAGCGGATACCTCTATTAAGCGGACGTGGACACCTAAAGAGTATCTGAATGGTCATTTCTATTTTTGCCAACTTGTATTAAACGGACACTTGTAATTAAATTCTACCATCCAACTTGCCAGACACCGGAAATGCGAAAGATTGCCACCCACAAATTTTTCGATTTTTACATTAAAAAACGTGAGTTGACGAACTTATTTGACGAGTTTCACAGTACAGTATTGTTTTCTCTTTCGTTTTGTTTGTATACAGCTTGTTTCACTCATCTGAACATAAACGAACAACTTGTAACATGAAATACCGTAAATAAAATACGTTAATTACAATCATTCATTTAAAATATTTCGCCGTTTCTGATTGGGTCAAAGCCCCTAATCAACTGGCGTTTACCATGTTTGGAGGATGGAGCTATAAAATAGAAGGTATAATGCTCGAATCTTATAAATATAAAATTGATCAACTTCGTTTCCAGGCGCGGCTGCCTAGCTGATTATTCACCAGTGAACTCTGAAAAAAAAAAAGGCGTTCACGACTATCCGGAACTGCTGAATTTTAAACTAAAACTGAACGGAAGAATTGCAATAATACACAAAACAAATCACTAGATGGATGTTATCTACTTTTTGGGGAGCACTGCAAGACTGTGCCGAGAAATAGGCCAAAGATTTGAGGAAAGTCTTCGATGAGGTGAAATTGTTGAATAAGAATTAAGAAATATAAAACAACGAATGTAATGTCCTACATCCTTATTCAAATCTAATCCTTATTATGAGCTAGATGATTTAAATTTGCACGTTGGACGGAAGTGAGGTAGCGCATCAGTCTTAACTGGCGGCTCATGATACAGTGTTATTTAAAGGTCAAAAATGCCATTTTCAGACATTTTTGTTTTGCTGACTGGTTTGGGGGACCTAAAAGATAGTCTAAATTCACTCCAAAATCGTCGGTGAAAACGCCTTGTTAAGAGTACAAGGAAGTTGCTCGCTCCTTGCTATAGCCTCCAGCAAAGGCATAACATGAGGTATGACGTCATACAATGCTGGATACGAAAATTTACCGGCGGATTTAGCGGATTGCCGGACTCATTATCCACCATTTTGAACGCTACGATGTCGCACGTCCTTAGGAAACTTCTATAATTAATGTTATAACGGTAAAGTAATTGTCCTTTAGATTAGCTAATTATTCTCTCCTACCTCTGCAAATTTTTCCATCGCCGTTGTATCCTGCCTTGCAGGTGCAGATATACAATCCACGAGTATTGGAGCAGTTGGCATTGACGTCACATACAGGAGAAGAAGCACTGCACTCATTAATGTCTAGAAAAACAAAAATATTGGAGTTCCACTTGGATCTATCTTAGGCTCCTCGCAAACAAAATAAAATGAAATAATAATAATGAAAATATTCAACCTTTTTCGATCCCCGTTGAAAACAGTCTGAATTTCCTCAACCGGGGTCCACGTCAGAACTTTTCAACGTTTTTCATAGATCTCTCATAATTCTCTCGTAAGTATAACCGGAGGCATATGATGTCATGCACTGCCGGTATATAAAAGGACTGGATTCGATGGATTGTCGATTTTGACTGGTCGTTACAAGTCCCTGGGAATCTGCCATCTCCGTTGTTATCACACGGTAAAACGACGTTTATTATACCTTGGCACATTTTCCCGTCGCCTGTATATCCTAACTTGCAGGTACAGATATACGATCCACGGGTATTGGAGCAGTTGGCATTGATGTCACATACAGGAGAAGAAGCACCGCATTCGTCAATGTCTAGAACAACAAACATATTGATTGATGAAAAAAATTATTGAAGGGCATTTACTCAGGCCCTAACATGTGACGGTGGGAGTACTCATTCCTTCATGAAATGAGTCTTTTTTTCCTTTTAAATTTATCTTTTTTTCTTCGGGTCTTATCATTTTGACTCGGCTCTCGGTTAATTTTTCATCAGTCGCTGCATCTATGACTAAATATGAAACATTTAAGTCAGTTGTCTAATAATCATAAATTAACTTATCAGAGGGCACAATCAGCTTAACGGTAGTCGCCGATTTTATAACTGACTAAACTCACCGTTGGTCTCCATATTACAATAAGCCAGAATAGATGTACCAGATTTTATAGTGGAAAACCAGTATTTCCCGCTGACAGCGTGTCCTTCACTCCTCTTTATTTCGTCACAAGTCTCAGCTGGTAGTTCTTGAATCGAACCAAGGGGAACTGAAAGGTTAAAAAACAATTCTTTATTATCAGTTTGAGTTTACCCTTGTATAGTTTTAACTTTATGCACAGGGCGCTACTCAACAAAGTTTTATACAAGGAGGCTCCGCCCCGTGGTCCAACCCCTTACGCTTTAATATAACGTTTTTGACAAATGCTACCTATTGAACATACCAAGTACAGAACTACCGTAAAATTCAACGTTAAAGCCCCGGGCTTGTATAACTTTTTGTGTGGGCTTATAAACAGGGCAGGGGGGAATCAAAAAAACAATTTTCTGAGTTTCATAGTTCCAATTCAAGTGGCTACTGTTTTACAAAAGGCGCTTATACATAAGACCCGCTTATATCCCTGGGGGAAGGCTTATATCCAGAATAATATCTTCGTTAGCAAATGGATGGGTATAAATCCGGGGGCTTCAACATGGGATTTTACGGCAATTTTGCATCCCTCTTAACTGCTGTAAATGCTCTGTCTTTTAAACATGAATAAGCACAAAACCAGAAAAATTTCCGTCGCTTTTTCTCATCCATAAAATGCATCTGTTCGCTCGTTTAGGCCATTTTATTGGCCTGAAGAGATGACTAATTTTCCTAGCCTTTCATATACTTCAAGCAGTGAAATTTCTTCGTTCTTTGATATATAAGATTACCCCCGGCACTTAATGATGGCTTACCTCGTTGTAAATCGCGTCGATAGTAAGATCGGTCTTGGTTTGGAATGAAGTCTTCAGGCCTGGCTTCCTTTGTCCTGTTGTTAAACTCGCATGTGAGAAGAGATATAACCCAGTTAAAACTCTGGCATCGATTGTCTTCGCGACACTTGAATACGCACGTAAACGGAAGTTCAGCGAGAAGAGTGTCGTACACGTGTCCTCGTAACATCCAGCCCACAATGGAGCTCTCGGATCTACCACCTGCAGGACATTTTTGAGTTACTGCGCTGTAGAGCAGAAGAGCCAGAACAGATACACGGAACACTATTCTTGCCGTCATGTCCGGAACTAAAGAACGTAAAAGTATTTTGTTAAAACACAAACTTTACAAAAGGTGAGCTTATAACCGATTCAGTCGTCGAACGTTTCCGCCTGGGGAAAAACTTGCATATTACAAAGCATCTAAAATAGCCAATTTTCAAACCGAATTTGATAATACTTGTAGAAACCATAACAAACACATTTTTGTTCGAAATAATTTGTTGATTATTCCTCCTTTTCAAAATGCAGCCGCTGGTTGTTAGCTAGAGGAATTAATAAGCCGGTAAAACACCTTAACAGAAAAACTTACTCGAAGGTGGCTGCGTTTTCGCCATTTTTGCTGTTGTCACACGCACTTTTCTCCACGAATTTTCAATTTTACCGCCGTACATGAGAAATTCCCGGATGTTTCGCGGCATTCTTCTAGTTCTTCTAGTTGTTTTAAAACTCAAAATACAAGATGGTTGTGATTATAGCTAGCCAAAGGAAAACAATTGTTGACTCCAGACGACAATTATTATTAAAAAAACAGAATTACTGCTTGAAACTTTCACTAGTTCTCTTCACCCACACCCCGCAAAAAAATAATTCTAGTATGTACATTTCTAAGTAAGGCAAAACTTTTATCGTTAAAACCCAGCAAAATGAAAGACCCATAAAAGCAAGTGAAATTGAGAAAACTTAAAAATAACCTCAGAAAGTAGAGAAAAAGCACTTGGAGACCCTCAAATCAGGTTTCTACGATTCATTTGTGGTACGTATGCAAATAAGCTTCAACCTTGTTTAGGTGTTTTCTTTGGAGAAGAGTAAAGAATGGCAGAGGAAATTATGGTACTAAACTATAACTGCTGGATATGGAACAAGCGCGTTTTTAACTAGTCTTACAATCAAAAATTTCAGTGAAAATCCTTTTTACTCGCATTCACGTGTATCTTTATTTCAAAGATTATTTTAAAAAATTTCTTGCACTTGCTAAAGACATCCCTGAAAACATACAAAGACTGAATTTTTGTGGAATTAAGATAGGACTTATACTTAATTTATAATGATAGAAGACCAAAACCTGAAAATATCGATTCCTCAATCCTTCGGTCAGTAAACCCAATGTCACTATGAAGTGGTAGCTTTTACCTTTGACGGATAATTGTTTCCAATTTTGACGGCTAACTGTTAGAATTTAGAGGTTTTGACGGTTATTAAGTGGAAATTGGGTCCAAAAATTGACGTAGATATCAACTTCTGTATGAATTGATATTGTCTGATGTGTTTGGAGGTTCTCTTGGCCTTTCACTTACTAAATTTCAAAATATTTTCAGATATAAGCAGGTTGTAAGGTACTGTATTCTCTAGAAAGAGTGTTTTTTGGCAAGAGAACTGGTTTTTTCAGTTTAGAAATTCTTTAGGAGCCGGAATTCCGTCAAGATCAGCTGAAATAGTAAGATTTGAAACACCTAGAAACTTTTTGACGGTTAATCTTAAACTGCATTTTTGGCGGTTGACGGTTGAATATAACATCTTTTGACGGCTGACGGTAAATTGTCAGGCCGTTGGACGACTGTCGGTAAAACCCCATTGAGACCTTCATACCAGGCAAATTATTGCGCCATAAGCTACACGAAAATATCGGAAGCCCCTGGATTCTGTTCCATTTAAAATAATTATTCTGAAATTTACTTAATAAATAAATAAATGAGGCTTTTTTTTTAAAGTTACAACATAAAAAGAAAATTTAAAGCTTTATTCACACTTTGTTTGCCTTTTCTTTGGCTCATTGATTGGTTTCTTTTTTCTTTCTCGCTTAGAGTGCATAAGCCTTCCCAATTAAGAGCGAATGCACAGAAAAATCGAGCAAAATCGGCAAATCGTGGCCACAGCTCAAAACCTAACTTACCCTCATTTTCAGTCTGTAATAAGGTTTTAATGAGTTTTTAATACTGCTGAGGTTTAAATTTCAAAATGCGACCGAGCTTGGGAATTATTTGAGATTTTCGATTTCAACGGTCAGCGGGCCTAAAATTAGCCGCCGAACTCGGGAAAATAGCCCAGTGACTGAATTGAGCTGATTTTTAAAAACGAGCGAATATATTGGCAATCTTCCACTTAAATCTCAAAAAGCAGATATCTAACAATTTCTGAACGGCACATTTTTTAGATTTAGAGAATAGAATATCGACGAACGAGCAGAATTTTGAAACGTAATTTGCATAATGCTTATAAATACAACAATTTACCGCTAAAACCAAAATCGAATTTTCTATATGGGGGAATTCTCCAAATCACCCCAAATCCCGCTTACTACCTAATGAGATATGGTACTTCAACATTATCTGAAAGTTAGTCTGGTGTTCTTGCGAACGCTGGTAAAATAGACTGATTATTTTGAGGTTATTTCGCCCCAAACAACCGCTAATTGACCCCAGGGTCAACTGACACGTGCACGTCAACTTAGTTTTATGCGTCGATTTGAGCTCGTTAAAAGGGAGAAACTAACAAGATTCTTTTAATATGTACCTGTTTTAATGAAATACACGCAATCTTCAAAAGGAGAGGCCGTTCAATGGGTAATTTCTGTTCTTGAGATCTTGTAGATTGTACCATGGCGTCTGCGAGTGGACCTGAGTCTAGGTCTGTTTTTCCGTGGCTGCGAAATCAGAATAACATCAAGAAATAATTCTCCCTCGAATGTTCGTAAGTGAATCAGCTTTGCAGTGCCTTACCTGAGATAAAAAGTGGGCCGAAAAGCAAACATTTCTAGCGCAATTTGGATCCTTTGTGGAACGCAGTGTATTGCAGAGCGAAAGGTGAGTAAACGTGGGAAAGTACGTTACCTTTGATTGCGTGACCAGCCAGTAAACGATAGTTTCCAGCGAAAAATAGGATTCGCAAAAATCTTGCTGATGTATATTTAACAGTTTGTTACTATAAATTTACACCTGGTTTGTCTAAAACTTTAAACAATGCATATCTGTCCAAGAGTATAACAATGTTTCGAAAGATCCACACCCTAAATAACTGTGGGCTACTCCTTTTTCCCCATCACCGATGTGCACTTCCTTCCCACTGTCTTTTGCATGAGGCTTGTATGCCTTTTTAACTGTTATCGACACTTCAAACTGGCCGTTTAAGGCCTGGTTTAAGAACTTGACTGACTTAAAAAACCGTCGCGAACATGCGCTATTATTGTTGGACTTTGGAAGCTTTAAGCCCAAAATGATGGTGCAATCTCGAGAAATTTGCCCGGGTCTAATTATAAGACAGGGAACGGGTACTAAGAAAGGGACGGTCTCATTTAGCAACCCGTGGACAATCTGGGCATGCTTGCCTTCTGTCGCAGGGGCAACCGTTAAGGCCAGGTACGCCGCCCCCACCCGAAAGAATTGCATGGCATCCACCATTTCAGTCGCTTTTTCTACATTATGACCTTCAATTATCATGAATTATAATGCGGGCCTTGATCGTTGCCACCTTAACAGAAGTCTAATCTTCGCACTGTTAGACCATGAGAATCTCTATTATTATTCCATAAATGCACCATTCACTTTTCCTTGCTCAGCTTCCGGTAAACCGATACTCCGAAGCAAAAATAGCTTTACAACGACTCTATCCAGGCCAGAACTCCTGATATCAACAAATATACCCCCTAAAGAGAGCAAACGTTCCCCGAACTATTCACTTGACCCACCCAATCCCTTCGTTAAGAAACACTACGCACTCAGTTCACTGGACAAAACGCGCTCGTGAATATACCAAGCTATAGCCGTTCATCCTACAAGCAATCTTAGTTTCAGCAGGCGTGGCCACGTTTCCAGTTGCTGTAAGATTAATTCGACACCTACAACAGACACTGTAAATTAAATAGCAGCCACAACGCCCTTTTTTGAAACAGTCAGGACGAGAAAGTTTATAAAAGACTAAACAGGTGTGCGCGGCGGTTTCCTATTCTTCCTTCCCTCCCATTGTAGCACTCAAATTCTGACCCTGATATTAATTCTAGTAGTAGTCAATCGTTCCTGAACCTATAGGCACAAGGATATTAGTTTCTTGCAAAATATGCCTTCGGCCGCTGATTAGGTTTGGTTCTGTGCTTTGAAATAACTTTAGGAACGAAACATGATACGTGAGCGGAGTGTCCGGCTAAGGGCAAGTGACTCTCGGCGGTGAAGACATATACTGAGCTTGTCAGTATTTCGTAGCCTGTACCACGTCGCGAAAATAGAACAAGCCAAAGAAAAATAAGACGCCTTTCTTTCCCCAGCCCCCGCAGGTTTTTGGCATTACTTTTTACTGCACAACTGATTCTACCTTTTCGAGCCGGAGCGAACATGGACGCCCTTGGGGTTAAGTTTCCACTTCATTTTTGGCACCTGACTAAACGCAAGCGCTGACTTGTGCGCCTATGCTTCGTTTGCACTGAAGTAGCAGTATATGACTTCGACAGACTTGCTGCTATCCTTGGTTTGAAACCGCAATGGGCAAGAACAATTTCTTGAAAACAGCAAACTATTTAATTTTCCTCCTTAGTAGACATGGAGAACATTTACTAGGACTTAAGCAATGCCATTGCTTAAGTCCTACTAGACCCTACTAGACTTGAAAAGAGAAAGCATGATGCTTTCTCTTTTTAATGATTTACGGCTAAACAGTACAATTTCATGTAGCTTTTACGCAAAATTAAATACTTAGTTGTTTCCAGAATTGCATTTAACAACAAATGACAGAAATTTAACTAAGTTTAGATCTCGTAGATAAGAATTGAACGGAAAAAACTTTTGGGGTAAAAAAGTCAAAAAATAATGTTTGCTGGAAAATCACTTAATGGACGTACAATAGCAGAGATATCATGCCTGTAATTTTCTGTTCAATGCACCTTATGACAAGTCTGACTAATCCACTGGTAACCCATGCCTTAAAATCGCCTTGAATCTTAAAATTTAATCCATTTGCCTTTCATGCGTAGTGGTTGGGGGTAAAATCAGAAGAACAGAACATTCAGTTAGTATGTTTGCTAATCATCTTAGTTAACCGCCTTTAAAATAGGAAAAAAGGACACCTGGTCATACAGGAAAATGAATTTACTGTATCCCGAAAGCTTTGGTTTCCCGTGCACTTATTTTTCGCAGGAGACAATCGATGATTGCCTGGTCACGCAATCGGAGGTTAGTAACTAATTTTAAAAAAGTCATTGATACCATCGCCGCTTAGCAAATACACTACGTGCTGCAAAGGATCCAAATTGCGCTTATAGAATGTTTTCCTATTCGGCCCACTTTTTATCTCAGGTAAGGCACTGCAAAGCTGATTCATTTACGAAGGTTCGAGCGAGAATTATTTCATGATGTTATTCTGATTTCGCAGCCACGGGAAAACAGACCTAGACTCAGGTCCACTCGCAGACGCCATGGTACAATCTACAAGATCTCAAGAACAGAAATTACCCATTGAACGGCCTCTCCTTTTGAAGATTGCGTGTATTTCATTAAAACAGGTACATATTAAAAGAATCTTGTTAGTTTCTCCCTTTTAACGAGCTCAAATCGACGCATAAAACTAAGTTGACGTGCACGTGTCAGTTGAACCTGGGGTCAATTAGCGGTTGTTTGGGGCGAAATAACCTCAAAATAATCAGTCTATTTTACAAGCGTTCGCAAGAACACCAGACTAACTTTCAGATAATGTTGAAGTACCATATCTCATTAGGTAGTAAGCGGGATTTGGGGTGATTTGGAGAATTCCCCCATATAGAAAATTCGATTTTGGTTTTAGCGGTAAATTGTTGTATTTATAAGCATTATGCAAATTACGTTTCAAAATTGTGCTCGTTTGTCGATATTTTATTCTCTAAATCTAAAAAAATGTGCTGTTTAGAAATTGTTAATATCTGTTTTTTGAGATTTAAGTGGAAGATTGCCAATATATTCGCTCGTTTATGAAAGTCAGCTCATTTCTGTCGCTAGGCTATATTGCCGTGTTCGGCGGCTAATTTTAGGCCCGCAGACCGTTGAAATCGAAAATCTCAAATAATTCCCAAATTCGGCCGCATTTTGAAATTTAAACCTCAGCAGTGTTCTAAATTCATTAAAACCTTATTACAGACTTAAAATGAGGGTAGGTTAGGTTTTGAGCTGTGGCCACGGTTTGCTCGATTTTTCTGTGCATTCGCTCTTAATCTCTCAGGCACCTGTGACAAGACGTAACCAAAAAACAGCACATATACCATCAGGAGCTTCTAATAAACAAATAAACAACCACAACGGCGACAACATGGAGTAAATTTGCGTCGTTTTTCTAGTTAGTTAAAATGCAGATCGACTTAAAACAATAACAAAAACAAAACAAAAACCACATCCAAAATGGGAAAGAAAGCAAAAAATCGTTTGTTGACGTCTTTTACAGACCGTAGACTAGTCTGTACAAATTTCCAAAATGTGATGCATTAGTGGAGAGTTGCAAATTTGATATTAATTAATATTTAAAACAAACACAATGCAAAATGTTTCCATTAGTAAAATGCATTAGTTGTAGGGTATTAAATTCATATAGCAGAGTAAATTGATCATCAAAAGTTGGCATTCTAAACTAATTTTTTGAAATAAACGCTTTGGCCACCGGTCATTTCGCTCCCGGTCAGACTCAGCCAGGGGCGCCCCCGCACAGTGATATTTTCCGTTTTTATTAAAGCAACTTTTTTACATCAACAAAAAATTGTGCCGAAAATGTAAGATAGAACAGAGCAAAAATTTCAAAGGAGTGCTTAACGCTGTATCAATGTTTTCTATTCTTTATCCTAAATTTTAAAATATTCAGTACCTCTAATCAAAAAAGAATCAATAGTTATTATTTTTTTTTTGTGGAGGTTTAGAAAAAAAATCCTATATTGAAGAAAAAGCAAATTCAATGATGCAGTTGTATAGTTACTTTTAGTAGGTGATCGAATGGAGAAGCATTTAAGTCTCATACGTTTTTGTTTTGTTTTGTATTTTTTTTCAAAATTATATTTCAAGGACGGTCTCAATTTTTAAGGAGCGTGAATAAAAATTAGCAGGTGAATTAAGTATTTAAGTCACGAGATTCGATGTCAGGTTTGCAAATAATAGGACCTCAAGTTACACAAACACGTTTTTGACTTACTTTAGAATGTTATTTCTCTTCCTAAAAGACTGTAGATTGTAAATTACATTTTCTCTCTTGTATTGATATACTTGATGCATTTAGAATTTCTGAAAATATTTGCTGAAGCATATATACGGATACCATCAAGCATCACAGTCTACATCGTGAACATTTACATTAGAAGTTTCCCTTTAATGATAATCAAGTTTCTTTAACCGTTGCTAAATAAACACTTGGTTATCGTTACTTGTGTAACTCTTTCTAATCTTTCTAGATTCCACACAGAAATGTTGTTTGGGTTTTCTAGTCTTTTAGTTTATTAGCATATTGCGTAATTGACTCTTAACCCACACTCAAGCCTTTTGTTATAATTATTGTGAACAGCTTTCTCGAGTAATCTGACTGTTTTGTTAGAGAACTAACTTGCTTGGGCAAAGCATAGTGTTTTACTAAACCACGCCTTTTCCTACCATCTATGAAAATGCATGCCATTAAAAAATAGTGTTCAGTTAAGATAAGCGTCGGAGTCTGTATACTATTTAACAGTAACTTTCAATTAGAAATAATCAGGCAATATTCTGATCAAGAAGGAAGATTTATTATTATAGACATGAAAATAGATAACAAGGTTTTCACTTTAGTTAACATTTATGCACCGAACAAGGACAATCCTGCTTTTTCCCAAAATCTTCTCGATCATCTGCACTCTTTTGAATGTGAAGAAATTATTATGGGAGGCGACTTTTATAATCTGGTCTTAGACGGTTCAGAGGGATAAAAAAGGAGGAAACGCGTCAACGCATAGAAATCCGCTTAAAAAAATCCAGAACATAGCGAACTCACAGGACCTGATAGATGTGTGGCGAACCCTAAATCCAGACGGTAAGTGTTTTACCTGGCGGAGAACTTAACCTGAAGTGCAATGTCGTTTCGACTATTTTATGAACAGTTCAAGCTTAATCACAGCAATCACAAATGCAGATATTTTACCGGGTTATAGGACCGATCATTCCCTCATTACAATCAACTTTGCTGGTAATAATAACCCTAGAGGCCCGGGTTTCTGGAAACTCAATACGTCTTTTCAGTTGGACAGCGAGTATATTGAGATAATTAAAAAAACTAGTTGATGAGGTTTCAATGGAGAACAGAAACAATGACGATGTAGATGTTGTCCTCCTCTGGGACACTATGACGATGCAGATTCTTTCTAAATCGCTAAAATATGCAAGAGAAAAAAAAGGCTAAAAAAAAGGAAGAAAACGAATTCTCACCAGTTTGTAGGAGTCGCGGCGGCGGTAGTGAGTATCTTGAACCTTTTTCCGGTAGTTGATGCGTTCACGAAGAGTAAGGGGTGTCCCGGATAACGGAATTCGTCTTAAACAGTGTTGCAATGGTGAGAATTTGATATTAATTAATAATTAATAACAAACACAATGTAAAATGTTGCCATTAGTAAAACGCATTTTTAGTTGTAGAGTATCAGATTCATATAGCAGAGTAAATTGATCATCAAAAATTAGCATTCTAAACTAAATTTTTAAAATAAACACTTTGGCCATCGGTCATTTCGCTCCCGGTCAGACTCAGCCAGGGACGCCCCCGCTCAGTAATATTTTCCGTTTTTATTAAAGCAACTTTTTTACATCAACAAAAAATTGTGAAGCAAATGGAAGATAGAACAGAACAAAGTTTTCAAGGGAGTGCTTAACGCTATGTCAATTCTTTTTACTCTAGTAAGTAAGTAAGTAAGTAAAACGTTATTTACACAAAGTAGCCCATTCAGCTCCAAGGCTGGTCTCCATAGGGGCTCTGTATCTTAAAAATTAATTTACATCAAGAGTTTTCATGAACTATTACACTTAAAAAAGCCTAATAAAAATACAATAATAAAACTTAAGAACTACATTAAAATCCTAACAATACAATGGAAAATCACAGGTAAAGCCTAAGATATAATAAAATATCAGTATGATAAAAAGAAATGTCTTGCTCGGCGGCAGAATGTTTCTCCTAAATTTTAGGATATTAAGTACCCCTGATAAAATCAGAATCAATGGTTACTTTTTGGTTAAGTTCTAGAAAAAAATCATATATTGAAGAAAAAGCAAATTCAATGATGCAGTTGGTTACGTTTAGTAGGTCAATTAAGATGCATTAAGTCTCATATGTTTTTGTTTTGTTTTTTCTTTCCAAATTAATTATCGCGGATGGGCTCAATTTTTAAGGAGCGTGAATGAAAATTAGCAGGTGAAATAAAAAAAAATTAGCAGGTGAAATAGGTTTGCAAATAATAGGACCTGAAGTTACACAAACACTTTTTTGAATCACTGTGGTAGAATGTCATTTGTCTTCCTAAAAGACTGTCGATTGCAAATTACATCAGTTTTCTCTCTTGTATTGATACATTTAATGCATTTACAATTTCTCAAAATATTTGCTGAAGCATACGGATAGCATCACAGTCTAAATCGTGAACTTTTACAAGACGTTTCCCTTTAATGATAATTTAGTTTCTTTAACTGTTGCTAAGAACTACGCATATCAAACTTTAGTTTCGCTATCGTTACTTGTGTAACTCTTTCTAATCTTTCTAGAATCCACACAAAAATGTCTGGGTTTCCTAGTCTTTTAATTTTTTAGCATGCGTAATTGACTCTTACCCACACAGAAAGCCTTTTGTTGTAATTATTGTGAACAGCTTTCTCGAATCATCTGTTTTGTTAGAGAACTAACGTGCTTGGGCAAAGCATAGTGTTACTAAACCACACCTTTTCCTAAATTCGTTTTTATTCTTTTTACGTGCCATTTGTTTTACCATCTATGAAAATGCCATCAAAAAATAGTGTTCAGTTAACATAGCAGTGAGGCAAATCATGCTCTTATTTGATTCCGATGCCAAATAAAACACGGTTTCGTCTTCTGAGCCCAGCGTAAACCAAACACTAGACTTGAGATTTATAAAGCATTTCAGGATCGCTTGATCTGTCTTAATCGACATATGATAGTTTAGAGTAGCTAGAATCTTTCGATTTTGTGAAATTTACTGATAATATAGGACTGCCGGCCATTTAGTGTTTTGAAAACCTTGACCGGTTACCGGCCATATAGCCACAGCGTTAATCCAAAGTAGGAGGTATTTTTGAGATTGCATTTTCGTTCGTCGTCGTCGACACACATTTGCCTCGCTTTGACGCGCTTGCTTAAGTTTTGCCTCACTTTGACGCGCTAACTCATGTGGTGATTTCTTGTGTCCTCGGCGTTCATCTTTCAAAGGTTTGCTAAGGCTGCTAAGTTCTGACATTCTCCGCAAAGCGTTCATCTTTTAACAAGTTTGCTGAATCTTCGTAAAGCGTACATCGATGTGTGATTGCTGAATCGTCCAAAGCGTTCATCTTTCCGGAGTTTGATATTAAATTTTACTTTGGATTAAGCCTTCATATTTTTTCAGCATGGTTCGTCACTGTCTTTGGAAAATGTCTGCGACTACTGGTGCATGCATCAAACCGGGTTTAGTTCGGCGGCCGTTATGCCACAAAGTAAATTTACCCCGTTGTGTAGCTCGGCGGCCGTTTTGTCACAAAGTAAATTTACGAGTTGTGTAGCTCGGCAGCCGTTGTGCCACAAAGTAAATCTACCGAGACGTGAAGCTCAGCGGCGTCATCTGACCATGACTTGTGATATTTTCGGCACCGGACAAACGAACACTGTAACTCTATGTTATTTATTAGGAAAAACTTATAAATCAGCCCACAGTAGCGCCACTCTCGAGTCACTGAAATCACGCTCGACCAAATTACTGGAAAAGTTAATGACGTTAGCCGCACACACGTTTTATTGAAGGCTTTGATACGGTTAGTGCGAAGTTTGAATTCAGATGTGAAAGCTTTTAAACCAGTAAATTCAATGTAATTCATTTTGTCAACAAGTTGATGATTGGATGCTGTTAAAAATAACAGAGAAAATTAACCGAAGAAATGTTTTTGAGGAAAGAAAAAGAATCCCGGGTTAAGAACTAGTCGGCCTTTGAGAAACTGCGCCCTACACGTCCGACGCTGACCAATGTCTCCTCCGATTAAAAGCACTTGACACCGAACCATACGATATCTTTTGAAAACGTTCTTAAAATGATACACAGTTTAAATAGAGGTTTCGTTGTACGCAACCCTTACGTTCAAAATATGCCATAGCCATATTTATCTACATTGCAACCACCCTTCCGCCTCAACAAACATATCGAACGCACTCTCCTAAGCTCCGATTACTCCTAGTTTAAAGTTAATTGTTCTGGCTAGTGGGAGTTCAAAACATTTGAAATTTTGAATTTTAGAGCTGCTGACGGTTATTAGGTGTAAATTGGGTCCAAAAATTGTCGTAAATATCAACTTCTGTATGAATCAATATTAACTGATGTGTTTTGGAGGTTGTCTTGGCCTTTAACTTACAGAATTTCAAGATATTTTTCAGATATAAGCAGCTTGTAAGGTATTGTACTGTCTAGAAAGAGTGTTTTTCAGCATGAGAACTGGTTTTCCCAGTTTATAAATTCTTTAAGAGCCGGAATTCCGTCAAGATCAGCAGAAATAGTTAGATTTGAAACACCTTGAAACTTTTTGACGGTTAATCTTAACCTGCATTGTTGACGGTTGACGGTGAACTGTTAGGCCGTTTGAGGGCTAACGATGAACCCCATTAAGACCTTCATACCAGGCAAATTATTTCGCCATAAGTACGAAAAATATCGGAAGCACCTGGATTCTGTTGCATTTAAAACATTATTCTGAAATTGACATAAAATAAATGAGGCTTTTTTTAAAGTTACAGCATTAAAAGAAAGTTTTAAGCTTTTTTCACACTTTAATTTGTTTGCGTTTCCTTTGGCTCATTGATCGGTTTCTATTTCTTTCTTGCTTAGAGTGTGTGAGCCTTAATCTCTGAGATACCTGTCACAAGACCTAACCCAAAAACGGCATATATACCATCAGGAACTTCTAATAGACAAATTAACAACCACGACGGCGACAACCTTGAGTAAATTTGCGTCGTTTTTCTAGCTAATTAAAATGCAGATCGACTTAAAACAATAACAAAACAAAACAAAAACCACATCCAAAATAGGAAAGAAAGAGAAAAATTTGTCGTCGTTTGTTGACGTCTTTTACAGACCGTAGTCTTAGTCTCTCGAAAAGGGTTACAAATGTTTTAAAAAATGTGATGCATTAGATAGTGGAGAGTTGCAAATGTCCGATCCACGACTATACAGGCGTTGGTGTTCAGAAGTTAACTCCGTATTATTTAGAAACTTATTATAAGCTAATGTTTTTTTCGCTTATGCAAGGTGTAATAATTATTAGTCTTGGTTGGCGAAAGTGGAAACAAAAGAAACCTTAACAAGAACAGTCAAAAACGAAAAATTGCACTCACTTGAGAGTTCTGTTACCATGCACTTTTCTGAGACTAGAGTTTTATTAATTCAATTCCACAAAGTTGCGATGTTCGCAAAAGCGTGAAAGGTTTTGCGGATCAAGCGCCGAATTCCTCTTCTACTTTAAAATACTTCTAGAAAACAGTACCCATGCAATAATTTAGATTCTATATGAAAGTCGCACATTAAGTTTTAATTCTGTTACCGATACTGTTAAATGGCATAGTTACTTGGCCCACGGCCCGCTAATGGAAGCTAGAACGTAAATGTCATCAGCCCACGGCAGGTCGCTAAATTGATGTAAGCTGGAGGGTAATTTAACCAGCGACATGTATATTGCCAATTAAAATGAACTTAAAATTTTTCAAATGGCTCCCTTTAAAAATTCCGTTAACAAAGACATACCAAATAATTAATTATCTATATGTATATAAATGTTTAATAAAAAAAGAGAGTTTTAGAGCTCCTCATCTTGACAAAACGATTTCCAAATCCAGCGTAGTCCCCGCAACAGACCACCATTTCACCATAAGAAATATCGTTTAATGCTCGATCCTCTTGTAATTATACCCGTCAGAAAATGTATTAAAAACCAAAATAAAAAGTACAAACAGGAACGTTGTGAACTGGAATTTTAAATAAGCTCATTTTTAGAATTTTGTAGATTATTTTGGGCTTATGAACTAAAATAAAACATCAAAATGTGGCCCTCGAAGAGTGAAGAGTTTCAAAACTATGTTGTGACTCTTCTGGAATTGGCACCTTATTATTTTATGGGCTTAAATAAAAACAGTCGTTCATATGGACATTAATTTTTTCAAAGAAATGTTTTTTTTGTTTGTTTTAACATTTTCGAGTATCTACGCAGATGCTTTCGCGCGCAAAGGGTCGAAAAGACTCGATAAAGAATGAAAGTAGAATTAAAAGGCAATAAAATGTTCCATGCCCTCCGCTCAGTCGTTCTAAGCGCTTCGTCACGACTAGCTTCCTCCCTTACGAACACCGATCGTGGGAGAAGATGATAAAACAAAGCCCGGCGAAGTAGTCTGAGTAGGAGGCTATAATGTTCCTTATATATGAAAAATGAACTGCAGATCTAGAATTAAAAAATAAATCTGACTGCAATTGCAGTTCAGTGCATAGTAAATGTATTAAGATGGAATTCATTAAATGAAATCTTATTCATAAAGATTTTACCTGCGTTATCTCAATTCCTATGAAATTTGAAATCTATTTTATTTTGCTCCCATGAAAATCTTTTCTTTGAAGTTATTTCATATAAACTTATCACACTTATAGCCCTTGAAAAGTGTCAAAAAGAATGCGATACTCGGGATTAAAATACTCTGGTACAAGGTTAAGGTTTTTGTCCACTAAAATTTAAAATTACTTAGTTTCCTAAAGAATTTCTTTTTATTACCTTTGTCATTTGCCAACGCAACTCGATTAGTTCTTCTCCTCTTGCCCCTTTTAAAACAGTTTCCTTTTCTTTGCACATTTTTTCCCTGTTTTTTTATTAATCTTTTTTTTTTTCAGATTTTTCTCCATATATAGTTTTTGCGATCACGAAACTGGAATACGTTCGTAGACTAGCTGGGGATGCAACAAGAAAAGGGGCCTTACACTTTACAAAACTAACGGAAAAAGGCTATACCGGGCAAACCATGAAGTAAATACACTGGAGAAAAGTCCAACAAAATACTCCTACGATCGGCTTAGAAAAGAATCGTTGAAAAATCGAACCATTAAAGATAGCAACGATAAAATTAAAGGAAGAAAACGAATTCTCACCAGTTTCTAGGAGTCGCGGAGGCGTTAGTGAGTATCTTGAACCTTTTCCCCAAAGAGTTGACGTGTTCACGAAGAGTAAGGGGTGTACCCGATAACGGAATTCGTCTTAAACAGTGTTCAGCAATGGTGACAACTTGATATTAATTAATATTTAATAACAAACACAATACATAAGGTTGCCATTAGTAAAATGCATTAGGTGTAGAGTATCAGATTCATATAGCAGAGTAAATTGATCATCAAAAGTTGGCATTCTAAACTAAAATTTTGAAATAAACACTTTGACCACCGGTCATTTCGCTCCCGGTCAGACTCAGCCATGGGCGCCCCCGCTCAGTAACATTTGCTAAAAAAAATACGGATAGCATCACAGTTTAAATCGTGAACTTTTACAAAACGTTTCCCTTCAACGATAATTAAGCTTTTGTAACTGTTGCTAAGAACTACGCATATCAAACTTTCATTTGGTTATCGTTACTTGTGTTACTCTTTCTAATCTTTCTAGATTCCATACAAAAATGTTGCTTGGGTTAATTTTTTAGCATGCGTAATTGACTCTTAACCCACACAGAAGCCTTTTGTTATAATTATTGTGAACAGCTTTCTCAAATCATGTGTTTTGTTAGAGAACTAACTTGCTTGGGCAAAGCATAGTGTTAGTAAACGACACCTTTTCCTAAAAGTCATAAAATTCGTTTTTATTCTTTTTATGTGCCATTTTTTTTTACCATCTGTTAAAATGCCACTAAAAAATAGTGTTCAGTTTTTTTTTTAAAGAATATAAAAGCCCAGAAAGCTGGGCCATTTATTTTCTGACCAATCACTATGTACAAAGGTCTACTATTTACAAATCGGATAGAGGACTACTATTTACAAATCGAATACAAAGTACAAAACTACGGGAAGAAACTAATAGACTTATCGCGAACCGAACATAAAATATTATCCAAAGCCCAAAAATTAGCCTGTAGTATATATTAAGAGGTAATCGTTCTGGCTAGTGGGAGTTCAAAAAAAGTGAAATTATAAATTTCAGAGCTGTTGACGGTTATTAATTGTAAATTGGGTCCAAAAATTGTCGTAAATGTCGACTTCTATATGAATTACTATTAACTGAGATTGTCTTGGCTTGTCACTTTACAAAATTTCAAGATATTTTCAGATATAAGCAGGTTGTAAGGTATTGTACTGTCTAGAAAGAGTGTTTTTGAGAATGAGAACTGGTTTTACCAGTTTAGGAATTCTTTAGGAGCCGGAATTCCGTGAAGATCAGCAGAAATAGTGGAATTTGAAACACTTTGAAACTTTTTGGCGGTTAATCTTAACCTGCGTTTTTGACGGTTGACTGTGAACTGTTAGCCAAGGACGTTTGACGACTAACGGTAAAGTCCCCATTGGGACCTTCAAACCAGGCAAATTATTGCGCCATAAGCTAGGAAAATATCGGAAGCGCCTGGATTCTGTTGCATTTAAAACATTATTCTGAAATTGACTTAAAATAAATGAGGCTTTTTTTAAAGTTACAGCATTAAAAGACAATTTTAAGCTTTGCTCACACTTTAATTTTTTTGCGTTTTCTTTGGCCCACATATTGATCGGTTTCTTTTTTTCTTTCTTGCTTAGAGTGTGTAAGCCTTCCCAATTGTGAAAGGGTTTTTTTCCTTCCCAATTATTGACTAAACCACACTGAGGCACCTGTGACAAGACCTAACAAAAAATGGCATATATACCATCAGGAGCTTCTATTAGACAAATTAACAACCACGACGGCGACAACATTGAGTGAATTTGCGTCGTTTTTCTAGCTAGTTAAAATGCAGATCGACTTAAAACAATAACAAAACAAAACAAAAACCACATCCAAAATAGGAAAGAAAGAGAAAAATTTGTCGTCGTTTTTTGACGTCTTTTTACAGACCGTAGTCTTAGTCTCTCGAAAAAGATTACAAATGTTTTAAAAAATGTGATGCATTAGTGGAGAGTTGCAAATGTCCGATCCTGGACTATACAGGCGTTGCTGTTCAGAAGTTAACTCCGTATTATTTAGAAACTTATTATAAGCTAATGTTTTTTCGCTTATACAAGGTGTAATAATTATTAATCTTGGTTGGCGAAAGCGAAAACAAAAGAAACCTTAACAAGAACAGTCAAAAACGAAAAATTGCGCTCACGTGAGAGTTCTGTTACCCTGCACTTTTCTGAGACTAGAGTTTTACAAGTTCAATTCCAAAAAGTTGCGATGTTCGCAAAAGCGTGCAAGGTTTTCCCGATCAAGCGCCGAATTCCTCTTCTACTTTAAAATACTTCTAGAAAACAGTACCCATGCAATAATTTAGATTCTATATGAAAGTCGCACATTAAGTTTTAATTCTGTTGCCGATACTGTTAAATGGCACAGTTACTTGGCCCACGGCCCGCTAATGGAGGCTAGAACGTAAATGTCATCAGCCCACGGCAGGTCGCTAAATTGATGTAAGCTGGAGGGTAATTTAACCAACGACATGCATATTGCCAATTAAAATGAACTTAAAATTTTTCAGATGGCTGCCTTTAAAAATTCCTTTTACAAAGACATACCAAATAATCAATTATCTATGTATATAGATGTTTAATAAAAAAAGACAGTTTTAGAGCGCCTCATCTTGACCAAACCGATTTCCAAATCCAGCGTAATCCCCGCAACAGACTATCATTTCACCATAAGAAATATCGCGTTTAATGCTCGATCCTCTTGTAATTATACCCGTCAGAAAATGTATTAAAATACAAAATAAAAAGTACAAACAGGAACGTTGTGAACTGGAATTTTAAATAAGCTCATTTTTAGAATTTTGTGGATTATTTTTGGCTTATGAACTGAGTTTTCTGCACTAAGCGCTCAGCTAAAATAAAACATCAAAATGTGGCCCTCGAAGAGTGAAGAGTTTCAGAACTATATTGTCACTCATTTCTGGAATTGGCACCTTATTATTTTATGGGCTTAAATAATTTGATTTTTTTTTTCAGGCTTCCTCTTTTTGGAAAATTTACTGCGATGATCATTCTTCACTTTCATCTACAACCGCAGTTCAAAAATGAATTATTTCATATATACTTCACATTAAATAAAAACACTTGTTCATCTGGACATTAATTTTTCAAAGAAATGTTTTGTTTTTGTTTCAAACTTTTCGAGTATCTACGCAGATGCCTTCGCGCTCAACGGGTCGAAAAGACTCGATAAAGATTGAAAGTAGAATTAAAAGGTAATCATGTTCCATGCCCTCCGCTTAGTCGTTCTAAGCGCTTCGTCACGACTAGCTTCCTCCCTTACGAACGTCGATTGTGGGAGAAGATGATTAAACAAAGCCGGGCGAAATAGTCTGAGAAGGAGGCTATAATGTTCCTTATATATGAAAAATGAACTGCAGAATTGACAAGTAAATCTGACTGCAAATGCAGTTCAGTGCATAGTAAAAGTATTAAGATGGAAACCATTAAATGAAATCTTATGCCTGACGATTTCACCTGCGTTTTCTCAATTCCTATGAAATTTGAAATCTATTTTCTCTTACTCCCATGATAATCTTTTCTTTGAAGTTATTTCATGTAAACTTATTACATTTATAGCCCTTGAAAAGTGTTGGGCTTAAAATACTCTGGTACAAGGTTGAGGTTTTTGTCCACTAAAATGTAAAATTACTCAGTTTCCTAATGAGTTTCTTCTTATTACCTTTGTCATATGCCAACGTAACGCGATTAGTTCTTCTCCTCTCGCCCCTTTTAAAATAGTTTCCTTTTCTTTGTATATTTTTCCCTGTTTTTTTATATCTTTTTTTTTCAGATTTTTCTCCATTTATAGTTTTTACGATCACGAAACTGGAATACTTTCGTAGACTAGCTGGGGATGCAACAAGAAAAGGGGCCTTACACTTTACAAAACTAACGGAAAAAGGCTATACCGGGCAAACCATAAAGTAAATACACTGGAGAAAAGTCCAACAAAATACCCCTACGATCGGCTTAGAAAAGAACCGTTGAAAAATCGAACCATTAAAGATAGCAACGATAAAATTAAAGGAAGAAAACGAATTCTCACCAGTTTCTAGGAGTCGCGGAGGCGTTAGTGAGTATCTTGAACCTTTTCCCAAAGTAGTTGATGCGTTCACAAATAGTAAGGTGTGTCCCCGATAACGGAATTCGTCTTAAACAGAGTTGCAATGGTGACGATTTGATATTAATTAATATTTAATAACAAACAAAATGAAAAAGGTTGCCATTAGTAAAATGCATTAGTTGTAGAGTATCATATTCATACAGCAGAGTAAATTGATCATCAAAATTGGCTTTCTAAACTAACTTTTTAAAATAAACACTTTGGCCACCGGTTATTTCGCTCCCGATCGACTACGGCCAGGGGCGCCCCCGCTCAGTAATATTTTCCTTTTTAACATAGTTAATAGAGTGGAATGGTTATGAAACCCGTCAGACTCCTTTGTTATATGTTTTCGTGGACCTGAAAGTGCACAACGTTCAAAAGAATTCCTATCATTTTGATTGTATTGACCAATAAAAACGTTGCATTAATTTATTCCGTAACAATTTGCCAACAGAAAACAAAGGATTGTGCACTTTCACGGTGCTTTGAACATAAACTGCAGCACTGTTGTTTTTATCATTGATGTTTGCCACTTTTCATAACCAGTCTCCTCTAATAACTATGTTTTTAATAAAGCAACTTTAATTTTCTTTTTACATCAGCAAAGAATTGTGCCAAAAATGGCAGATAGAACAGAACCAAAATTTTCAAAGGAGTGCTTAACGCTGTATCAATATTTTCTACTCTTTATGCTAAATTTTAGGATATTCAGTACCCCTAATAAAATCAGAATCAATTATAGTTATTTTTTTGGCTCAGTTCTAGAACAAAAATCCTACTTTGAAGAAAAAGCAATTCAACGCTGCAGTTGGTTACTTTTCGTAGGTGAATGGGGATTCATTAAGTCTCAGATGTTTTTTGTTTGTTTGTTTGTTTGCTTTTTCGAAATTATATAGCGAGGATGGGCTCAATTTGTAAGGAGCGTGAATAAAAATGAGCAGGTGAAATAAAGTAAAATTAGTCATGAGATTCGATGTCAGGTTTGCAAATAATAAGACCTCAAGTTACACAAACACTTTTTTGAATTACTGTAGAATGTTATTTCTCTTCCGAAAAGACTGTTGATTGCAAATTACAAATATTTGCTGAAGCATACGGATAGCATCAAGCATCACAGTCTAAATCGTGAAATTTTACATTTAGAAGTTTCCCTTTAATGATAATTAAGTTTCTTTAACTGTTGCTAAATACTACGCACATCAAACTTTCATTTGGTTATCGTTACTTGTGTAACTCTTTCTAATCTTTCTAGATTCCACACAGAAATGTTGTTTGGGTTTTCTAGTCTTTTAGTTTATTAGCATATTGCGTAATTGACTCTTACCCACACAGAAGCCTTTTGTTATAATTATTGTGAACAGCTTTCTCGAATCATCTGTTTTGTTAGAGAACTACTTGCTCGGGCAAAGCATAGTGTTTTACTAAACCACACCTTTTCGTAAAAGTCGTTAAATTCGTTTTTATTCTTTTTATGTGCCATTTTTTACCATCTATCAAAATGCATGTCATTAAAGAATAGTGTTCAGTTAAGATAAGAGTCTGTATACTATTTAACAATAACTTTCAATTAGAAATAATCAGGCAATATTCTGATCAAAAAGGAAGATTTATTATTACAGACATGGAAATAGATAACAAGGTTTTAACTTTGGTCAACATTTATGCACCGAACAAGGACAATCCTACTTTTTCCCAAAATCTTCTCGATCATCTGCTCTCTTTTGAATGTGAAGAAATTTATATGGGAGGCGACTTTTATAATCTGGTCATGGACAGTTCAGAAGATTAAAAAAGGAGGAAACGCGACAACGCATAGAAATCCGCTTAAAAAAGTCCAGAACATAGCGAACTCGCTGGACCTGAAAGATGTGTGTCGAACCCTAAATCCAGACGGTAAGCGTTTTACCTGGCGGAGAACTAAACCTGAAGTGCACTGTCGTCTCGACTATTTTATGATCAGTTCAAGCTTAATCACAGCAATCACAAATGCAGATATTTTACCGGGTTATAGGACCGACCATTCCCTCATTACAATCCACCTTGCTGGTAATAATAACCCTAGAGGCCCGGGTTCTGGAAGCTCAATACGTCTTTTCTGTTGGACTGCGAGTATATTGAGTTAATTAAGAAAACTATCGATGAAGTTGCAATGGAGAACAAAAACAATGACGATGTAGATGCTGTCCAGCCCTCCTCTGGGACGGCATAGAGATGCAGATTCTATCTAGCTAGCTAAAATATGCAAGAGAAAATCAGATTCATATAGCAGAGTAAATTGATCATCAAAAGTTGGCATTCTAAACTAATTTTTTGAAATAAACACTTTGACCACCGGTCATTTCGCTCCCGGTCAGACTCAGCCAGGGGCGCCCCCGCTCAGTAATATTTTCCCTTTTTAATAAAGCAACTTGTTTACATCAACAAAAAATTGTGCAGGAAATGGAAGATAGAACAGAACAAAATTTTCAAAGGAGTGCTTAACTCTGTGTCAATTCCTTCTATTCTCTATCCTAAATTTTAGGATATTAAGTACCCCTGATAAAATCAGAATCAATAGTTATATATATATATTTTTGTTCAGTTTTAGAAAAAAAATCCTATATTCTTGAAGAAAAAGCAAATTCAATGCTGCAGTTGGTTACTTTTAGTAAGTGAATGGAGATGCATTATTTTTAAGTCTTATATGTTTTTGTTTTGTTTTGTTTTTTTTTCAAAATTATATATCGAGGATGGGCTCAGTTTTTAAGGAGAGTGAATAAAAATTAGCAGGTGAAATAAGTATTAGTCATGAGATTCGATGTCAGGTTTGCAAATAATAGGACCTCTAGGACCTCAAGTTACACAAACACTTTTTTGAATTACTGGGGCAGAATTTTATTTCTCTTCCTGAATGACTGTCAGTTGCAAATTACATTTTCTCTCTTGTATTGATATATTCATGAATGTATTTAGTATTTCTGAAAATATTAATCGGTTAATCGGTTAATCATTCAAAATTTGGACTTTTTAGCGCTTTTTGTATATCTCTGAAACGACTTGAACAATTTTTAAAACTTCTTCACATAATCTTCATAATGTAATATAATTATTTCCTAGCTTATGGCGCAATAATTTGCCAAGGCCTTTTGACGACTAACGGTAAACCCCATTGGGACCTTCATACCAGGCAAATTATTGCGCCATAAGCTAGGAAAATATCGGAAGCGCCTGGATTCTGTTGCATTTAAAACATTATTCTGAAATTGACTTAAAATAAATGAGGCTTTTTTTAAAGTTACAGTATTAAAAGAAAATTCTATGCTTTTTTCACACTTTAATTTGTTTGCGTTTTCTGGTTCATTGATGGGTTTCTTTTTTTCTTTCTTGCTTAGAGTGCATGAGCCTTCCCAATTATTGACTAAACCACACTAAGGCACCTGTGACAAGACCTAATAGAAAAATGGCATATATACCATCAGGAGCTTCTATTAGACAAAATTAACAACCACGACGGCGACAACATTGAGTGAATTTGCGTTGTTTTTCTAGCTAGATAAAATGCAGATCCACTTAAAACAATAACAAAACAAAACAAAAACCTCATCCAAAATAGGAAAGAAAGAGAAAAATTTGCCGTCGGTTTTTGACGTCTTTTACAGACCGTAGTCTTAGTCTCTCGAAAAGGATTACAAATGTTTTGAAAAATGTGATGCATTAGTGGAGAGTTGCGAATGACCGATCCTGGTCTATACAGGCGATGGTGTCCGCATTAATTTGGAAAAATTAGCATAACGTCAAAACAGTGAATGTTGTAGCGCGGATTTTTGACCGGTTCGTAGGATAGGTTTCTCTTGAAATTTCAAGGTGTTGCAGTGAATCATTATTAATGAAAGTTTCAGACATTATTATAATTTAACATTATGAAGATTATGTGAAGAATTTTTAAAGAAATTTGTTCAAGTCATTTCAGAGATATACAAAAAAGCGCTAAAAGTCCAAATTTTGCATGAAGTTGCACTTAGACGGGTGGTGAGAAAACGTGTTAGTTTTTAAGATCGCAAGATCGAAAATACGCCAAAATTTCCTAGCATCGAAATATGATAGTAAGCAGCATTCTGACACTACTTAAGAATAATTTGAGCCATTTATAACGTTTTCATTAGATAAACTATCACGGCTATTGAAAATTTAAGGTTTGAAATATATTTTCGTTGTAGTCGAATTCAAACATGCAGAATTTTTTACTTCTTACGGAGGTCATTTGCTAAACACCAAACTTTAAGTTCCTATTGTTAGTTTTTCAGTAGCTGGTCTAGATCGCAAGAAATTAGGCGTTTTTCAGTTTCAAAGTTTTTTTTTATTGTTGTCATAGTAATATCGATTTTACTAAAACCTACAGTTTGACAAATTTCAATCTATAGTCAACCATTGGTGAAAATTTTATAGCGATCAGACAAGGATAAAATCACTTTTAAAGCGGTTGAAAAATATCGGTATGGCCTCTGAAAAACTATATCGAAACACCTTAACTCTGTATTATTTAGAAACTTTAGCTAATGCTTTTTTCGCTTATACAAGGGGTAATAATTATTAATCTTGGTTGGCGAAAGCGAAAACAAAAGAAACCATGACAAGAACAGTCAAAAATTACACTCACATGAGAGTTCTGTTACCTTGCACTTTTCTGAGAGTGGAGTTTTACAAGTTCAATTCCACAGCGATGTTCGCAATAGCGTGCAAGGTTTAAGGTTTTGCCGATTAAGCGCCGAATTCTTCCTCCACTTTGAAATACTTCTAGAAAACAGGCATGCAATGATTTAGATTCGTTAGGAAAGTCGCACATCAAGTTCTAATTCTGTTAAGGATACTGTTAAATGACAAAGTTACTCGGCCCATGGCCGGCTAATGGGGAAGCTAAGACGTAGCTGTCATCTGCCCACGGCAGGTCGCTAAATTGATGTAAGCTGGAGGGTAATTTAACCAACGACATGCATATTGCCAATTAAAATGAACTTAAAATTTTTCAGATGGCTGCCTTTAAAAATTCCTTTTACAAAGACGCCAGTTTTAGAGCTCCTCATCTTGACCAAACCGATTTCGAATCCAGCGTAATCCCCGCAACAGACCATCATTTCACCATAAGAAATACCCGTCAGAAAATGTATTTAAATACAAAAATAAAAAGGACAAACCGGAGCGTTGTGAACTGGAATTTTAAATAAGCTCATTTTTAGAATTTTGTGGATTATTTTGAGGGTCTCAATGGGGTGGTGGCTTTTACGGTTATCGGCTAAAATTCTAGCTCTTTTACGGCTATCGGTTAATTTTTTGCAGTTACGGTTAACAAAAAAGTTAAAAATTAATTTCTTTTGTTTCAAAAAGTTAAATATTAATTAACCTGTATTTTTGTGTCTTTAAAGCAAAATAAAGGTCTTCGGATCATCTCGGGATAAAAGAAGCTATTCTATTGAAAAATTTTCACATTTTATAGATCAATATACTTTAATAAAGCATTCCACTTCTAATATTATTTTACACATAGAAATGCCAATAGTAAGCAGACACGCGAACGCCCAACTCAAGGCCGGGGCGCGACATTCCACACTAGAGACGGCTTATTCGTGTGAGACGGGTTATCCGTTTCATGATTCGCGTCAGATAGGCAATACGTCTCAATTTGAACATGGAATAGTTTTAATTTTGAAAAGAACAATCCCCCTGACTTTATCCGTCAATTTTGAAGGACGGAAGATGGATTATCCGTTACAGATAGCCTGTGTACAGCCGCAACCTCCCGCAGAAAAAATTGGAGAAGGGGTGTCTAACGCTGTGGAGGAGGGGCGACTGTACATAGGCTAGTCTGGATAATCCCTTTCTAGCTCTCGTGTGAAAATGGCCAATAACAAAATTCCCGTGTCCAGTGTTTTTAATGATAGCGAAGGACTGTACAAAACGACTGCGTGTCGTTGCCTTGTCCGTAGACCTCATTATTCCGCGCGGCTAATGCGTTTCGGGTCACGTGGTCCGAGCGAGTTCGCCTCCGAAATACCTTGACCGAGATTGCGTGGGAAGACGCCGTACATGCAGGGACTAGGCATGGCAATGTCTACCGTAGCGTCAGAGAAAAACAAGAAAATGTTGTTTATCGGCAACGTGTTTTACAAACAGCTGTGCGTGTTGTTTCAGTAGTAGCCCTCTTTTGCTATAGGAAAAATTAGCTCCCCGAGATAGCGGCGGAAAAGGAGCCTAGGTCTTGGTCAACACCTAAAAGGCTTTTCGCCTAACGTGCGTAGGGAGTCAAAGTAGCCGGAAAATAAAAAACGCAACCATAAGAGAGTTAAGCACCTTCCTTAAAATTAACAAATCTAGGGAACAATATTTTTTACGGTAAACTCTTTTTACCCAATTTACTTCTAACGGTTAAAATTTTTCAATTTTTACGGCTATCGACTAAATTTTTGGCCTTTTTACGCCTATCGGTTAACCCCATTGAGACCCTCTATTTTTGACTTATGAACAGACAGTTTTCTGCACTAAGCGCCCAGCTTAAGAGAAAACATCAAAATGTGGCCCTCGAAGAGCGAAGACTTTCAAAACTATATTGTCACTCTTTTCTGGAATTGGCACCTAATTATTTTATGAGGCTTAAATGAAAAAAGACGTTCATCTGGACATTAATTTTTCAAAGAAATGCTTTTTTTGTTTTAAAATTTTCGAGTGTCTACGCAGATGCCTTCGCGCGCAAAGGGTCGAAAAGACTCGATAAAGAATGAAAGTAGAATTAAAAGGTAATTAATGTTCCATGCCCTCCGCACAGTCGTTCCAAGCGCTTCGTCACGACTATCTTCCTCCCTTACGAACGTCGTTCATGGGAGAAGATGGTATAACAAAGCCCGGCGAAGTAGTCTGAGAAGAAGGCTATAATGTTCCATATACATGAAAATGAACTGCAGAATTAAAAATTAAATCTAACTGCAAATGCAGTTCGGTGCATAGCAAATGTATTAAGATGGAAGCCATTAAATGAAGTCTTATGCATGACAATTATACCGGCGTTTTCTCAGTTCCAATGAAATTTGAAATCTATTTTCTCTTGCTCCCATGAGAATCTTTTCTTTGAAGTTATTAGATTTATAGCCCTTGAAAAGTGTTGGGCTTAAAATACTCTGGTACAAGGTGAAGGTTTTTGTCCACTAAAATTTAAAATTACTCAGTTTCCTGATGAATTTCTTCGTATTATCTTTGTCATATGCCAACCTAACTCGATTATTTCTTCTCCTCTTGCCTCTTTTAAAATAGTTTCCTTTTGTTTGTACATTTTTTCCCTTGTTTTTTTTTTTCAGATTTTTCTCCATTTATAGTTTTTACGATCACGAAACTGGAATACTTTCGTAGACTACCTGGGGATGCAACTAGAAAGGGGGCCCTTACACTTTACAAAACTAACGGAAAAAGGCCATATCTGCCAAACCATGAAGTAAATACACTGGAGAAAACTCCAACAAAATACCCCTACGATCGGTTTAAAAACAAACCGTTGAAAAATCGAACCATTAAAGATAGCAACGATAAAATTAAAAGAAGAAAACGAATTCTCACCAGTTTCTAGGAGACGCGGCCGCGGTAGTGAGTATCTTGAACCTTTTTTCCCAAAGTATTGATGCGTTCACGAATAGTAAGGGGTGTCCCTGATAACAGAATTCGTCTTAAACAGTGTGATGGTGACAATTTGATATTAATAAATATTTAATAACAAACACAATGCAAAATGTTGCCATTAGTAAAACGCTTTAGTTGTAGAGTATCATATTCATATGGCAGAGTAAATTGATCATCAAAATTGGCTTTCTAAACTAAATCTTTGAAATAAACACTTTGGCCACCGGTCATTTCGCTCCCGATCGACTGCAGTCAGGGGCGCCCCCTCTCAGTAATATCAGTTTCCTTTTTAATAAAGCAACCTTTTTTTACATCAACAAAAAATTGTGCCGAAAATGGAAGATAGAACAGAACAAAATTTCAAAGGAGTGCTTAACGTTGTGTCAATTTTTTTCTACTCTTTATCCTAAATTTTAGGATATTCAGTATACCCCTAATAAAATCAGAATCAATAGTTGTCTTTTTGTTCAGTTCTAGAAAACAAATCCTATATTGAAAAAAAAAAAAAAAAAAAAGAAGCAAATTCAATGCTGTAGTTGGTTACCATTAGTAGGTGAATGGAGATGCATTTCAAAGTCTCATATGTTTTTGTTTGTTTGTTTGTTTGTTTTTTTTAATAATAATATAAAAATTGTCCGACGTATCTTCGGGAGCGGTTTCATGGAACCTCTGAAATTCATGACTATAATTTGAGGGGTTCTAACTATGATCTCCAACTGCCATTACCTAAAACAAATTTCCTTGAGCGTCCATTTTCTTATCGGGGTGCGATGGCTCGGAACCAACCGTCAAATAAAACACGTGACATAGGGGATCTTACTAGCTTTAAACTCGCGATATCCTAGGATATAACTTTTTGTTTATGTTTTATCTTATTTTTATCTTATTTCTTTAATGACTCATTTCTTGCTGTTGTATTGTATTTCAAATTATTAGCTAGCTTACATACAATAAACTAGATAGTCACGTTTATGAGAATCGATAGGAACAGATAAAATTGTCAATTCTTGTGCTAATTATTGTTGGTTAATCACTAGTCTTAATTTTTATAACTTGTAATTATCACACTGCATGTCTGAAAACCAGCTTGCTGAGCCATTTACCGTGTTTAAATAAAGTTGATTGATTGATTGAAGGTGGATCCCCTGAGAAGCATCTCGGCCCATAAACCTGCTAGAGTTACAAGCCGTATTACTTGCCCTTCAGTCATTTGGGGCCCATGTTAAAAAGAGGCATATTCAGTTACAATTAGATAACTCTACCGCCGTCGCCTATGTTAGCAACATGGGAGATCCACATGCATCCATCTGGATAGTTTACTCCAAGAAGTTTGGGAATGGGCTTTCAAACGTAACAACTGGCTAACAGCAGTTGACATTCCTGGGAAGTCAAATGTAGGTGCAGATGAGCAATCACGCAACTTTTCTGACAAATATGATTGGGCTTTATATGAGTTTTTCAAGACATTTTATCAGAATCACGGCAAGGGATACTTGAACCTAGTAGTCAGGGTTGTTGACAATTGAAAGGGACATTCCCACAGTACAACAAAACAAGTCAAACCATTTTCCTCACCATAACAACGTTCTTTACAAGAAACTGAATATGTAGTTTTTTTGGTATTAAACACTAAGGTCCACCTGAGGAAAAGAGGCGAAAAGAGGAAGCTGGTGTCACAGAAAAAGGTACTGTAAATGTTACTGGGAATTTGTTGCTAGATTTTTTTTCTTTCTCTTCCGTGCAAAAAAATAGCACATTCGTTAGAATATTGTTTTTGTTTACGTTGTAGCCGGTTGTTGATGATCACAGTATAAATGCTTAGGACATGAAATGAGCGATTTATCCAAAAAAAAAAAAAAATCAGTTTCTGTACTTCGTGCCTAGGGTTTCCTTCTTTCACTCTTAAGTATTCCAATATGATGCACACCTACCATACGCAGTCTCGAAAATCAATATTTACTGGTACTTTAGATTATTAAATTACAGCAATTTTTTTAGCGGTAGTGACCCAGAGTAGTGGCCTATAACCCCTTTCATAGGACAGTCATCATTATATTTATCAAACGTACAAGCGCAAATGACTTGAGAATAAGGCAAGAACACGCAAAAGAGCCGTTAAGCACTCCGCTTGAATTTCCCAAACCAGAAAGCTGGTTTGGAAACAACCCGTGCGATGTAAGATTAAATTTTTTATTTTTCATAGGGGAAAACAACGAAAAAATAAAGAAGAGGCGTAAAAGGAGGAAGAAGTCAAAGAATGAAGTGGGCAATGATGGCCAAGAATGATGCAGTTTTTAATTTCCGATTTCTTAAGTGTTTAATTTGTAATAGGAAGAGAACCGAGTGGAGTCCAATTTGGTCTGTTATTGTACATTTAACTCACTATCTCATTTGTGATTGGCCGAAAGCGTGCAGTGAGATTTCGAAAGCAGCGCTTGGGACGTAATCTAAACTCGACGTCACGGGTAATCATGTCATGTATGACCGCGGTGTATGATTTTTACCTCGACCTTGATTATCACAAAAACCTCATCCAATAATTTTTTAGTATGATTACAGACCGAATTAGACTACATGAAGTTCTCCTACCCATTAATCTTAACTTTAACAAAATTTGTGATAATATAAGGCTCTATTTTTAACTCAAAACACAAGAAATTCCAAGCAGTGAAAAAAAGGCCATTTAAGTGCGCGCGTACTGTTCTGTTAGTGCTGAAAGCATGGCAGTTGATTGCCAATCAGATTTGAGAATTTTGCTATAGTTATGATAACTTTAAAAATATCGAATAGACAAATGAACAAAATGTGCGCTTAAATAATCTAATTAGTTTACGCAAAGATACAGTTCTATTTTTCCACTTTGACAATGAGCCAACAGCTTTGACCGTCGTTGTTTCTCGTTTGGATGACCACTGATTCCTAGATTGTGTTATACACTATTTGTCGAGTTGCTAAGTACAGTAAAGTACCGGGCGCGCGCGAAACTTTCCAGGCGTTCACCTTTTTCTGAGTTTGACAGTACAAGGAGGTGGGGGACCCGAGGTAGGTGGGGTAACCCGCTTAGGTGGGGTTAGAAAAGAACCCGCCTCTACATGCAATCTTACTACCCGTTTAACACGTGAACAAGAAAAATGTTGGCAAACCACGCGTTTTGGCTTCTCTGCTCTCACTTGCTGCTCTTGCTGCAACTTTTAGTCCTGTTGCTTTCTATTGTTAATCAAATTGAAATGACAGATTATATGGACAGGCGGGTTACCTCACCTTCCTGGGGTCCCCCACCTTCATGAAAAAAGGTCCTAAGAGTTCAAATTTGAAATTTTGCCTGCTGCCTTTCATGATTACAACAGTATAATGCGTTTCTGATCTGTATGATCATCGTCAAATTCTTGGTTTGCAACCACGTGACAAGGCGGCCATGTTGGGGGTCAAAACAAAAGAATATTTCCTCGAAGAATTTACATGAAAATAGAGTTTAGTTCCCAGAGGAGAAAAATGCTTTTGTTCTTGACCACCAACATGGCCGCCGTGACGTCACGTGCATACCAGCAATAAAATAGAAAATGTATTAATTTAAATACATTATCAGTATCATGGCGAAAGAGCTTTCCCCATTAGGTTATTGGCTAATTTTAACTTGCCGATGAACTTACTTAAAAAGTAGGTTACATTTTTTTTTAATTTAAGGCAAGCTTAGTGCTAAATGATGGAAAAACAACCGTCTATGCGTCTATCCTGAGTTTAATTCACAAATGCGACGAGGAAAGCCCATGACCTGATAGTAGAAACTGGATAGATTGGGGTTTTATATATTATAGTAAGGGTAATTTTTCAGTTTCATTTTGTTGCAAGTCTCACCGTTTGGAGAATGGAGTAAGTTGAAGATATATAATTGTATTGTATTTACAGGTTTTAAACCACAAAATTTTATCTTTCTCAAAGTCTCAGCCGGGGGTTTAGTCTTAACATATTCTTCAGCTCGATATTCTTATAAACACCTGTATAAAGTGTATTATTATAGGAAAAAAAGGGAGATCCTAATCCGCGGACAATGTCAGACACTTATCTCACAAATATTCTCTGGTACATAAGCAATATAAAAAAACCTTCCTGATTTCTGTCTAAATGTTTTTCAACTTTCTCCATCCGTTCCTCTACTCCACATGTTATTGCATTGTTATTTATACCCGCTTTTTCATGTTTTGAGCAGTTAATTTTTTATGTTTCACTCAATTTGGGGGTAAATTTGGCGACACAGCTCTTTTAAATAGTGACTCTAACTCATTCTCAAGATTTTCGGGACTCCCATAACGGTTAGTACTCTCTCTTTATCAATAGTCTTTTGTTAACATTAGAAGGTGGAAAAATAAATTTGAAGGCAAGGAGAGAAAGCGCATGAATGTTTATGCCTGCAGTTAGTTGCATTGAACTCGTGATCTTGAAACAAAATGGAGAAAACCATCAACACCATTATCATTCAGGTTACAAAATTGGCAGGCAAGAAGGCTGACAATATAATTATACTAAATGAAATGAAATGAAATGTGTCTGTAATAAGAAGAACAATGGATTGGCCATAAATGTAATTAATAATAGACTGAACATTTCTGATGATTGAAAAAAATAAATAAACTCGTCAAAACAATTCGCAAAACAGATGTCCGTCCCTTATGACTCAGAGTAGTCTCGTCGAATCATCTTGCCTCGTCGTGTGATCCTCGCCTAGTCGTCCCCTTCGAGTCGTCCCCTCGTCGAGTCACCCTCGTCGAGTCACCCTCGTTGAGTTACCCTCGTTGAGTCGTCCTCGTCGAGTCAACGTGTCTCATGGAGTAATTCTCGCTAAGTAATGGTGCCTCATCGAGTTATCCTCGGCGAGTCATCCTGTGTTATAAGGTAAGGTCATAAAGTGATATCGAGACGTCCTCGTCGAGTCTTGAGGAGCCTTCGCGTGTATTTATTTATTTTTGAGTGTCGGTAGAAAGATGACTCCATTCCCAGAAACGGTGAGTGATCCGTTTTTGGTACTATATGTCCTTTTACACCCACACTCTTTGCTGTCTCATGTGATCTCCTCCCTACCTGCAATAGACAACTGAGTGGCGTGAATGTCGTTGAAAACCTGCATCTCTACAAGTGACAAACTATTAATTTGCGAATTAATAGTTTGTAATAATAATTTGGAATGGTCACTTCACCAACTGCTCAACTAAACTTTAATGCTTATTTTTTTTATGACACTAATACAAAAAAATTTACAGCTCGCCATATCGTGTTGCCTTGGGTACAAAGACGCGCGAATTTCAGTATAAAGTACTAAACAGATGCCTTGTGACAAATGCATTCTTATGCAAGATCGGTATTATACCATCTCCAGCGTGCTCCTTATGTGGTGAATCGGAAAATCCATCGAGCATCTTATTTTCTGTCCTGTCATTATTCTAAGAATTTCTGGGCTGAGGTTATAAAATGACTTGATGACCATAAAGTCAAGATTGAAAATCTTTCAGACAAAGATATACTGTGTGGCATTATTACTGGATGCGATGACGAGATATTTGTGAATCATATTTTATTACTAGCAAAACAATACCTATACTCCAGCAGACAAGACAGATCAAATATTCACCCTACCTTAGAATTTTTAATTACAGGATTAACACTGTTTTCCTAATCGAGACAATGATTGGCAAGTCAGACCACAAATTGGAGACCCACAATATATGAAATTGAGCAAATATAAGTCAGATCTAGCATACGATTCTTTCGCCGCTCCCTGCATTTATTAATTTTTCATGTAGACAGAGAAGAATATATAAAACTGTTCTAGAGAGGCCTTAAACTGCTGTTTAAAAACTAAAAACTAAAATCCAAGCTTTCGCCCATCAACGGCATCATCGGGGAGAAGAATGTACTGGGGTGTGTTTATCAGTATGTAATTGGTGTGTGTGCGTTGTATATATTACTTGTATGTTATATCAAGAGAGAATTGGTTATATTCAGTTTTCTTTTCTTGTTTTTTTTTTTTTTTTGTTTATAAGGGTTAGTGTGTAAAACATTGTAATACATGAATTAATTGTAAAACAAAATAAAAAATTATTAAAATATAATGCAAGCTGAGGGTCTTATCATGTAAAAAAGCGATAACCTGGAGTCATGCAATGGCTAATTTATTCATTTTGAGACCTAATAGCTGAGAGGATCATTAACCACTTCAACCTTATAGTGAAGAATTAAAATATACATTCGTTTTAGACTAGTACTTGCTTAAATATCCTTTTCTTGCTTGTGTTTCCCGCTACTAATTAACATAACTTAAAAAGACATTGTTTTCGGTATTCAAATAATGGGTCCTATTATGACCTCTTTTATTTTGATAAGTTAACGCCTAAGCATATTTGCTCAATTTTGATATTATGCATGAATTAAGACGTTCCCGCGCATGGTTAGCACTTTATTCATGACTTCAATCCTCCTTGAAACGGCTCAAAACAACCCTCATTGTACACTACTTCTATTGTCAACCGGCTGCAATTTCCTCAAGTTATTTTTCCTTTTGATCTCTCCGAGATCTAAATTGTCACGACTGGAAACATCCACCGAACTGTGTTTGCTACAGAACTTCTTATAATAATAACTAAAACAAAACAAAATTAAACAAAACAAAACAAAAAAACTTTAATATATTTAAACTGCGATATTCTTTCAATCCGGGAAAGGGTATAATTTACTGATAGTTAAACCAATTCTATATAGCAGGGCTAAACTGTTTTTTTTTTTAATAATGTTCATTCATTGATTTAAAAAAACGGAAAGGAGACGACAATTCCCAAAAAACGGAACCTGTTTTTTAAAAAAAATGCGATATAGAATATCATAAACGTAACGAATAGGTAATGGCGTCTAGAGGATAACAAAAACCTACAAGAGAAGAAAATGTCTTAAAATGTACATAAAAAAATAACATCACTCACCAAAGATTCTCACCATTTTTGTGCGTTTCGTTTTGAAGCCGTGCAAAAAAGTTTCGACCTTGTTTCCGTCAGTGTTGCCCTGCAGAAACATAAATAATGACAGAGTTAATAAACGATAAACTTGCTGATTAATGTAACCGACAGCGCGTAATTTGTATTGGCTATTAATACTGTCAATCAAATTTCTTTTGAAGGCTTGATAATTTTGTATGATCTTCTTTTACTCATAGGTACAAAAAAACGCGTCCTTCTTAAAACTAAACATACGCAATGTATTTTTGAGGAAGTTGGGTCTTATATTTTGTTGATTGGTGAACACAGCCTGCGAGTATCGATATCTCAATCCTGCGTTAACTCCTCGCAAGGTGATTACTCCACCAAAAGTGTTTATATATGTGTATGTTTAATTTATCATTTATATCAGGCTGTATTGTTAAGCCCTGGATCCTCTTACCGTTCAAAAAGTTATAAACTAAGACTTTTAAGGATAGTTTTTCATTATTTCAGACTTATGAATTATTAAAAGTGGAATTCTTGTCTAACTGCTAATAATAAATTGTTTTTGAAGGAGAAATATGATGTCAATTTTAATAATTGAGCTCATAACAAGTAAGGTGATAAATACATCAAAGGAAAGCTTTTATTGTATTATTAATATATAGATTTAACCATGGCTAAAAGAGAAGCCTTTGTTTATGCACTTTCAATGAAAGCAAATAACCTAAGTATAATAAAATCTAGGAGGGGCTGGGTGATTAAGAAAAAAAAAATTCCGCAAACACACCTGAAATTAAAAAAAAAAAAGAAAAAAAAAAAAACTCCCATCAGGCTAAAAGTCTTTTGTTTACAGCAAAAAACAAAACAAAACAAAACAAATACCTATTAATAGCGGATGTCAGTAAATATCGACCTAAGGTCTACAAAAGAGAAAAACGAAAATTCTCACAAAAATTCATAAAGTAGCACTAGGTAAGCTATTAACATAAATGTAATTTTTACTTCGATCTGATAATTATTTGTGACGTACGGGGGGCGGGGGGTCAATTGGTTTCGCGGCTCTCGGACCAGGCTTTACAGGCCCGAGACCATGTGTCCCAAAAAAATCGTTTTAAAATTCAAATCCATTGTCATGCGGACAACAAATAACGTATTCAGAAAAGTACATAATTGTAGCATTTTAAGTGGTGATTTACTCAGTTTGAACGAAAATGTAATATTTTGGAGATTTTTTTATTATTTTCAATATTTTGAACGTTTTCTTTCGATGAAAGAAGGGCAAATTTCAAAGCCCAAAATCGTCGACTGGTACCTCGATTTAAGCAAAGACTCTTATACCACGTTAAAGAGCGTTATTTATTCTTTCAAAATCTGTTTTCAAAACTATGGGCAACTTAAAAGAAAATTTTTGAGGCCGAAAAAGACAAGAAGTAGTTTTCTGAAATTTGAGCCTTCCACACTCAGCGGGCTGATGCTAAAAACTCAGAAAAATGCAATAAGAAATCAGTTTGAGCAACAGTGGTTTAACGTTATCAGCTATCAGAAACCACCACGTGTTAATCGAGCGATCTCATAAAATTTAAAGCCGTTTTCCGAGAAGAAAAGCAGAGTTTAGCCATCGTCTGTTACCAAACGCACGAGTCACGTAAGGTTGTCAAAGGGCAAGCACAATAAACTTCAAAAAGCACAACGTTTTTGCGTCCAGGAATTAGACTTTAGCGGACGGAACAATGCCTACGAGTGTATGTTTCATACCTTAGGATGGGTTTCCTAGATACTGGAAATAAAGAACATCAAGAAAAGCATCAGCGAGAGTATCTTCGGCTGCTCTCAAACGACGGGAATTGCGTTACTTTTCACAGATGGACCTTTTACAACCTGTTTTTGGGTCGCATTTCGATCGTGTGGCGCGCGGCACGGATCTGAACTCTTCTTCACGAGAAATTGAACTGAATTTTTCGGAAACTTGCCACCAAGAAGAACAACACGAGCTTTTGTCGGCTATTTGTCGTTTTTTCTACGAAAAGTTCGGGTAAGCACTGATTCACCGGATTTGACGCAAAAAAGTATTTCCTCGAAATAAGCTAAAAAAATATCCAATTTACTTAGTGAATAGATGGATGATTATCGAAGGATTATCGAATTCTTGCCTAACCTGAGGGATTTCACTTTTTCTCATTTTCACTTTCACTTTTCAATTTCACGTTATGTAGGATTAGGGGTAGGATGGACCCCAACTCCTCTTGGTTTGCGGTCTATAGAATGTGTAACGAAACTGTATTAAACGCGATCAAAGTAACCCATTTTTTCAGAGGTTTTCGACCGGTTTTGATGTTCTAACGACAAACACATCTCCTCTGGACCCTGTGTCCACAGACGTTTTTTCCTGTTTTCCGGGACCATGTGACAGCGCACGAGCAAACCGGAGCGCAGTAACGAGCCTTAACGCCACCCCATTGCCCTTGCGGTCAATAAATCATCGGGTTTTTCATTTTTTTTACGCGGTCGATAATCTCCAAAGGGAATATAGAGGGTTTCAGTTACAGTTTATTTCACCCAAGAAAAAAAGAACAAAACAAAGCAAAAGACAAGTAATTATGCAGAAATACGCAGAAGCAATGTGGTGAGGAAGCCCAAAAAGAAACCATAAGGCTTACTCATCCCCTTTTTGTTCGTTTAGCTTCGTGTAGGTTTCCTGATTTTGTCGAAAAAGTCGGGCGTACCTCTGGAAAAATCCTGGCTGCACGCCTGCTAAAGCCCGAAAAAACAACAGGGGTATATATCATGTACGTACGTGGCTTGAAATCCCTGTTGTTATCATGGAAAACGTGCCGAAAAAATCCTTGTTCATTGATATGCCTGAAAAGTGCAGCCGTCATGGCTTGCGTGTGGTTGCCACCGTTTTTGTTCTTTATTTTTTACCTTAGCCTAGTTTGTTATAAGCAGCTTGTTTAGTTGCTATGGCTCATTTTCCTCGCTTTTGTTGACAGTATTTTTCTCTTAGCACCGCATTTTCAATACATTTAGCCAGAACGACGTACTTTTTACTGTGTTCGGGTTTTTGGAATGTTTTTTTTTTAACGTTTCCAGGCTATTGTAGTTTTGAGTACAAACTCAAATCGATGTTTGCAGAAAACGATGGCCATCCCGAAAAGAATGTCGATTGCAAATTACATTTTCTTTCTTGTATTGATATATTTAATGCATTTACAATTTCTGAAAATATTTGCTGAAGCATACGGATAGCATCACAGTCTAAATCGTGAACTTTTACAAGACGTTCGATCCCCTTTAATGATAATTAAGTTTCTTTAACTGCTGCTAAGCAACGCACATCAAACTTTCAATTCTTTATTGTTACACTTCTGCAACTCTTTCTAATCTTTCTAGATTCCACACAAAAATGTTGTTCGGGTTCCTCAGTCTTCTAATTTTTTAGCATGCGTAGTTGACTCTTAACCCACACTGAAGCCTTTTGTTATAACAGTATTGTGTACAGCTTTCTCGAATCATCTGTTTTAAAAGACGTGAAAGTCGTAAAATTCGTTTTTATTCCTTTTATGTGCCATTTTTTTTACCATCTATGAGAATGCCATTAAAAAATAGTGTTCATTTAGACAGCAGCGAGGCAAATCATGCTCTTATTTCGTTCCGATGCCAAATGGGAAAGGTAGTATATGTTTAGAGTTAATTGTGCTGGCTAGTGGTAAGTCAAGCCTAATTTGACCTAAAATGTGCATGATGCCCATTTTGGAGCCAAAGCGTTTTAAACGTTGCTTATTTTAATTTCCTATTCACTGCAAAATGTTTGTAAAGGGTTCTGTACCACACATTGAGAAAATGAAACTTTCTAATGTAAATGAAGTCTAATTAAGTCTAATTATCACATTTATATCCACAAATCATCAAACGTTTCCGTGCCTATAACCAAACTTATAATTACGCTATTGCACGTGTCAATAAAGAGGCCCGGGCTCTGCAGTTGCCATAGTAACAGTTGCATGTTTGTTTAAAAAGTGCACGTAAATCGGGTAGTTACAAACTGTACCTTATTATTCTATCAATGTTAAAATGCTAAATGGTCACGAAAGATAACTTCAGTCGTGTGCCTTGGTTTGAGTCTCTTGATTATTGAACGGTAATTAAATAAATACAAATCTTTGACATGAAATATATAATTGTATAAATGAGTAAAGTTAAAAGGTTTGATTAATGTTGTTTTACGCCGTAACAGGTACATGTGTGTTTACTTTATTTTCAACACGCTTAGTCTGAGCTCTTGCACTACCTAGTATGAATACTCAATCAATGGTACGAGGAGGTGCGTAGAGAATAAGTAGGAAAAAAAACTAGATTTGTGAATGATATCTATTGGTAGTTTTCACATGACGTCAGTCACCAACACTCAAAAGTAAAGAATTATCAATTCTCCTAAGATTTGCTTTAATTAAGTGTCAAAGCAGCTCAAAACTTATGTTCCTACAAGTTTTTACTCCGAAAGAGTTCTTTGTTTTGTGATAGAGTACGCTTGAATTTCTAACTTTTTGTGTGACACGGCATTTACGTGGCAGCCGAGAGAATTGCCACATAGGTTGAAGACTTGACTTAGTTCGGGGGATGTGGCTAGGCGTTCGTAGCATAACATACCACTAACAGTGCTCGTATATTTCTAAAATTATGCCAGTTTTTGTAAATTACGCTCATTTAGCAAAAATATATGTAGAAATTACGCCTGTACTTTTTACGTTATATTTGGTAAAAACGCCTCAATTACTGTGCAGTTAAAAAACGTAAAAGGCAGATAAATTTTCCCTATCCATAAACTAGAAACTTTGCTAGCGCATAATTCATCATAAATTACCTGGCTATCAATGTCTTACAAAGAAATGTCTTACAAAGAATTTGCAGTGAACGACGGCTTGGATAACCGAGATGCGCATACGTTTAATGTGGAAAGAATTCTGGGTCACTTCCTGTGGGAAGCAGGTCCAATGAATGTGACAATGAGGAGACAAAATAATAATCTTGTCACTTAAATTTGCCTGGGACTTTGATCTCGAGGCAAAAAATTGGTTGCATGATCAATAAATGAAAATTTCGTGCTGTAAAACTAGCTAAAAGGCAAATTGTTCTAGCAGCGCTTTTTCAGAAAATAGGTGCTATTTGAAAATTACGCTCGTAATGACGAACTATGCCACAACTTATGCTAGCACAATCCATTAAAGCCTGGAAGTTGCTATCTGAACAGTCTTTGTGTTAGAAAAAGTACTACTTTAATGTTTATGAGCTCCTCGAGGGGTGAATTCACACGCTTTCGTAGCAAAGCTAGCTAAGTTGACAGTTGTTTCTGTTGGTTTCCTTCCGTCATGTTAAAGCCATCCAGAACAGATAGGCGCCAACATGGCGTCTCCATACAAAAATCTAAGTAGGTAAGTAAGTAATTTCATTTAACCACATATCGCATATGAGCGATAGCTCGTTTAAATGCAAATGTGCCATAAAAATTACAACGTGATAATTTACATAATCTACAAGTACAGGTCATAAATAAAAATAAGAAATAGAAAAATTAAATCAACTAAAAAATAATAATAATTTAAAAAGAGAAAATATCGGTAATCAGATTGTCTATTTACAAAATACACAGTTGCAGTCATACGATGAAGACAACTGTATGTTTTGTAAGTTTTTCCTAAAGATAGAGAGGGACTCCGACATCCTTATTTTGTCTGGTAGATTGTTCCATTGTTTGCCAGCCTGGTACATATGTTGCATATAAGATGAGGTCGGTCTTGCAAGAACAACCTTAAGATGGTCCCGTAGGCTGTAACCATTGCTTCGCAGTAAAAACATTTCCCGAATGTAGTTCGGTGCCTGGTTATAAATGCTATTGTATACGAGTATCAGTGCTTGTCCTATGCGTCGATGTTCCAAGCTTTTGATATGTACAGTTTTAGGTAGCTCTTCATAAGCAGTCGATTTAGAGTAGTTAAGAAGAGTCCTAAGAGACAAACCTTTACTTAGACCTATGAACAATGGTGATGCGTATTCAAAGTGAGGCAGAATAAATGCTTTGTACAGTTTAATCATAATATCTGAGGGTATAAATTTAAGAATGCGACGAAGAATTGAAACTTTTGTGTTCACTTTCCGGAAAATTTCTTTAATATGTGCTTTAAAAGAGAGTGAATTGTCGATAATTACACCAAGGAGCTTGATCTGTGGAACGTAATCCAGTTCATTGCTGTTAATAACAAAGGGCGTTGGTAGAGTTGCTCTATTGAAGACGATGGATTGAGATTTACTATGGTTAATCGCCAGGAAGTTCTTACAAAACCAGGAAACGAGTAGACCAAGGTTGTTTTGTAGATTTATTTGCAAGGTGGATGGACAAGGGCTTGAAGAGTACCCCGTAGTGTCATCGACATAGAATCTTAAGGAGCACGAAATATCTGAAAAATTCGCATCATTCATGTATATATTGAAGAGAAGGGGCCCCAAGATTGAACCTTGAGGAACTCCACACTTCATAATTGGCCAATCTGACAGGTTACCATCTATTTTGACATGTTGCTTTCGGTCAGTCAAGTAAGAACGTAGAAGTTGTAGGGCGTCTTCAGTTACACCGTACGCTGACAGCTTTGCAAGAAGCAAATTATGGTTAATAGAGTCAAATGCTTTGGAGAGGTCTATGGTAATTGCTGCAGAGTGCTCTCTAGAGTCTAAATTTGCTCTAATGTCTTCGCATGTTTTGAGGAGGGCTGTTGTACATTAAAATTCATTAAAATTAAGGTAAAATATTTTTCCTAGTAGTTCGAATCAACCGTATTCTGGACTGTATCTATTAACCTGCGTGGCAGTCCTTTGAAAGGAAAGGGGAAGGGGATCCCGGGCGCGCGAGAAGGGGGAAATGCGCGCGAGGGGTTTGGTAGGAAACGCCGGCAAGGACGCTAATGTCGTTTTCTTTGTTCACATCTGCCAGAGAGATAAAGAAATCCTGATTGATTAGAATTCCAAACAAGTCAATCACAGCCTTAATGCTTTAATGCCATTTGGTCCGCGATTACCCGAAATGTTCAGTTTGTTTGTCGCACATTTTTTTCTTGTGGTTGGTTCGATTCGTGCCTTTCTCGACCTGCCGTATTACAACCGAGAAGCATTTTGGAGTTGTTTGTTCCTCTTAATAGATTTTTATTTGTGTGATCGACCTGAGAAAACGTTTGGTCGTGAATTGAACCTGAGAAATATTTTGGTTTTTGTGGATTTTTGATCGTGAGTTCGAATTGAGAATTTTTTTTTGTTATGTGCTCGACCTGAGGAAGTGTTTGCTCGTGAAAAAAAAAAAATAACAAATAAATAATAAAATAATTGGTTTTGTGTTGACGGCTGCAGAAAGACATAACTTGGTCTTGCGTTTGTCCTGAAAAAGATTTGGTTGTGCCTCGGTGCCCGTTCTTAGAGAGATTTTGACAATGCACGGGGCCTGTGAATGCTTTTAGTCGCGTGTTCGGCCTTAGAAAGAGTCTGGTGGTTTGTTCGACCTTGGAAAGTGTTTAATCATATGTCCGACCTTTCAAAGAATTTGGTCGTGTGATTAGACTTAAGTGTTCTACAGCGTGTTCTGGTAACAAAATGGTGCCTTTTCCCCCTTCCCGCCCCTACCGTGATCTGAAGGGAAATCTAAACTTATATGTATAACCCGTCTCATGATAGGTTCCTGCTTCTGTCGGTGTTACCTATGTTTTTTTTGTTGTTGTTGTTTTCTTTCTGTAGTTGTTTTGTGTGGGTGTAAAAAATAATAACATCTTCTCGACCCCAAAAGCCGGGGTTTTCTACTTAAAATGATACATATTTTATATAAGTTGTGTATCATGGGTCGCATACTTTTCCAATGGGCAGGGTTACAGGAGCCTTTGATTAACTTCTGTTCAAGATGGCCAACAGTTGAAGTCCGTGGTAGTCGTACAAGTGCGCATTGAATAAAACGACAAAATAAAACAAAGGAAAAAAGAGCAAAAGACGAAAACATTAAGCCAGGCTTTAGACCAGAAGTAGTCCTCATTTTTCCTAAGGGATAGTAGAGCGAGAGAAACGTCAGCGCGCGTGAAAATCACCCCACGCGGGAAAGGCGAGACGCCGAGTGGTGATTTTCACGCGTTCTCGCGTTTCGCTCGCTCTACTATCCCTGCGAAAAAATTTGGACTAAGGGCCGAACTATTTAACAGTACAGATTGAAATGGAAAAGGCAACAGGAAAAGTGGCATTGGGAAAAAAGGCCACTCCCTTTTTTGAAAAAACTTTCATTTTCTTTTCGTACCGCATTGTTATAGATCTTCAAGACATCTGGTTTCTTCGGGTTCTGTCAAAAATATCTGAAAAAAACTCTTTTCTTTTCTATAATTTTGTCAAGCATTCCTGAAGCTGTGGACTGAGTCTCATTTGTGAATTTAAAAGTGGTTTGCTCTTCTATTCACTACTTGGACTGCGATTTTTATCTTCAGGATTTTTTTTCTTTGCGGCAGCAGTTTTTCACAACATTAATGCCCCACATAGGTGTGTGTGTTGGGGGGCGGGGGGGGGGAGGTGCTTGAATAAATAATAAATATCAGGTACTGAACAACAATTTGAACGCAAAAAAGATGCAATACTCAGTTGCCTCAAACTACATTTTATTATGTCACGCTGATCACTACAATGTTTAGAAAGCTCATAAATCTTACACATTGAAAGATGTCAATGACGGTACCAGGGAAAATTTAAGCCGTGGATGGTTACTTTCATTAACCTTTGGAAAAGGTATCCTAATGAGTTCGCTCGCTCCATTTAAGGGAGTTCGGATTCCGAATTACGGGAAATTTCGGAATGCAAAATCAAGAATCCACCGCGTGTAAACCAAAATCTAAGACTGTCTTACATGCTGTGCTGGGTGTCCCGTTCTAGTTCTTGAACTCAAATCATGCATGCTATGTCCAAGTTGCGACCTAGAAATCTGCCCGGTCCGCCAAGATTGTTATTGTTTTCAATGCTGTTATTACATTATTTTCAAAGGGTATATAATTGGCAGAGTAATAATTAAAGGTTTCTTAATACACGAGGAAGTAAAAACTAACGCGGATAACGCAAACTACATGCACACATAGTAAATTTAAGCTAAATGAATATAGAGCCAATGTATGGGTACCTGTGGACGTCGATTTCGACGTTTGTCTTCGATGAAATCGTCAGTTTTTCATGCGAAATCACGTCGCATGTCAAGAATTGTTTTGAGTGGCATTAACCGCTATTAGCGAGCTCAGCGCAACCAAAACGACGAAAGAAAAGAGAAAATAAAAAAAGGTTAATAAGCACAGCAAAAACACTGAACGTGCAGCACACTATTTGGCAGACTTCTTTGCCGTCATTGCACGACTAACGCTGAGTTGTGAAACTTGCAAAATTGAAATGGCAATACGATCGTCACTTCATCAACTTGAGCGATCGTCGCAATTTCGATGTCGTCCGGAATACCCACACAGAGGCTCAATTTAGTTCTCAATAAATGTAATTTTAAACTCTACATATTATCTGAATGCTAAATTAAAATGTCACATACAACCCTTTACCTTTCCTGCTTGGGTTTTATACATGTAATCCCCTAATCTTACGACTTCCCGATATTTGACTACTTTATTTAAACCTGTTATCGCTAACGCTTCTTAAAAGTACACACGCGTTTACGTTGTTACACACCTATAGTTGAACAACGAGAGTAAAAACTTTGTTTGAAAAACTTGAACACGGTCTTCTATATATGCTGTTCCTGGAAAACTTTGTGGTTATCAAGCTAAAGTTATTTCTTATCTAGCGCATGTCTGGTAAATATATAAGAGCAGTGTATTATTTCTAATAAACAGTTTTCTCATATTCTTTTCCTGCCCACACGTACTTTATTCATTGATCTGTCTGTTGTGTTTTGGAGGTTGTCTTGGCCTTTCACTTTTGAAATATTTTTAGATATAAGCAAGTTAAGTTGTCTTGTAATGTCTAGCAAGAGTCTTTTAGAGACGCCATGAAACTGTTATTTTTTCCAATTTAGAAACAGGACTGAGCCATAATCCCTTGAAGATCAGCTGAAATAGTACGTGAAATACCTTAGAACTTTTTGACCTACATTCAGTTTTGACGGTTGACGGTACAAATAACCTTTTTTGACGGCTAAATCTTTCTAGGCCAAGTGATGGCTGACT
>CALNXK010000388.1:52500-90000 GCA_942486035.1 Porites lobata
GTGTGGCTCTTCGCCTGATATAAGAGTAAAATAAGGAAATTAAAATGATAATAATAATAAATAATTAAAAAAATAAAAAAGAGATAAAAAAATAACAATAAAAATAAAAATACATAAATCTAAATTATGAATTTGTAAAAAGCTAGGTAATAAACAGTAAAATGTAATTATACAATATATACATTATTTAAAACTAGGCAAGAAATTATTCCCCCCTATTCCGGCAGCGCTCCCTTAAAATACATAATGTTTGCTTACTGAAGGATTTAAAATTATCACAGCATTCAACATTGGATGGCAGAGAATTGAAGAGGGCTGCCGCACTATACTGAAAAGTGTCCGAGGCATAGAGAATAACTAGATTTATGGTACTTGATGACCGTAAATTTCTAGCATGTCTTATTTGCTCAAGCTGAAGGTTTCTGGGCCAATCATGAGAGAATATAGCTTTGTGCGCGGCCTTTAGAACGTGCCATTCTCTACGCTCTCCCGATCTTTCACAGGCAACCAGCCTAACTTAAGAATAGAGTCAATATTGTTCACATAGCGTCCAAAAACAAAACTGGCTGCCGCAAACTGGATGCGCTGTAACCTTTTTGAAAGGCAATGTTAATGGTCATCATTATTTCCATTGTTTTAGGTTAGTGTAGCAAACAATTTGGCTCTAAGGATTAGAAGAGCTGCTACATGACCTCTCCCCGGAATAAAGAAAAACAATATGGCCGCCAAATACATCCTTTTAGTTTTTAAGGTCCTCCTTTATTAACAAACGTTAAACATTTATTTCGTCAAACAAACAGTTAAGTTGAAGAAGGATTTTGCTTAAGTCTCAAGCGGAAGAGAAGGTCTCCTTTTCGATGCTAACTTGCAATATCGTTCAATTTACGCAACTTTTAAACTTCTGGCTCAGTTTCCATCCACTTTTTGGATTACATCCTTCGAATCTGCTGGATTCGTTTTTCTATCTGGGAAAGCCTCATTGGTTTCTACATCTGCTACTATCCTATTACTACGATCCTGGCATGTTTATTTTCTGTTGGAGCTCGAATTTCGTGGAAAAAGTTGTGTTGAATGAGAGCATGGCGGCGAAGATGGCATCTCGTGTCTCCTACCTTGTATATTATTATTATTATATAGAGTGAATTTGAACAAATTACTACAAATTATCACGAAACTTCGTTGGAGCAATAAGGACAACAACAACTAACTGCAGAGTAAGTTTCATTGATCTTTATTTACTATTTCCTAGAAATTTTAGGATGGAATTTGTACCCCATACAAACACTGTAATTTTACTGGAACCGTACTGTGGTACTATCACAGAGCCTGGGTTACCTGTGGTCTGACATTCTTCTACGTATAAAATTGTCAAAGTTATAAAGCTTTTTAAAAAAATTGCCTCAAAGGATTCTGACATAATTTTTGTAATAATTTTTAATTGTAGCTTTCTCTAAGTGCCAACGAAAGAAAAAGAATTTGCCTACATCACCGATTTTAGTTTCAATGTTTATAAAACGAGCCTCGCCTGCTGAGGCGAGAACTAGTTTCCACTACAAGCACTCCTCGTTCCTACATTTCTGCCATGCTCTTGGCCTTAAAATTGCTCCTATTCTTCTGCTTAGACATTTGGAACCTTAAAATTGTCGAGTTTCAAACAGCGAAAGGGAAATAACATTAATTTTATAGGTTAGCGCGAACTTGAAATAGCGAGTTGTAGTTCGTACAACTACAGTAGTGTGGCAGAGAACAATGGCCGAAATTTGAAGGTTTGTTTACAACAAAGGTCATCAAAAGTCACGTGAAACTACACGTGAAATCTAACGCCACTAAAATCCCCCTGGAATCTACGCCTTACACTACGCTTTTCACAGCACGATCGAGAATTTTTCTGCCTGCTGCAATACTTCATTTCGCGTGGCATTAAGCTGGCCGCTTCGCAAGCCGACCGTCTTCGCTCGGCTTGCTCGTTGGCAATAATTTACTTTTATAATTAAGGGAGTAAAAACTTCTGAAAGCTCTTAGGTGACAAAAAAAAAAAAGATAAAGATAAAAAAAGCACATCGGGTGCATTTCATAACCTGTGGGCTAAATCTAAAATATGGAACACTCGTAAAATCTAGATATTATGTACAACCAATGAACTACATTAAAACTGTTAAGGAAAAAGTTCAAGTTCCTTTGCGACTTGTTAAAAAAAATACAGAAAAATAAGTCAGAAAATTGCCTAAAACGTATCAAAAACAACAACTAAAAGTTACAGAAAATGTGTTGAAAATTGCCTAAAGGTACTCTATAAAATCTCTGAAAATTGCTAAAATTAAAATTGGATAACGCCTGTAAGGTAATCATAACTTTCAAGTCTCTTAAAAACATAGCTCAAAGCTATGTAAGGATTTTAAATTATCTTGCAGTGTTCAAAGAGTGTGACAGAACACTTTTCTGCATTTTTCTTAGTGTCTTCCTTCCTGGCCTTTCTCTATCTGATCAGTGTCTTTATACTCTTAGCCGTGTTCATAGATGCACCTCCCAATACATCAACAATGATATTATTACCCCTGGGTCACTTCTGCATCTTGAGCTCAAAACCGACGAAGTGGCACATATCTCATGGTCTTCTCTGTTTTCCATCCAAGGGCAGCTCATTCCTAGTAGTGTGACTTTCTTATCTTCCTTATTAATTATTCTGACATCTATTGTGTTTACTGTGACTTCAGTATTCCTTAAATAAACTAGCACATCCCAATAAGCTTTAGCTCTCTGGTTTTAGTCTTCCGGTTTTGGCTCGGTAGGAGAAAACCAAGGGGGAATATTATCATTTTTTTTTTCAGCAACTCAAAGAGAATTGAGCCGAGCGATGTATTTGGTCTGCGCCAGCGCCAAGCAGCCAGCCAGCACGTGCGGCGTGGACTCTTCAGCATGTGACATCAGGTAACGGATTCAATCCTTCTTCTCATGGTGATAAACTTTCGTTGAGAGGAGCTGCTGGTACAATTCCTGTGCACCCGCGATGGTACTAGACGGCTGACTGATCTCCAAGCTGCTGCTAGTCACCGTCCAATTCCTTGTCATTCCACCTCGTTGCCACTAGCAGTTTCGTTGCCATTTTCACTTTTAACTTCTTCCATTCACTTTTTCTTTAATTTTTCCTTGGCACATCTCCCAATTAACGCTTCATTCACCTCATCTGTTTTAGCAACGGGATTTGGGTTGAAGTTCCAAACCCAGTTCCTGGGCATATTTCTTGGCATCTTTAATTAACGCTTGTCGACCACTTTCCTCAGCGTTCTCTTCATACTTTCTAACCACCTGCATTACGGGGTCTGGTTAGTGTACAGCTTGACCGCCGCTTTGATCTTAGTCAATATATATTTATTGAATTTTGTATGTGCAGTTACACGTTTTATGGAGGGAATGTCGGACGTTTTCTTGTTCACTCTTTTTCACTGTCGCTAATTTTCACCCTGGTGGCCGTTAGCATCCCGCCGCTACAAAATTTCATGTTGTTCCTCCAACAGAAAATGTCTAGTTTTTATTTTTCTCTATCGCTCTAGCCCCTTTTCTCGTTGAGCTTCGCTGACCAGTCTTCCTACTTTCTACTTTCTACTTTCTACTTTCTCTCTACTTTTTCCGCTTTCCGTTTTCGTCTTTATTGACTCTTTAGTTGTGTCTGCGTCATAAGACGCGGGTGGCCATCCTCTCTCCTGCCACAATAACCTGAAACTTGGCATCTGCTTACATGTAGTGGGTGTACGGACGGTCATTCGTACGCTACGTCATAACCAAATTTTCTCGGATGGATAGTTTACCAAATTTTCGTACCCATGGTGCTCCGCTGGCGCGCTTCGCTCGCGAGAGCTCCGCTATAACTCCTCTTCCTCCGTGTTTCCCAGGGAGCGACTCAGGGAGGTACATCAGCTCTGTTAATTTTAAGAGTTGCTTGGCTCCGCTCTGGGTGATCGCCTTTCTTACTTCTCTGTCTCTGTCTACTGTCTACTTGAGTCCAGACATCAGATATTGCAGGACGGGCAGTGTGAACCTGTTAGATGCCAGCCCTTTATCATAGTCAGACAAAGGGATAGTCCTGATAACCTAACTGACATTCTCTGTAGAAAAACTTTCGCTGCACTTTTTAGCACAAGCTGATCTTCTTGTTTGAAACTTTCCATAACCACTAGGAATTTGTAAAAGGATCCGTGCTAAAAAACTCTGTGTCAATTCAGAGTCACCGATCTTCACTCCCTCTGAATTCTCAGAGAGACATCCTCTCTACATGAACCACTGCACACTTCTTTTCATTCCATTGCAGACCTATATCCATCATAGCCTCAGTCTCTCATAGATCTCATTACCCTCTGCAGTTTACCTTTGGATGCTACATAAATCTTAGGATCATCTATAAACAATCGATGCGTGGCTTGCATGTTGATGGGCTTAGAAAGCTTGTAGCCTTCTGTTGCTTTTTTTTTTCTAAGAGACAGGATTAATGCTTAGTATGAATAAGCGTGGGCACAAGGCATCTCCCTGGGGGAGACCTCTCTTGAATCTTATTTGATCATATGTCTCCACTCCTTGTTTTGTTCTCGCTACTATCCGTGTATTCCATCGCAAACTCAGTCGGTATACCATTTTTCCTATACATTCCGGGAACCGGTGAAGCGTTAATATCTTTCTTAGCCACTGATGATCAACAGAATCGTTCGCCTTTCTCACATAGATGCAGCCCATACGCCTCTTTGGCTGTCCTGACAGACCATGAAATCTAGTCTCTATCGTTCCGCTACACCCTTCTTTAGCCCCTCTCTGATCCTCCTGGATGAGATCGTTCTCATTTAAATGTTTGTTTACTGGGGCGAGTAAGAGGTAAACCACTATTAAAGGGTATTCAGGTAAGTGATTGGTTGTTGATTGTCGCTAGTAAACTCTTTTTAGCTAGAAAACTTTCTTTCACCAATAACTGACAGTTCGATCTGGGTCGGGAGCACGTCAGTTCTTTTTCCTAGTGATCCCTTTCACGGCTTGGGTGTGGTCCAGCTCAAACTATCCCCCTCTGCTGGCATGTTATTGAAACTATCAGGAAGAAGGCCGTTTCTGTAATATACCTAACTTTGCCTATTCGAAGTTTGACAATATCTTCAAATTTTTGAATACCTAAGCTCACAAAAAAAAAAAAAAAAAAACATTGGTATGTGCATCATCCTCTACTTGTAAGCCGTTAATAAAGAGCAAGCAAACGTTTGGTATTTTACTGATAATTTCAGCCGTAGACTTTCGTAAACTATAATAGAAAGTACTTAAAGAGGCCTTATTAAGGCATAAATTTCGTTTGTAATGCCTACTGATTTTGAAAGTTTTCTTCAGCGCTACGTTCTGTATTAAGATTTGCAAGGTAAGTGTTCACAAAGTATAACTGTCAAGAACAAAACTTCATTTCCATATCATTAAGTGAAAATGTAAGTCAAGTTTTTGCATGTTTTGTTTTGTTTTGAATAAAAATAATAGAAAGCTTAATAGCCTGAATCCAGCTTGGTAATTTCTCTAATTTGTAATTCACAATATCTATCAGTTGATTTGGGTCTTGACGCGAATAAAATATGTTAGTATTATCGGCAAATAGCATTAAATTCAAGGCCTTTGACACATTGCACAAATCACTGATGTATAACAAAAACAATACTAGACCTAAAATCGACCCTTGAGGCACCATACATTTAGTGTATTTAGAGAAGGAATTATATCCATACATAGTTCTGCGCAAACTGAGTTCTACAAGAAAGACAACTCTTGAAGCACTGTAAAATAACAACACGAACCCTACAAAAATTTAGATTAGCAAGTATGATACCAAGTAGGATATCATGATTGACAGAGTCGAAGGCCTTGGATAAGTCAATAACTAGACCCAAAGTAACTTTTGCTTGATCATTGGCATCTAACCACAGGTGTCCCAAGCTCGCGTTACGAGTGTGTTATGTAAATTAACTTTCTCACAGGATAGTCGGTGTCGCTTTACAAGCAACCGTTGAGACTTTGTATGAGAAATAGAATACTGCAGACCTCAGTATTTTATTTCTCATACACAGTCTCGACGGTTGCTTGTAACGCGACACCGACTCTCTTGTGAGAAAGTTAATTTACATAACACACTCGTAACGTGAGCTTGGAACGCCTGTGATCTAACAGTTTATCACATAATTGGATTAGCGCATTGGCAGTAGAGTGATTTTTCCTAAAGCCATATTGATTTCCAGAATATCCATAAGAAATCTCAGCCAAAAACATCCTCCTCGATCTGCATAATTCTTCACATCGTACGAAAGCCGAATTCAGTTATTGTTAAATATTTTAAATTCAAATGGAACGTGCGCAACGTAACTGCAACAGCGCTGGGGTGACTTTATAATATACGACTGGTCAATTAAACGATGCACAAGATTTTAAACTTGTGTTACCAACACTTAATTGCGTCTATCCCACTTTGACGAATTTGGTGCGCAGTTTTTGTTTGTAAACGTTAACGGGTTTTCTTTCTGAGTATATGTGTCAGTCTTGACAGACCGTATTTTTTAATCGAGTTTACTTTTATAGATTTTACTTTATTTCGATTTTAAACTCAATATACTGCGCGCACATTTTACAATTGCAGTATGATAAAAGGGATTAATGCCTTTTTATTGGCGAAGCTGGGGGCATATGGTTTCACCAACGCAACCATCGGAATAATGTTAGAATTGGAACTAAGACTCCAAGCGAATGGAAAGAAATGTTTAGAGGATGCACCAAGTCTCAAATTTAGAATGTTTTCGAGGACGACTCGGTCTAAAATCAGTGACAAAAGCAGCATCAAGATGTATGCATATGACCATCAAATGTATGTTTCTAATGAAAAGATGGAAGAGGTGGAAAGGACCCTAACGAGGCCTTAGAAAAAAAAAAAAGACCTAGAAAATGAATTGTCTCAATGGACAAAATATAAAGGTACATTGAATGCACATCATTTGATGACTTTCAAAGCTATAAATAATGTTATAAACTTTATCTCATATGTTGCAAATTTAGTTATTCTTTTCTTTTCGTTATAATTCGCCCTTGATGTAATTTTGTAAAAGTTTTCACAAGACGGAGAGAGCAAATTAACTAGTAATTATAAATAATCACACCAATTTCGAATATACTTTATTTTCAAAATGTGAGCTGTTTAGCTAACTTCAGTGTTGGTCATCAGTGGCTATACACTTTTTGTGAGGGTCGGTTACTCTTGCTTTTGGTATGCCAGCTAAAAGCCTTTGTTCAGTCTAAAAAGTGAGTTTAGATTTGGAGTAAATGTTCACTGCAATTGCAAGTAGCAGTATACATCTTCCCCATTTAACCCCCCCCCCCCCCCAAAAAAAAAAAAAAAAAACCCTTTAGCTTTGCGGGAGAGTGTTGATGAAGATAAATTCTTCTAAGGTCATCATATCCTTTATTGTCACAGTGGAGCCCATCTTCAATTACCCTTCCTACTTTTCTGTCGCCCCTTCCTGGAAGAAAATAAAACTTGCCTTTTAAAGCTATATTTTCTACAGCCATGTTCCAGGTACTCTCATGATCCAGTCATTTAGGATCTTGACTGCAGCTGCTCAGGGTTGCCTTATTTAAGCACTCGAAAAAATTAGCATGGACTGCAATGGACCTTATGTCTCACATGCTTCTAAGCCCAAACTAGATAATTTCTTTCAGACCAGCCTAGCACTGAAGCTGAATCTTATTATTCCCAACAACTGTGTGGAGTGACTTTAAAGATGTTCGTAGACAAGGGGAGGAGTGATGAGCAAAATCTGTATTCATGGGCACCTTCAATTCCTGAATAATAAACATAAAAGAAAGCCCTTCGTGTCCAACTAATGACAATCCGTTGGGCAAAACCATGAAGGCTATCTTTGAAGACCACGGAGGCGAGATTTCTTTGCGAAAAGTACGAAGCCAAGCTGAAAGAAATAAATTTTCCCATCCGAATAAAGTTTTCAATTAATATATAAGCCATGGCTTAACAATATGCATGCCAACAATTTCTCAACGACGATATTATCATCTTTATTGTTTTTATTATTATTATTATTATTATTATTATTATCATTATTGTTATTATTATTATTTTTCAACGATGATATTATGCAGTTGCTGGAGGCCACTCCAGATGCTCGATACCCTCAGATTTACCTCTTTCGCTACCCTCCAACAAAATTCCAGAACAACCGAAAAGTTGGCAGTGCTTGGTTTTACGGGAAATCCAAAGAGGCGCTCTGCTCCCAACTCATTAACAGGAGAAACCCCTTTCAGACGAAGATGTGGCGCAATATCATAAACTGCATGAGGCCTACGACTTGGCGCAAGACCACCAAAACATTGATTGTAATAGAACTTCTTGATGCTCGGTAGCAAAGCCATTGGTAAGTGGATGGTGTAGAAGCTTTGCAAAAGGACATGCAAGAAGTATAATTAACCCGGTGCTGTCGTGGAAACTTTGCAAACGGACATACAATAAGCAAGGAGATTTATTCATAATTAACTCGGCGTTTCCGTCTGTGGCTGGTATTACGGCAGCGCACTGCGGCCGCCTGCTCGTGGTTGCCAACGCCGCTCTGTTTTTACAACCAAACACATTGTTTTTGAAAAAAAAAAAAAAAAATTAAAAAGCAACCTGCGAAGAAACCTGGACAATAACTTTACGAAGAACCTGGACATTCACAACAAAACTTTTTAAAATTATTATATATGGAAGAGAAAGCTGATGCAACTCCCGAAGTTCCACCCTCTGCGGACATAACGGACATACAATAAGCAAGGAGATTTATTCATAATTAACTCGGCGTTTCCGTCTGTGGCTGGTATTACGGCAGCGCACTGCGGCCGCCTGCTCGTGGTTGCCAACGCCGCTCTGTTTTTACAACCAAACACATTGTTTTTGAAAAAAAAAAATTAAAAAGCAACCTGCGAAGAAACCTGGACAATAACTTTACGAAGAACCTGGACATTCACAACAAAACTTTTTAAAATTATTATATATGGAAGAGAAAGCTGATGCAACTCCCGAAGTTCCACCCTCTGCGTTTGAAGTTCCAGCCGCACCCATTCAAGTTAGCTCAAAAGTCAAAACTAACATGGCTTGCAAAAAATCCTAACCGAGTTGCAGCTGGTGAAATATTAGAAGAATATAACCGCTTATATACAACGGTGAAAGTCATCAGTGACAAGCTGACTCATCCCTGTGTAATAGAACTTCTTCACTTTGTATCCTACTACTTCGCCTTATTTGCGCTTTATTAAAAGAAAATCCGAGAGAAAGTCGTCTTCGTAAATATTTAGCCCTTAGCCACTCCAACACCCATATTCATCATTTTCCCATGACATTTGTTTTAGATTCATGTTGTTATTTAAAAAGCTGTTAATTTTCTTAATAGTATCATTGTTTGACTTTCTTACATGAAACAACGTTACCATTACGAATACTAATACGATTCCCTAATAAAGTAACCCTACAGAATTGGTGTTAAACATACAAACCCGAATTCCTAAACATTGTTCTGTTAAATTGGAGAGAGTAAGTAAATAGTATTGCCGGAGAAGGGCCGGTTGAGGGTCCTTACGCCAACAATCTCTCCAGCTTAGCATGCGCAACCACGGTGTGATACTAAAAGGTGGCTGGCTTTGTATGGTGTTTAGACTGTTAAAATTAGATAACTTACCCCATGAGAGGTTAGTGTACCCTCCAAATATGTACTTCCCTCCGACTCTTATTATTGTTACAGTTGGTCCTTTGTTGTCACATCCGCTGTGAAAAGTACTGGCAGCCCAGCCATCCACGGACGCATGCCGACAGCGCTTCCATTTTGAAGAATCGCTTTGGGCGACTGGTTTGAGCCATGTGCTTAAATTAGCTAAGTGATGCACATTATCTCCTACGATAACGGAGTCATTCAGTCCCTCTGGAAAATCTGATATAAGGGAAGAGTAAACAAAAGGTGATTCAGGTAACATCTTTTTTCCAAACTGATATCACTTACAGTGAAACCTGTATGAAGCGGACACCGTATTAAGCGGACACCCTCTATCAAGCGGGCAGTATAGCCGAAGTCCCAAAATTCATTTCCCTTATTTACTTTAAACGAAACCTTCATTACGCGGACACCTCAGGTCTATTAAGCGTATGCGCACACCTAGTAGCGGTGCTCCACGCGCGCGCGAAGCGCGCGCGTGGGCGGAGCCCCATAGCTAAGGAAATCTACCCATCCCAGAATATTTGGTAATCACGTGACCGACCGTCCGTCCGCACCACAGGGATACCAATGTTTACTCTCACACTTTCTAGCTACTTTGGGAGCCCATTAGAAAGCTGATTGCACATCAATGTTGTCATCAATTGACAGCTGTCAAAACAGGGTATCCGCTGACCACTATCACGTGACCCAATTGCGGGCTCAGGTGTCGACCCATCGAGGTCGAGTATTTTTTTGAAGTCATCCGCTGACAATTAACTCGTTTTCAAATGATCGCAGGCTCACGTTTACTTTTGTTTTAAATTCATATCAAATATGTTATGTTTATGTCAGTATCGCCCCGCGCTATTACGATTTTGATTTCAAACTGACTTCAGACGCAAAAATTCTGCCAGTTTTTTTTAAAATACAGGCCGGGAAGACCTTTTCTTACCATGGTCACGTGTTGGTCACGCTCCACGTCCAATTTTTATTCTCTGATTGGTTAAAATTTGACAGGTGAGTTCATGCGTAAAATTTATGCAGCATCTTGAAAGTTGTTTACTTTGACAGCTGAAGCTGACAGAGTTTTGAGTCAACTGGTGATGTTTTTAACCGTCTTTTTCCACTGGATGTACAAAATGAAATACAGCTGCTATCAAGGGTGTTCTCTTATTCATGGCTGGTTTGTTTATTGGGTTTTTGGTTGAAAAAAGCGTCGCTTGTCAAAGCCGATAATCCGATTTCGGATGGCATCGTTTTTGTTTTTCACCTTGCTGGATGCGTACGAGAATTATAAAGGCTCAAGCGATCCTTGCCTTACTTGATAGCTTTCAGGAGCTGCATCTCGAAATATGGTAAGCCTGAGTAGTTATTGTATTTAATCTAATCTCATGAAGTCCAGCTGCGCAGTTTATGAAGCTAGTTTATGCACGTTTGTATTAAGATTTGACTGAGACACTGATCTGACCTCGTATGAGGTTTGATATAAGCTTAAGCTTACAGAACTTTAAAAAGCCTTTAGTTGATATTAATTCACCTTAAATAGAAAGAAAAAACTTTCCGAAGAATATTTAGTTATAATTTTGGCTGTAGAAAGAAAGCTTTGAAAGATTTTCTTTTCGTGAGTTCATCTTGGAAAACAGCCAACACCGGGAAACCGGCGGCTTAAAACATAAACTTTAAGCTTTAATAAATACTCATTTGTTTTCGTGAATGAAAATTGTTGTCTCTGTAAATGTTCTATCGAATTATTTTTCTTTATTGATTTTTGGTAGTCTCAAAAGTGTAATTTTCATCGCTTTGCCGTTTGTTTTCAGGCATTCATAAACATCGCTCGCAGGAGTACTCAAAATGCCAAGCGTATCAAACGCTTTTTAAGATCACACATCGTTATAAAACCGTTAATAAAAAATAAACTCAATAAATTCTTTATCACGTTGAAGCGTAACTCTTTTTAAATTTCTTCCCAAATTTGGCGCATGTCAAAAGTTAGAACCGGCTGGCCGTATAGGTGATTTTGGAAATTTTTTGAACGGTTTCGCTAATTAAAAGTCCACGCGTGCCTCTGTGGTCCTGAATATTGAATGAATGCAATTTGTCTTGAAAAATTGTGAAATACTGCATTTTGCACGAGGTCTGTATGATAAAAACAGCGCCTCATAGTACTCTTTCTCCTCAGATGTGGTGTATAAAGAAAAGAAAAGATTGGTTTGCGCGCACCCAGATTTATTGGCAAGAATTTGTAAACTTGTCGAACGCAAAAACTTCGGTCTGATTTGTTTTCCAAGAATTTGTTTTGCACGCCTTATCTACTGTGATCAAGAGCCATCATTGCTCTTGAATGTGACCGAAGACTATTTTTTGGGTGTACATATAAGGCTACATCAACTCGATACAAAATTTTTTTCACTCCAAAATCACTTAGCTTTTCCCTCAAAAGTCACATGAATGTGCCCTTACGTTAACTGATTTGTGGAATACAAAATTATTGTTTGATTTAAGTTATAAATTTATCAATGGTAGCTTCGCTTTTAGCTGTGGCTAAATATATATATTACCTGAAACGGTCATTTATATTGGTGCCAACCTGTATTAAACGGACACTTGTAATTAAATTCCACCACCCAACATATAAGCCAGACACCGGAAATGCGAAAGATTGCCACCCACAAATTTTTCGATTTTTACATTAAAAAACGTGACTTGACGAACTTATTTGATTAGTTTCACAGAACAGTATTGTTTTCTATTTTGTTTTCTTTGTATAGAGCTTATTTCACTCATCTGAACATAAATGAACAACTTGTAAAATGAAATCGCGTTTACTAAATAAAATAACTTAATTACAATCATGCATTCAAAATATTTCGCCTTTCCTGATTGGCTCAAATCCCCTAATCAACTGGCGTTTGCCATATTTGGAGGATCGAGCAATATTCTATAAAATAGACGGTATATTGCGCGCATCTTCTAAATATGGTTATCGATGAAATTCGTTCCCAGGCGCGGCCGCCTAGCTGATTATTCACCAGTGAACTCTGAAAAAAAAAAGGCGTTCACGACTATCCTGAATAGCTGAATTTTAAACTAAAAGTGCGTGAACGGAAGAATTGCAAGACTTGCAAGAATACGCAAAACAAATCGCTCGATGGATGTTATCTACTTTTTGGGGAGCACAGCAACGAAAAACTGTGCCGAGAAATAGGCCAAAGATTTCAGGAACGTCTTCGATGAGGTAAAATTGTTAAATAAGAATTAAGAAATATTTTGAAAGAAAAATAAAACAATGAATGAATGAGGCTTTCGTATAATGTAAAGAATTATGTAGATTTTGGAGGATGTTATTCACCTCAACATCCTCCTCGATCTTAACAATTCTTTATCCTACTCAGCCTCGTTCAATAATTGCTGAAGGTACTTTCAAGTAATTACTTCTTAAAAGAAGTAATTATATATTTAAAAAATAGGTACGTTATATGTGCAATAAAATGTAGACATAAATTAAATTGTAGAATAGTGTATGTATGCATAAATAAATATGAATGTAATGTCCTAGATCCTTATTCAAATCTAATTCTTATTATGAACTAGATGATTTAAATTTACGCACGCCATTTGCACTTTGGACGGAAGTGAGGTAGTGCATGATCTTAAGTGGCGGCTCATGATACAGAGTTATTTAAAAGTCAAAAATGCCATTTTCAGGCATTTTCGTTTTGCTGACTGGTTTGGGGGACCTAAAAGATAGTCTAAATTCGCGCCAAAATCATTGGCGAAAACGCCGTGACAAGAGTACATGGAAGTTACCCGCTCCGTGTTATAGGCTTCAGCAGAAGAAGAACATGAGGTATGACGTCATATCATTAGCCGCCATTTTCAATGCTATGATGTCGCACGTGCTTAGGAAACTTCCATAATTGATGTTATAACAGTAAAGTAACTGACCTTTAGATAAGCTAATTATTTTCTCCTACCTTGGCAAGTTTTTCCATCGCCGTTGTATCCTGCCTTGCAGGTACAGATATACGATCCACGAGTATTTAATTGGAGCAGTTGGCATTGATGTCACATACAGGAGGAGAAGCACTGCACTCGTCAACGTCTAAAAAAAACAAAAATATTGGAGTTCCACAAGGATCTATCGTAGGCTCCTTGCTAACAAAATAAAATCAAATAATAAAAATAACAATAATGAATTAATAATTAAAATATTCAACCTTGTTCGATCCCGTTGAAAACAGTCTGAATTTCCTTAACAAAGAACAAAAACGTCTTATAGCTTTCTTCTTCTTCGCCATCGAGTTGTCCACGCCTGAACTCACCAACGTTTTTTATACATCTCTCATAATTCTTCCAAAGTAGAGTTTATCTATATAGCCTGTACCAAAAAATTCTTGTTATGCGCGGCCTTTTAAAGAATTTGTATACACTTACATTTACCCAAAAAGTTTCTAATATATAGATTTAGCCAGGGCTAAAAAGCGAAGCTCCCATTAATAAATATATAAATTAAATCAAACAATAAACTTGTAATCCACAAATGAGTTAACTAAAGGGCACATTCATGTGGCTTTTGAAGGAAAAGCTAAGTGATTTTAGAGTGAAACATCTCACATGGAGTTGACTTATATGAGCCACCCAAAAAATAGTAATCATCTTCGATAACATCCAAGAGCCATAAGGGCTCTTGATCACAATAGATTAGGCCTGAAAAACAAATCAGGCCGAATCTTTTGCGTTCGATAAGTTTACTTTACAAAATCTTGCCAACAAATCTGGAGGTGTGTAAACCAACCTTTTATACTTTTTATACATCACATCTAAGGTGAAACAGTACTATGAGGCGCTGTATTTATCATACAGACCTCAGACAGAATGCAGTATTTCACTGTTTTTCAAGACCAATTGCACGCAGTCAATATTCAGGACGATCAATCGTTGGCTTTTAGCGAAACCGTTCAAAAAATTTCCAAAATCACCTATACGGCCAGCCGGTTCACACTTTTGACAAGCGGTCGAGTGTGTGAATGAACGTTAATAGAGTTACGCTTCAACATAATAATGAATTTATTATGTTATTTTTTTTTTATTTATTTGATGGCTTTATAACGATGTGTAATCTTGAAAAGCGTTTGATACGCGCGACATTTTGAGTACTCCTGCAAGCGATGTTCATGAAACGGACCGAAAACAAACGGCAAAGCGTTTAAAATTGTAAAAGAGATTTCTAACAATCAATAAAAGAAATATAATTCGGTGAAACATTTAAAGAGACAGCAATTTTCATTCACGAAGACAAGCATCTCAATTTTCGTTCACGAAGACAAGCATCTCTAAAAATCCTGAGTCTTTAAGTTTATGTTTTAAGCTGGCTTCCCGGTGTTTGCTTTTTTCAAAGATGAACTCGAGGCAAGAAAATCGCTCAAAGTTCTCTTTCTACAGGCAAATTTATAACTAAGTATTCTTCGGAACGTTTTCTTTCTATTTGCGGTGAGAAAATATATCTAAAGGCTTTTTAAAGTTCTGTAAGCTTATATCAAACCTGATACTAGGTCAGATCATTGTCTCAAATCTTACAAACTTGCATAATTAACTTGCCGCATAAACTGTGCTCGACTTCATGAGGTTAGATATAAAAAAACAAACATCAGATACAATAATCATTCAGGCTTACCATTCGAGATGCAGCTCCTGAAAGCTATCAAGTAAGGCCGGAATCGCTTGAGACTTTTAAACTCCTCTTGCGTATCAAGCAAGGTGAAAAACGAAAAAGAATTGCCATCCGAAATCGGATTTCCGACTTTGACAAGCGACGCATTTCTAAACCAAAAACCCCATAAACAAACCAGCCATGAATAACAGAAGTTCTAGAGACCACTCGGCCGGATGAGGAAAAGATAATTTCAAATAACAATGAATTAACCGCCACAAACATTCCATTTCCATTTTTGCTCGTTATATCATTTAATCCTTTGTAGAAAAGTCAAAAATTCAGAATGGGATTTCTTCCTTTTAATTTTCTTTCACCTTGACTTTAACAGTGGAGTGACACCCCGCCCCCCCTCCCCATCCGTCATTCACTCCTCTTCAAAAGTGCTATATATACATCTGAAAAGCTCCAAAGGCAGTGATTTTAACATTCATGCAGCCGTCGACCAGTTCCCAAGTTTCACATTCCTCAAAAAAAGGAGGATGAGTCAGTTTTAGACAATCGCTCCTCTAAAAAATGACGCTCAGAATGATCTTCGCTCGCTGGTCCAAGAGGTCATATTTGGCTTTTAAATCCTGGGCCTTCTAACAACCGGTAGGGGCTGAAAAGCTTACGAAAGAGGTGGGAAATCCCGAGGACAAGTCGTTAAATTAGGCAATCAAAGATTGAGTCCAGGCCCCAGTTGTTCAAACGTTGGATAGCGCTATCCACCGGATAAATCACTATCCAGCGGATAAGTATTAGGGAAACCAATTACGCTATCCGCTGGATAGTGATTTATCCGGTGGATAGCGCTATCCAACGTTTGAACAACTGGGGCCAGGTGATTACTTATACTACCACAGCAGATTTCGTGTGCAGTTGTTGTGTGGAGTGGAATCATCATGAACTCCCATATACTGATCAACTGGAACTTTCTAATCAGGGCTGTAACTTCTCTTTTTCTTTTCTTTTCTCTCTTTCCTCTCTCTCTCCCTCCTCCCCTCTCCATATTTGTAAAGGCATTTAATAACCTTAAGTCATTCAATCTCGAGGGTTGTTTTTAAATACACCACGTAGAGAATCAGTAAACACAGAATGTCCCATGAGAACTTCACCTGTTGTGTCAGGCATTCTCGTTACGAACAGAAAAGTCAACAACTATCAAACAAGATGTTTGTTTTAACCACTTTAATTTTATTTATCTCAGCGCTAACGGCAGTTTATTAATTAATGACAAAATGAGGGTAGATCACCATAAGCGCGTTTGATCCCATGACCCATTTCTCGGTAAGCTTTAGACCCCGCGTAGACCGAATAGACTACCGATAAAAGAAGAGGGACGAAAATCGGCCTCTTCATGACCGGTCACCTCTGGAATTTTGAGTGGCTGATATTCGATAACAACTGCACTATACAATGTTGGCCCGTTTGGTGTTTGGAAGTGGACAGAACGTATTTATTATTAAGAAACAGGATAGTGTAATTGTTAGGTTTTGAAGTGTGAGTGTCCGGTCAAATATTGAAGTTACTTTATTTGGCATTGCTGTTGTTTGATTCTTAAGTCATGGTAAAACTTGCTTTCTACCGTGAACTTCCCCGTTTTCTCATCGTCTTTATACAGTATAATAGCAAAGCGTCCCTTATCAGCATTTTTTCAAACCCATCAGCTGCAGATCAAGGAATTAACCTATCGTTCCTTAAAAGTGATAGGATAAGTTACCAAACGCTGGTTGTCCCAGGCGTACAGCACTCTTTCTCTGGGGTTATAGGCCACCATGGAGTTGTAGCCGAACTGATTGGTGAACTGAATATTGGGGTTACACTGATTTCCAGTCTTGGTGTCGTAAGCAAAGTTGATGGTCGTGGACTCTGAACGATAGTCGTCGATACAGTAAACCACTCCACAGGCCACAAATGCATTTCCCATTGAGGTCATAACTTCTGCAAAATAACATTAAATGGAAACTCGGAGTAAGATTTAAAAAAAAAAAAAACGTATATGCCCACTTATAGTATAAAAACTCATTCAACTAAGTAACGAAATTGCGAAGTTTGCGAAATTAAATAATATTCAGTTTAAAAACAATGGATGCGCATTTTATTGAGGAAAGGATGATGACGACCGTTTGTTAACTGACAGGTTATAGCAATGGTTTAGTTTACTTATGGTGAATCTAACGAGTTCCAGAAACCCTTTACATTTCATGACATTTTGTATTTAGCTTAAGGAGCTCTAATAAGGCGTAAGCCGAGTACCTGAATTTAAGTTCCAAGCGAGGGTTAAGGATCCTTTGTGTACATCTATCATTTGCGCTCTTAGTTTGTTGCTGTTTCCACTGTAGCCCCATAAGGCCCACAATCCTTGTTCGTCAACCGCCAGATCAACTTGACTGTAGCCACCCCACTGGTAAGAGGTGACCCTCGCTGAACCCGACAAGCTTATCTGCTTTTCCACACCTTCAGTACGCAAATTGTACTTTACGATATAGTTCGTAGCCTCTCTGCCATAACAACAAATTGTTAGTATCAGTGGAGAATGTTTCTACCATGATTTATATAGCCAGGGACGGCGGAGCCGGTAGAGCTGGAGGGGCTTTAGCCCTCCCAATTTTAAGCAAATAATAAAAATTTAAAAATAAATAAAAAATGACAAATAATTTAAAAACCCATAAAACACAAAAAAGAAAACAAACAGAAGGAAAAACAAAACAAAATGAGCAAAACATTGAGACAACACATTTAAGTAAGATTTAAGTGCTCATGCGGCGAGTCCCTTTACGGTTCTTTCAGGACGTTTTGAGGGAGGTCCAAGATCTGCACCCAATCGAGCGACAGTTGATGGACCACGTCATTGTTGTTTGCAAGTTGGTTTACGTCAATCCTGCTACAAGTGCAACAGGGGAGAGGTTCTTCTCAACAGCCAGACGAATCAAGAAGTGGCTTCGATCAAGAATGTTGTAAGCACGTCTCAACCATCTCGCGATTTTGAACGCACATAAAGATAGATTTGATAAGCTTTGTTTTGCTTCTGCGGCAAATTCATTTGTATCTCTGAACGAAAATTATGAGAGGAATGTCGGCAAATTTACAACTGAAGTTGTTATTTTCCCTTGCTGTTACGGTACATGCATTGTTCCAGGAAATTGACTTCAATCAGCCTTTCACCTCAGTTCTTCTCATTTAGTGTTCTCACTACTCGGCTTGTGAATAAAAACGATAGACGACTAGGGACGAGTTAGGAAAATCGTATTTGTCAAAATCCGATTTGTCAAAAATTTGCAATTTGTTTTATACTTGAAATTTGTCATATGCTGTCAAGATTACTATCTTAATGTAACAAAAGTGATTTTACAACACTAATTTTGAACATTCTCCCTCTTGCTACACACGTCGAGCGTTTGTAATGAAACAATTTAGTGTACGCACTAAGGCCGGAACATACGTAAGCCTGGGATATATGTAAGTTATATATGTATCCACGTTTATTTATTTATTTAGTTATTTTTTGATATCTCGTCGAGAATGCTAAAAGTAGCATTTCCTAGCTTCAAGATTTCAAACTTTTCTGGCCGAGAAATCCCCCAGAACCCTCTACAAGCTAGCGTCGCTGGCGCTTGCTTGTTAGCGCCCCCCGCCCCACCCCCCCCCCCCCCAATACAAAAGACGCTCCGCCGTCCCTGATAGCTGTGCATGTGTAGCCATCATGCCATGAGTTGCAATTAAGGAAGCCCTAGGATAAGAGACGAGTTCATGATGTTGATTTCCCTTACTATGAGATACTGCGTCAGTAAACTGGTATATCACCAAATTTTTATTATCAGCGCCCTGGAATTAAGTTTTAAAAAAATGGTCCACGCAGGTCTGAAGCGACACCTTTGATTAATTTTTTTTCATATATGCGACCTTTTAGTGATGATTATCTTTTAAACCCTTGTTTTTTCGTTGGCCATACTGTATCAGATTTAAAGAGTATTATAACGAGGAGCAACGGATTGCGCAGTGGTGAGAGAGCTCGCCTCCCACCAATGTGCCCCGGGTTCAAATCCCGGCGTCGACGCCATATGTGGGTTGAGTTTGTTGTTGGTTCTCTCCTTTTCTCCGAGAGGTTTTTCTCCGGGTACTCCGGTTTTCCCCTCCCCTCAAAAACCAGCATTTCCAAATTCCAGTTATACCAGGAAGCAGGTAGACGAAGAACCACTTTGTGGATGTGCTACCTCCAAATCATTATTCATTTTATTTAAATATAACGTTTTATACCTGTTGTAGTAAAGGTAAGGTCCATACACTACTCCTCCTGTTCCGTCCCAGTTATAAGGCAGTACGTACTTCTTACGAGCGATGCCTGCTTTGAACATATCCATGTTTTCAAACTCTTCAAGCACGTTTCTCCCGCCGTAGCCCACCATAACGAATATGGTCTCAGGACCCATGATTCCTAGTGGATCTTTCATCCATGCTCCTTGAGTATAAGACCTAGAGTTGTGAATCACAGGCTTACCAACTGACTTGATGTGAGTGCAGCTATCAGCAAGAAATAGACAATGTGTGACTGATGATAGTGTCCTAACAGAATAACAAATAATATATAGATTTAGCCAGGGCTAAAAAGCGAAGCGCCCATTAATAAATATATATTTAAATCAAACAATAAACTTGAAATCCACAAATGAGTTAACTAAAGGGCACATTCATGTGGCTTTTGAGGGAAAAGCTAAGTGATTTTAGAGTGAAACATCTCACATGGACTTGACTTATATGAACCACCCAAAAAATAGTAATCATCTTCGATAACATTCAAGAGCCATAAGGGCTCTTGATCACAGTAGATTAGGCCTGAAAAACAAATCAGGCCGAATCTTTTGCGTTCGATAAGTTTACTTTACAAAATCTTGCCAACAAATCTGGAGGTGTGTAAACCAACCTTTTATACTTTTTATACATCACATCTAAGGTGAAACAGTACTATGAGGCGCTGTATTTATCATACAGACCTCGGACAGAATGCAGTATTTCACTGTTTTTCAAGACAAATTGCACTCAGTCACTATTGAGCACGATCAATCGTTGGCTTTTAGCGAAACCGTTCAAAAAATTTCCAAAATCGCCTATACGGCCAGCCGGTTCACACTTTTGACAAGCGGTCGAGTGTGTGAATGAACGTTTTCTTTCTATTTGCGGTGAGAAAATATATCTAAAGGCTTTTTAAAGTTCTGTAAGCTTATATCAAACCTGATACTAGGTCAGATCGTTGTCTCAAATCTCATAAACGTGCATAATTAACTTGCCGCATAAACTGTGCTCGACTTCATGAGGTTAGATATAAAAAAACAAAGATCAGATACAATAATTATTCAGGCTTGCCATTCGAGATGCAGCTCCTGAAAGCTATCAAGTAAGGCCGGAATCGCTTGAGACTTTTAAACTCCTCTTGCGTATCAAGCAAGGTGAAAAACGAAAACGAATTGCCATCCGAAATCGGATTTCCGACTTTGACAAGCGACGCATTTCTTCACCAAAAACCCAATAAACAAACCAGCCATGAGTAAGAGAAGACTCTTGATAGCAGCTGTATTTAATTTTGTGCATCCAGTGGAAAAAGGCATTAAAAAACACAAAACTCTCTCAGCTTCAGCTGTCAAAGTAAACAAGTTTCAAGAGGCTGCATAAATTTTCCGCATGAACTCACCTGTCATATTTTGACCAATCAGAGTATAAAAACTGGACGTAGAGCGTGACCAACGCGTGACCATGGTAAGAAAAGACTGGCTGAATTTTCGTGTTCGAGGTAAGTTTGAAATTAAAATCTTAATAGTGCTGGGCCATAGTGACATAAACACGACATATTTCTTATAATTTTTTAAAAAACAAACTTGAGCCTGCGATCATTTGAAAACTAAGTAACCTGTCAGCGGATAACTTCAAAAAAAACTCGACCTCGATGGGTCGACACCTGAGCCCGCGATACTTTCATGTGATACTGGTCAGCGGATACCCTGTTTTGACAGCTGTCAATTGATCACAACATTGATGTGCAATCAGTTTTCTCCTGGGCTCCCAAACTAGCTAGAAACTGAGAGAGTAAACATTGGTATGCCTGTGGTGCGGACGAACAGTTGTTCGTTCGGTGTACGGTCACGTGATAAAGAAATTTTCTGGGATGGGTAGATTTACTTAGCTATGGGGCTCCGCCCACGCACGCCCGTGGAGCTCCGCTAATAGGGAGCTTAAGCAACAGCGTTTTTGAGCGACGGACGTCAACCGGAAGTGGACTTTTTGCATCATTGGGGAGTGGTTTGGTTGAAACTCTCGGGTAAATCGTCTTTAAAAGAGAAGAGAAACTCAGCAATACAAGTTTGTTGGCGTCAAGGCATATAAAAAGGGAGAAGGCCTCACTTCCGGTTGACGTGCGTCGCTCAAAAACGTCGTTGCTTAAGGTCCCTAATAACAGAAGTATAACCCGAGGCATGATGTCATGCACTGCCCGTATATAAACGGACTGGATCCCTGGATTGACGATTTTTACTGGTCGTCACAAGTCCCTGGGAATCTGCCATCTTCGTTAATATTGCAGTAGATTGACCTTTATCCTACCTTGGCAAGTTTTTCCATCGCCTACATATCCTGACTTGCAGGTACAGATATACGATCCACGAGTATTGGAGCAGCTGGCATTGATGTCACACACAGGTGTAGAAGCACCGCATTCGTCAATATCTAGAACAGCAAACATATTGATTGATGAAAAAATTATTGAAGGGCATTACCTAAGGCCCTAACATGTGATGCGAGCAGCACTTATTCCTCCGTGACAGAAGTCTTTTTTCCCTTAAAATTTGTCTTTTTTTCTCCGTGTCTTATTCTCAGTTTAAATCTCCCGGTTAGTGCTTCTTCATATTTTTTTTTCTACTGGGCTACGCGGGCTACTAAGTAATTTACAGCATTACCTTTTTCCGCTTAAATAAACGACTTCAAATGTTTTAATTCTTGCGCGGCCTTTTTAAGAATTTGTTTACACTAACATTTACCCAAAAAGTAGCCAGAGAAAACAAACTACATTTGGAGACGCTACCACCGGTTTCCCCCGCCAAATGACGTCTGAGAAACGAGCGCAGAAATTCCATACATATGACGTGTCTCTACCCATGAGATCCGGGGAGTGCTTCTGATTAGTTGAATCAAATTTCCCACGCTGCACAACCAATCAGAAGTACTACCCAGATCTGGGTAGGAACGCGTGATCAGTATCGAATGTCTGCGCTCGTTCCTCACACGTCATTTGGCGGGGAAACCAGTGGTACCCTAACTTCTTTGTTATATCTATCGACGGAGCGTCGTCAAATATCGGTTGTTTTCTCAGGCTATCCAAAAGAGTTTCATAACCGAAGTATAACCCGAGGCATGATGTCATGAACTGCCCGTATATAAACGGACTGGATTCGATGGATTACCGATTTTTACTGGTCGTCACACAAGTCCCTGGGAATCTGCCATCTTCGTTGTTATCACAGAAAATCGACCTTTATCTTACCTTGGCACGTTTTTCCATCGCCTGTATATCCCGCCCTACAGGTACAGATATACGATCCACGAGTATTGGAGCAGTTGGCATTGATGTCACATACAAGAGAAGAAGCACTGCATTCGTCAATATCTAGAACAAAAAACATATTGATTGGTGAAAAAATCATTGAAGGGCATTAATTCAGGCCCTAACATGTGACGCAAGGAGTGCGCATTCCTTCGTGACATGGCTGTCGTTTCATGAATTTCTTTTTCCTTTTCTACTGGGCTAGGTGGGCTACTAAGTAATTACAGCAATACTTTTCCCGGTTGAATAACGGACTTCAAACGTTTAATTCTTGAGCAGACGTTTAAAGAATTTTTATACACTTACATTTATCCAAAAAGTTTCTAATAACAAAAGTATGACCCGAGGCATGATGTCATGCACTGCCCGTAATTAAACGGACTGGATTTGACTGATTGCCGAAATTTACTGGTCGTCACAAGTCCCTGGGAATCTGCCATCTTCGTTGTTATCACAGAAAATCGGCTTTTATCCTACCTTGGCAAGTTTTTCCATCGCCTGTATATCCTGCCCTGCAGGTACAGATATACGATCCACGAGTATTGGAGCAGTTGGCATTGATGTCACACACAGGTGTAGAAGCACCGCATTCGTCAATATCTAGAACAGCAAACATATTGATTGATGAAAAAATTATTGAAGGGCATTACCTAAGGCCCTAACATGTGACGCGAGCAGCATTCATTCCTCCGTGACAGAAGTCTTTTTTCCCTTACAGTCAAACCAGGTCAAGCGTTTCCGTCGCTAACAAACTAATGAATTCATTAATGGAAAAATGATTTCGTTTGTTGATTCAATAATCCATTCATAAAATGAATAATCCAACGGTCAAATTGTACCTCGATTCAATAATCAAATGTTGATTTGGTTTATGAACAAAATCTACCTGTTCTTTATTCTTGTCTGTTGTGTTCAGTCGTATTTGCTTCCCTTTTCCTGCCGTTTACGATTGCGTTTTTCATTGCCTTTAATCAAAATAACAGCTAGAATAGACAGACCGCAAACGCAAAGAAACTGACAAAGGCCGAGGATCGAAATCCACCAATCACCGCACATACACTGACCTCAGTTTGACCGTCGTGTTTCTAAGAGGTCAGGCCTAGATCTGTTGCACTGATTAATGGCAGAAAACTGGCGTAAATGTAACAGTTTGTTTGGGTTTGAACTTCAGAACTCGCCAGCACTCGACTCTCAGAAAAAACAAAATTCTGAGTTCAACTTGTGGAAAGTGTAATTTTTCCAAAAAACAGTAATCGAATCAACATTCGATTATGGAATCGAGGCTAAATATGACTATTGGATTGTTCATTTTATGAATGGATTATTGAATCAACAAACGAAATCATTTTTCCGTGAATGAATTCATTAGTTCGTTAGCGACGGGAACGCTTGACTTGGTTTGACTGTAAAATTTGTCTTTTTTTCTCCGTGTCTTATTCTCAGTTTAAATCTCCCGGTTGGTGCTTCTTCATATTTTTTTTTTTTTCTGCTGGGCTACGCGGGCTACTAAGTAATTTACAGCATTACTTTTTTGCGGTTAAATAAAGGAATTCAAATGTTTTAATTCTTGCGCGGCCTTTTTAAAAATTTGTTTACACTTACATTTACCCAAAAAGTAGCCTGAGAAAACAAACTACATTTGGAGACGCTACCACCGGTTTCCCCCGCCAAATGAAGTCTGAGAAACGATCGCACAAATTCCATACATATGACGCGTCTCTACCCATGAGATCCGGGGAGTGCTTCTGACTGGTTGAATCAAATTTCCCACGCTGCACAACCAATCAGAAGTACTACCCAGATCTGGGCAGGAACGCGTGATCAGTATCGAATACCTGCGCTCGTTCCTCACACGTCATTTGGCGGGGAAACCAGTGGTAGCGTCGTCAAATATCGGCTGTTTTCTCAGGCTATCCAAAAGAATTTCATAACCGAAGTATAACCCGAGGCATGATGTCATGAACTGCCCGTATATAAACGGACTGGATTCGATGGATTACCGATTTTTACTGGTCGTCACACAAGTCCCTGGGAATCTGCCATCTTCGTTGTTATCACAGAAAATCGACCTTTATCTTACCTTGGCACGTTTTTCCATCGCCTGTATATCCCGCCCTACAGGTACAGATATACGATCCACGAGTATTGGAGCAGTTGGCATTGATGTCACATACAGGAGAAGAAGCACTGCATTCGTCAATATCTAGAACAACAAACATATTGATTGGTGAAAAAATCATTGAAGGGCATTAACTCAGGCCCTAACATGTGACGCAAGGAGTGCGCATTCCCTCGTAACATGGCTGTCGTTTCATAAATTTGTTTTTCCTTCTCTGCTGGGCTAGGTGGGCTACTAAGTAATTACAGCATTACTTTTCCCGGTTAAATAACGGACTTCAAACGTTTTAATTCTTGAGGAGCGTTTTAAAGAATTTTTATACACTTACATTTATCCAAAAAGTTTCTAATAACAAAAGTATGACCCGAGGCATGATGTCATGCACTGCCCGTAATTAAACGGACTGGATTTGACTGATTGCCGAAATTTACTGGTCGTCACAAGTCCCTGGGAATCTGCCATCTTCGTTGTTATCACAGAAAATCGGCTTTTATCCTACCTTGGCAAGTTTTTCCATCGCCTGTATATCCTGCCCTGCAGGTACAGATATACGATCCACGAGTATTGGAGCAGTTGGCATTGATGTCACATACAGGAGAAGAAGCACCGCATTCGTCAATGTCTAGAACAAACATATTGATTGGTGAAAAAATTATTGAAGGGCATTTACTCAGGCCCTAACATGTGACGCGAGGAGTACTCATTCTTTCGTAACATGAGTCTTTTCCCGCTTAAAATGTCTCTTTTTTTCTCCCTGTCTTATCAGTTTAAATCTACCGGTTAATTTTTCATCAGTCGCCGCATCTGCGACTAAATATGAAACACTTACGTCAGTCGTCTAATAATAATAAATTAAATCATCAGAGGGCACAATCAGCTGAACGGCAGTCGCCGATTATATAACTGACTAAACTCACCGTTGGTCTCCATATTACAATAAGCCAGAACAGATGTACCAGATTTTATAGTGGAAAACCAGTATTTCCCGCTGACAGCGTGCCCTTCACTCCTCTTTATTTCGTCACAAGTCTCAGCTGGTAGTTCTTGAATCGAACCAAGGGGAACTGAAAGGTTAAAAAAACAATTCTTCATTACCAGTGTGACTTTACCGCTGCATGGTTTTACTTTATGCACGGGGCGCTACTCAACAAAGTTTTATACAGGGAGGTTCCGCGCCGAGGTCCAACGCCTTACTTTTTTATACAACGTTTTTGACCAGAAAGGTACCCCTTTCGGATACCTTTGATTCACGAATGTTTCCTATTGAACATACGTAGTTCAGAACTACCGTAAAATCCCTTCATAAAGGGTTTTGGGTGGGCTTATAAACGAGTGTAGGCGGGGGGGTTGGTATAAGCGAAAAATAATGTTCGGAACGACGGAATAAAACATGTCTGAACCGAATTAAAGCAAACATTCCATTATAAATTTATCGCAATAAATGGAGAATGTATTTCACAAACATCTATAAAACACTTGAACAACTGGAACGGAACAGGACAAAAGTCAAAAAACTTCAAGAAACAGTCCTCTGGGTAGCATAACGTGGGATTTTACGGTAATTTTGCATCCCTCTTAACTGCCGTAAATGCTCTGTCGTTTAAACATTTCCCGTCGGCTTTTTCACATCCATCAGAAAATGCATCTGTTAGCTCTTTTAGGTCATTTTATAGGCCTGCAGAGATGACTAACTTTCGTAGCCTTTCATATACTTCAGGCAGTGAAATTTTTTTACCTCTTTCATATATATGATGCCTGACAAAGGTACCCCTTCGGGGGGAGCCTCCCTGTAACCGGCCAACTTAATAGTATCCACGGCACTTAATGATGGCTCACCTCGTTGTAAACCGCGTCGATAGTAAGATCTGTCTTGGTTTGGAATGAAGTCCTCAGGCCTGGCTTCCTTTGTCCGGTTGTTAAACTCACACATAAGAACAGAGATAATCCAGTTAAAACTTTGGCATCGATTGTCTTCGCGACACTTGAATGCGCACGTAAACGGAAGTTCCGCGAAAAGAGTGTCATACACGTGTCCCCGTAACATCCAGCCCACGATGGAACTCTCTGATCTTCCACCTGCCGGACACTTTTGAGTTACTGCGCTGTAGAGCAGGAGAACCAGAACGGAGATCCGCAACACTATTCTTGCGTCCATGTCCGGAACTAAAGTACAGAAAATTATTTCAGTTGTTAAAACACAAACTTTACAAACCGATGAATTCTAAGAACAACTTGCATACTGCGTAGTATCTAAAATAACCAAATGTCAAAGCGAATTTGATAATACTTGTAGAAAACATAACAAATACATTTTTCCTCGAATTAATTAATTGATTCCTCTTCTACAAAATGCACCTGCTGGCTGGTAGCTGGTGGAATTTATGAGCCCGTAAACAGAAAAAGTTACTCGAAGGTGGCTGCGTTTTCGCCATTTTCTCTGTCGTCAAACACACTTTCTACGAATTTCAATTTTACCGCCGTACACGAAAAAATTCCAGGATATGTCACGGCATTCTGGACGATGAGTTAGTCTGACTTATAATTGTTTTAAAACTCAAAATGCAAGCATTAGCGCTAAGCAGTTTTTAATCTTTAAATTTTTTAGTCAAACACTAAAATCATATCACGTAGCCTTACTCTTAAACGATAAAAACGATAATCCCTCTTTCACTAAAACCGCCATTCAGTGATACAATAATTTGAATTTCATAGTTTAGATTAAAAGTCGACAAGAGGTATTAAAATTGTTTAACGAACAGTTGGATGGTTGTGATTATAATTAGCTCAATGCAAAAAAATTTTGAGTCAAGACGACACGTATTATTAGAAAACCAGAATTGCTCGAAACTTTTGTTCTCTTTACCCACACCCCGCAAAAAAAATAATACTAGCACGTACATAACTCTAAGTTAAGGCAAAACTTTGATCGTTAAAACCCAGCAAAATGAAAGAACCATCAAAGCAAGTGAAATTGAGCAAACTTAAAAATAATGAGAGTCGAAAAACAAACAGTACTTGTAAAGTTTTAAATCAGTTTTCTGCGATTCATTTATGGTAAACTATGCAAATAAGCTTCAACCTTGTTTAGATGTTTGGAGTAGCGTAAAGAATGAAAGAGGAAATTATCTCTAAACTATAAACGTTGGCTATGGAACAAGCGCGTTTTTTTCTAGTCTTACAATCAAACATTTCATTGAAAATACTTTTTACTCACATGCACGTGTACTTTTATTTCAAAGATTCTTTTAAATAATTACTTGCACTTACTAAAGAAGTCCCTGAAAACATACAAAAGTGAATTTGTGTGGAAATAAGATAGGACTTATGCTTAATTTATCATGATAGAAGAGCAAAACCTGAAAATAATCGATTCCTTAATCCTGCGGTCATTGACCCGCCCAGGGGTCACTGACCGGGGTGGTAGCTTTGACGGTTGACGGTTATTTTTTTCCAATTTTGACGGCTGACGGCAACTTCTGTATGAATTAATATTAACTGATGTGTTTTGGATGTTGTCTTGGCCTTTCACCTATAAAATTTCGAAATATTTTCATTTATAAGCAGGTTGTGTTATTGTATTGTCTAGAAAGAGTGTTTTGGGGCATGAGAACGGTTTTTTTTCTAGTTTAGAAATTATTTAGGAGCTGGAATTCCGTGAAGATCAGCTGAAATAGTAATATCCGAAATTCTTTGACACTTTTTGACAGTGGCCTTCATTTTTGTTGGTCGACGGTTAATGTTTAGGCCGTTTGACGGCTGACGGTAAACCTCTGCCAGGTAAATAATATGCGCCATAAGCTATAAAAATATCGCAAGATCCTGGATTCTGTTGCATTTCAAAAATTATTCTGAAATTGACTTAAATAAATGAGGCCTTTTTTAAAGTTACAGGATTAAAAATAAATGAAGCTTTTTTTTACATCTTGTTTGTGTTTTCTTTGGTTCATTGATCGGTTTCTTTTTTCTTTTTTCTTTTTTCTTTCTTGCTTAGAGTGCATTCCCAATTAAATTTCTCTTGATATGAGGCACCTGTGACAAGACCTAACCAAAAAACGGCAAAATAACCACCAGGAGCTTCTATTAAACAAATATACAACTACGACGGCGACAACATGAAGGGAAATCATCTCGCTTTTCTAGCTTCTGTGTGGCACGATATTTTTGCGGGAGTTTATTTTGCGGATTGGCGATTTTTTGTTTTTTGCGGGAACTAATTTTTGAGATTAAGACAGTCAGTTGTTTTTCTTGCCGGGAATTAATTTTCGCGATTTTCAGAAAGTACCCAGCAGTTATGCTTCAACATTTTACGCCTGTTTGGTGCCTAGTCAGTGCCTAGCAAGTGCCTAGTCATTGCCTAATGCTGTATACTAATTAAGTGCCTAGTCCCTACCTTCCTGGATATTAATTATGTGCCTAGTCATCAGTGTCTAGCTAGCTAGCTAGGTAAAAATGCGTTCCTCCATACTAATAAGTGCCTTCCTCTACATGTAATGAGGGTCTGTCTTGTTCAATAGGAACGATAGGCTTGCCCGTTAAGTAACTAGAACCCGGTTCCGACCGTCTATTGAAAAAAATATGGATAAGAAAAGCGGTCACCTAGCAACGCGAGAAACGGCTTATGTCTTCTTGCTTAGCGCTAAAACTTGGACATTTAAACTAACCACACACACATACACAAAATGGAGCAGGAAAATCTCTATTTCAATTTTGTCTGACTATTACAAAACCGTTTTCTCCTATCTATCTCGAAGAAATGAAAACCCACTGAAGTCTCCATGCGCTGTTAGTCAGTTAATTATGCGAGTTAGCAAGCCTATACAGTATGACCCCAAGGGAGAACCTTGACGTATTATTATAAAAACAAAGAAAAAAATCATTTATCAATTTATTAGTCGCGTGTTTTAATTGATCCTTGTTACTGAAGTTAGGATCAATTGAAACACGCGTCTAATAAATTGATTCTCACAATAAAACCAGACACGTTTCTTAAGACACAAGAAATCAACTTTATATCCCTTTATTAAAATAATTGCAAATAATTGCAAAAAGATTAGATTAGAGATTCTATTAGTTAGAAATTAATGAATGAGGCTGAGTAGGATATGAAGAATTAAGCAGATCGAGGAGGTTTCGGCCTCGGTGGATAACGCCCTCCGAATAATCCCTAGTTTAAAAACATAGCTAAATCATGCTTACCTGCATCGACGTTAAGTTCATCTTCGATAGTGCACGTTTAGGTTTGTCCAGCTCCGCAAATATTCTCCAAATAGCAGATGTCGCCCTCCGAGTTGTCTTCTTGCTGTTTTTGCCGTGTTTTTAGCTATTATTTCGCCTAATCCCAGCGGTAGTTCTTACTCTTGAAACGAGTGAAATGTCCGCCATTTTTTTTTTTTCACAACCAAAAAAACTCAACCTCGTCCCCAGGTTTTTTCGGTAAGGGTACCTTGACGTCATTTCCTCGTTAAACACAAAATTCTTTCAAAATTGGCCATCAGTAACTGGTTATGGTGAATTATGCGTGTGCTTTTAGCTAATCAGAATTGGGGAAATATTTAAAATAATTCAAAATAATTGAGGAGGAGGGAAAATATTAAAAGTGTGGAGGAGGGAATAAAAAATTGTGGGGGGAAATCAATAAAATTGTGGAGGAGGAGGAAAATAACAATGAAAAGAGAAACTGTTAAGTAAAACATTGTACACAGTATAAAAAAAAATAAAAAAAATAAAAAAACCCTTGCCTTCGTTGACTAATAGAATCTTTAATCTAATCTTTTTGGAATTATTTTTATAAAGGGTCATAAAGTTGATTTCTTGGTGTCTTAAGAAGAAACGTGTTATTAGTCGCTTGTTTCAACTGACCCTTGTTAAGTTATTGTTGTTTTGTGTGTTCCTCGAGATAGACAGGAGAAAACGCTTTTGTAATAGTCAGACAAAATTGAAATAGAGAGTTTTCGGCTCCATTTTGTGTATGTGTGTTTGTCTTGTATAAATATCCGAGTTTTAATGCTAAATATGAAGACATAAGCCGTTTCTCGCGTTGCTAATTGATCGCTTCTCTTATTCGAATTTGTTGTTGTTTTTTTTCAATAGACGGTCCGAAAACCGGGATCTAGTTACTTAACTGGCAAGCCTAGCTATTGTTCCTATTGAATAAGAGAGACGCTCATTACACATGGAGGAAGGCACTTATTCGTATGGGGGAACTCATTTTTACCTTGCTAGCTAAACACTGACTACGCACATAATTAATATGCAGGAGGCAGTGACTAGGCACTTTTAAATTAGTATGCAGGATTAGGCAATGACTAGGCACTTGCTAGGCAATGACTAGGCACCAAACGGGTGTAAAATGCTTAATCATAACTACTGTACCCATTCCCCAGCATTGACAATACTTAAGTATTTATTGAGTACGTGCAATAGAAATACATATTTTCAAACAACACTACGGTGTGCGTTTTGTTTCTGAACGAAAGAGACAAGTTGTAAATGAACAGACACGATTTCTTAGTACTGTATTCTTGTGCAGCGAATTTAGTTAGAGAATATTTACTGTGGAGTAAATTTTTGAGGGAAAAATGTTTGCGGTAATTTTAATTTTTGGGAACTTACTTTTGCGGATCGCTGGAAAAATCGCAAAAAGCGTAAAAATTAGAACCCCCCCAAATTTCTTGCAATAAGGTAGTTAAAATGCATATCAACTCAAAACAAAAACGAAACACAGCAAAGCAAAAACCACACCAAAAATTGGAAAGAAAGCGAAAAAGTTGCTTTCGTTTGTTGACGTCTTTTATGGACCGCCGTCATAGTATCTCAAAAAAGATTACATATGTTCCAAATAATGTGATGCATTAGTGCCAAGTTGCAAATGTCCGATCCTGGTCTTTCGAGCCACTAAAAAATTCCTTTTACAAAGACATACCAAATAATCGATCAATTGTGTATGTCTATAAATGTTTAACAAAAAAGACAGTTTTAGAGCTCCGCATCGCGACAAAACCAATTTCTAAATCCATCGTAAACCCCACAACCAGCCATTATTTTACCATTAGAAATACCGTTTAATGTTCGATGCTCTTATACGACTCAGAGAAAAAATAGCAAATACAAAAAAAGAAAAAAAAAGGTACAAGCAGAAATGTTGTGAACTGGAAATTGTAAAGCTCATTTTTAGAATTCTGTTGAATTATTTTTGGCTCCATCATGAACCAACAGTTTTCCGCATTAAGCACTCAGCTAAAATAAAACATCAAAATGTGGCCCTCTCGAAGGGTGAAGACTCTCAAAAACAAATTGACACTCTTTTCTGGAATGGGTACGTTCTTAGTTTATGAGGCTTGTATAGAAACATTAGTTCATCCGGACATCCAAAGATTTGAATTTTTGTTTTAAAATTCTCGAACGTCTACGCAGATGACTGTTCGCGCAAAGGGTCGAAAAGACTCGATAGAAAATGAAAGTAGAATTAAAAGGTAATGTTCCAAGCCTTCCGCTCAGACGTTCTAAGCGCTTTGTCACGACAAGCTTCCTCCCATACAAAAGTCGTTCTTGGGAGAAGAAGATGTGACAAAGCCCCACAAGAAGTTTGAGAAGTGAAGCTATGATGATTCCATATATATGGAAAATGAACTGCTGAGATGCATCTGACTGCAAATGCAGGTGAGTTCGGTGCATAGTAAATGTATTAAGATGGAATCCATTAGGAAATTGAATGAAATCTTATGCATGACGATTTTACCTGTGTTTTCTCAATTCCAGTGTAATTTCAAATCTATTTGCTCTTGCTTCCATACGAATCTTTTCTTTGGCGTTATTTTATATAACTTTTTACATTTATAGCCCTTGAGAAGTGTTAAAAAGAATGTGATATGGCTTAGAATTTTCTGGTTCAAGGTTTTTGTTCACTGAGAATAAAAATAAAAAATTACTCACTTTCCTAATGGGTTTCGTCTTAAAATTTCTTTGTTCTTTTTTGCTTGTTTTCTTCAGATTTTTCTTCATTTATACGGCTTTTAAAGATCACGAAACTGAAATACTTTCGTAGACTTCCTAGGGATGCTGTCATCAAATATAACATTACAAAGGGAGCCTTACACCTTACAAAACTAACGGAAAAAGGCTAGGCCCGGCAAACCATGAAGTAAATACACAGGTTGACTTGCTACTTACTAGTTTCCTATAGCGAGCGGCGAAGTCAGGCTCGAGAGGTCATATTAAATCGGACACACAGGAGAAAACTTTCGCAAAAAACCCCTACGGTCGGCTTAGAAAAGAATAGTTGAAGAATCGAACCATTAAAAATAGCAATGATAAAGTTAAAGGACCAAAACGAATTCTCACCAGTTTCTGCCGGGTTGTCACTGTGCAGTAGTGAGTATTGTAGTAAATTTGTTTATCACAGGAAATTTTTGTTTTTCATTAGTTTTTGGGTATGGTAATGTATGCTAATGAAGTTGAAAGAAAAGAAAAATAAAAATTATCTGAGATAAAAAAAATAATAATAATAACTACGAAAAATATCTTGAACCTTTCCCCTCAAAGAAGTTGGTACGTTCACGAAGAGTAAGGCGAGTCCCCAATAACTGAATTCGTCTTAAACAGTAATTTTGCAATGGTCATAATTTGATATTAATCACTTTAATAACAAACCCAATGCAAAATGTTGGCATTAGTAAAATATATTAGCTGCACAGTATCAAGTTCATATAAAAGAGGAAATGGATCATCAAATATTGGCTTTCTAAAATAACGTTTCCAAATAAACACTTTGGCCACCGGTCATTCGCTCCCGATCGACTCAGCCAAGGGCGTCCCCGGTCAGTAATATTTTCCTTCTTAATAAGGCAACTTTTCTTTTTGCATCAACAAAAAACTGTGTGAAAATGGAAAAAAGAACAGAACGAAATTTTCAACACTCCTAAATTTTAGGATATTTAGTACCCCTCATAAAATCAATATCAATTATTACTTCTCTGTTCAGTTCAAGGAAAAAAATTCTACCTTGAAGAAAAAGCAAATTCAATGTTACAGTTGGTTACTTTTAGTGGGTGAATGGAGATGCATTAAGGTGGCTTGACTGGATTTATTAGGGGGTATACCTCCCTACTTTGAACGTTTACCACGTCGGTAATAACAAAGATAACGCAAAAAGGTTACCACAGCTGCTCTGTATAAAGAAACTTGAAAACAATGCCAGTGAGTAATGAAGGACGCTCAGTTGTAAACACAAAATCTGGGGAAATGTTTTTGGCATTTGAATCCCCGTTTAACTACCTTCCTTTTTTTCGATGTCCTTGAAACTTGGCTGATATGTAAATTTGTGATTAATCTTGGGATTGTCAAGTTTTTATAAAACTTTATCGAGCCGTTTTTGAATAACCGTGAAATTTGTGCGCGTGGACCAAATTACATACAAAAAAGGTAAAGAAAGCAGCAGAACGTAGGCTAATCACAATCCTTTTTCTCGCAATCGGCCAAAGCCATCCCCCTCTTTTTTCGTACAAAGTACAAAGTTTCAGATGGAATCAAACCGCGTTTTCAGTCCGGATCATTTTCTTTAGATATTAGCTAATTATGTCGATAGCATGTTTATTCACTGTTTTTATAAACTTTAAAACTTTAGTTTAAAATATTTCCAAATCCCTCCCGATCATAGAATTTGTTCAGACTTTGCCACAACCGAGGCAACTAAGGGAGGTACAAGCTCCCTTAAGCGATTTCTGAAAAAATCTCCTCGTACCGAGAAATACATAGGCAAGTAAAAAACGTAATGGCGTCATTATGCTGCCACGGTAACGCTGATGTCAATGAAACATGGATCATAACAAATTTCCATCTTTATATAGTGCAGCTGCGGTATTGTTCCAATATCTTTGTTATTGCCGACGTGGTAAACGCTCAAAGTGGGGAAGTATACTTCCTCACATGTTTTTTTTTTTAAATTGTATATCAAGGATGGGCTGAATTGGGAGCGTCTATGGAAATAAGCAAGTGAACAAAGTATTAGTCATTGAGCTTCTTTGTCTTTGCAACTAATAGGACCTTCAGTTACACAAACATTTCTTATTGTTAGTAGAATGTTATTTTTCTTGTTGATTGCAAATTGCATTTTCTCTTTTGAATTGATATATATTTTTTATATGCATTTAGAATTTTTGAAAATATTTGCTGAAGCATAGACAGTCTAAATCGAAAACATTTACAAGACGATTCCCTTTAAGACCCTTTAATGATAGTTAAGTTTCTTTAACTTTGCTAAAAATTATACGTACGTCAAACTTTCATTTCGTTATCGTTACTTGTGTAACTGTTTCTAATTTTTCCTAGACTGCAAAACAGTCGGGTTTTTTTTCTCAAAATCAGTAAAGAAATCGGTAAAGCGTGGCGTAGGTCTTGCGTGCGCGAAGCGCGCGAGCCTCACAGGCCTGTAGGGCATGTGAGGCGAGAGAAAAAAAAAACGTATTTTTAGCGTCTCTCCCCAGTCTGGCTCTCTGTTTTCAGTCTCGTTCCAGACCTCTTGTTTGACTGCTCGTGCGTACTTGAATACGCAAAAATACGGATTGTTTTGCAGTCTAAATTTTTCCACATTGAACACTAAAATGTTCCTTGTGTTATGGACTCTAAATCCACAGAGCCTTTTTTTCTAGCGGAGCTCTCGCGGGCGAAGCGCACAAAGCGGAGCACCATGGGTAAGAAAGTGTGGTAATCTACCCATCCGAGAAATTTTGGTAAGCACGTGACAGTACGTCCGACCGTCCGTCGGTGTGCACCACAGGCATACCAATGTAAAATAATTCAGTCAGCAGGTATGGCAACCCAAATTCAACTCGAGGTTATTTTTGGCGGGAAATTGCATAGCCACCCGCATCTTGCAAAGCAGAGACAACTAAAGAGTCAACAAAGACGAAAACGAAAAGCAGAAATGGTTTCTGTATCGTTGTTGTCTAAAGTATTAAGCTCAGCTTAATTGTCATGTCCATAAATTTGAAGAAAAAGAGAGATTAAGCGGTAGGCTAGCAAAGCTCAACGAAAGATCTAGAGCGAGAGATAGAAAACAAAGGAGACAATTTTTCGTTGGAAGAACAAGATGGAAATTTTGTAGCGGTGGTGAAAAAATGAGAAATGCTAGCGGCCACCAATGCAAGGTGAAAATGAGTGGCAGCGAAAACAAAATTAACGAGAACACGCACGACAAAAGATTCCTACAAACACTATAGGCGGCCTCTTTTGACTTGCTGTGTGAAATTGTACTTAATTTACAAATTAATAATTTGTCTTGAAAAGATGAGCTGAGACGGTTGTGCTAGCTTTTTGCGCTTTCCTCGTTCTAAAATAATAGAAACTGCAATGGCTTAACTTTAAAATTATTTTTCAGGCTCTTAAAATGTTCTAAAGATTAAAGCCAGAATACGTGGAAAGCTTTTGAATCTCACTCGACTTTGTTTTTGTCAGTATGCAAATTCTATATCGATGCCATCAAACTAAAATATTCTGTATTTTTTACAACTTTTTTTAATTGCTTTGTTTCATTTTGAATAAATTAATATCATTACGCGATTAAAGAAAATAACCATTCCATACCACAGACAGCTTTTTTTTTTTCGAAGGGCAAGGAGGGGTTCCTTAAACTGAAAATCAAAGACATGGGGGATACTTATTATTAGAATTTTGAAGGCATGGGGGCTAGATCTGGAATTTACACAAGGGACAGACGATATTTTATTTTTTGAAAATGCTTATTTTATGGACCTAACAGGCCATTTGTACTAAGTGGTCATGTGACATCGCTTTTATGAAAATGAAAGTTATATGATTTTGCCTTCGAAAAACGATTAGTAGGTCATATTTTAAACGAAATAATAGTGATTTGGTTTTTCAAACCCGCACCATTTACGTAAAATGAGTAAGTTCGTAGCTGGTCACGTGACCAAAATGTGATGTTTAAAATTATGAATTACCTCTTTTTCTGACAAATTTTGCAGTTAAACGTCAAAGAAAATGTTGAAAAGATAATGTGGTAACGTTTACAGCACATCTAAGCGTAACTATCAAACGTCTAACAAGGTATAAGCAAAAAGTTGTCTTGGCCACCATGTTGGAGAGTAAAAGTATGCCCTACATCATGTAAAGAGGAACTTTACAACCTACCTGATGAATGAAGCCCGTCGTAGGTTTTACTCAGACTTTATTGCTGAAAATAACTCCAATCAAAGGAACCTATTCTCGGCAACAAAGAGGTTGCTAAATCAAGGTCATGAAGTACCTTTTCCACCAACTAGTGACAAGCTGCTTTTAGCCAATGAAATGGGTAGCTTCTTTGTTGAAAAGATTGACGCCATCCATGTCAAACTGGACAGACTAGCCGATT
>CALNXK010000388.1:97500-140000 GCA_942486035.1 Porites lobata
GACGTAAAATGTATATAATTGAAAAGAGAACGAACAATTTGTTTTGTTTGTTAAGGAACACTGTTGGCTTTTCTATGATTATTACCTAGCGAACACAAAGCAAATGAAACAAAGGATAAAAATGGCACAAGCCTTTTTGTGGAGCTGAAACTTCTTTATGCAAATTCAGTATGAATTACTAAAACATTGTCAAAGCTAATATTTGAAAGCTATGTGTGAAATTCGAGGCAAATAAAGAATTCATGGAAAATCTCTCCTTACATGTTATAGCGGAGCTCTCGCGCGCGATGCGCGCGCAGCGGAACACCATGGGTAAGAAAATGTGGTAAACTACCCATCCGAGAAAATTTGGTACTCACGTGACCGTACACCGACCGACCGTCCGGCCGCACAATGGCATACCAATGTAAAATAACTCAATCAACAGGTATGGTGACCCAAATGCAACTCGAGGTTATTTTGACGGGAAATTGGATAGCCACCCGCGTCTTGTGAAGCTAAACTAAAGAGTAAATGAGGAACGAAAACGGAAAGCGGAAATTTTGTCTGTATCCGTGTTTTCTAAAGTATTAAGCTTGGATTAATTGTCATGTTCACAAATTTGGAATATAGAGCAAGAGACTGAGACAGAGAAAAAGAGAAAGTAGGCGGCAGGCCAGCGAAGCTCAACGAGAAAAAGGGCGACAGAGATTTAGAGCGAGAGATAAAAACAAAGGAGGCATTTTTTTTTTGTTGGAAGAACAACATGAAAATTTTGTAGCGGCGGTGACAAAATGAGAAATGCTAGTGGCCACCAATGCAAGGTGAAAATGAGCGGCAGTGAAAAAAAAGTGAACTACAAAACGTACGAAATTCCTCCATAAAACGTGTGAGTAAGAAGTTTCTGGAAGATCCATGTTGTAGTCTTGCAAAACAACGGCAAAGAAATGTACAAAAAAAGTGTGCTGCAAGTGCAAAGTTGCTTTTTTGCTGATTAGACCTGTTGTTGTTTTTCACCGTTCTCCGGCATAGCCTTCGCCGCTTAGCATTGCACGATTTTATATTTTGTTTGAACAAACTATAAATAACAACAACAACAAACTTTGGCACATTCTAGGCTTTCGCTTTTATTAAACAATAACAACATGGCTTGAAGCTTCGTTGGTAAATATGAGCAAGTTAGCACTTTAATATGTTTCATGGAAAATTCCATTGTATCAAAGCTATAAACTTTAGAAAGAAAAATATAGTTCAAATGAGGCATTTGACTGCTGAAATTAAAAATAATAATTAAATTCCGAGCAACAGCGTCATCAGCGATAAGAAAAATATTTTGCGTGGTAATATACATAAGAAAAAAATTGGTGTAAACTAAAATGTGTGAAAAGCGCACAGGAATTGGGCCGAATGTATTAGAGGTATAAAACTATAAACTTGAATAAAATACAAAGATCTAATGAGCGAGTGTCACAGGACAAAGAGTCTCTTGAAAGGCATAACGATAGTCTGAAAAACAAAAGGTCCGCAAATTCGTTGCATTCCTCACGGGAGTTTTGGGCTGTCTCAATGTAAATCGAGCAGCAAAAAACATGCTGGTTGACAAAATATCTCGAAAAACATAAATAAATTTAAAAAAAAAAAGTCCGCATATACGTTGCATTGCTCACGGGAGGTGAGGACTGGTTCAGTGTAAATCGACCTGCGAAGAACACGCTGGTTCTGATATAAGTTTTGAGAATAGAGCGGTTTTCACTTGACTGTCGAAAGGGATTGGTTTTGGTTTTGGTTTTGGTTTTACTACGCCCTTTGGTTGGCTAGTGTATTTACTTTGGTTTTGGTTTTGGTTTTACGACAGTCAAGTGAAAACCGCTCTATAACCCTATGCCTTGATCAACTACCGCTTAAAATTCAGTCCACAAAGGAAAAGAGAACACTTAAAACCGTGGTTCTGAGTCGAGAAGCGAACACGCTACCTCAATATAAATCGAGCTGCAAAGAACTTTGTAACTTTATTTGATTTACCACAAAATACAAATAACGATAAAACAAGACAGTTACACAAAAGCAAATGAAAGTGTCGAGGAAGCCCAAAAAGAAACCACGAGGCTTATAGACATTGGACTCCCTCAGAGTAAAAATAAAGTTAACAGTAACAGTAAGGCCAGGATCGAAAGTAAAATACATTGAAGGTAAGTATAAATTAACTAATTACGTAGACTGAGTTGACAAAATATAAGGTATGGTACATGTAACAATAAGTATAAAATAATATCAGACATGTGAAGAAATATAACTATTTACTACAAGATTTATAACTAATAATTCATATATATATATATATTTTTTTCAATATTACCCAGAACAAGCTATTTCTGACAAAAATTTGAGCGTAAACCCTATTCCTGGATCAGCTGCTACTTCAAACACAATTTATAAAGCTAACCAGAGCACTAATTGCCCTTTCGAACTAGAAATCGTATTAAATCTTGCTCACCAGTTAGGTCCTCTTGAACAAACAACGAACAGCTGCACACTGAATCACCCAATCGTGAACCACGAGTTGTAAATACAAGACTATGACGTCACTACCTAAATATGGGGTCTTACTTACACCCAAATATGGTCAAAAATGCAATTTTTAGAGGGTTACGCAGAATTTGAGAGTTTTTGCCTACATTACGCGGCGTTATAATTCTGCCGCCGCGTCAACCTCGCTTCTTAGCTCGGTTGCCTCATTGGCAATTAAATGCATTAATCAAGTCTCTCAGTTGTAAAACCCACAGTATCTTCATTCATTGGGTATAAATATTTTATTAAAACTGAAACTGCACTCCTTCCTTCGGTTTAGCGGTTTTCGGCTTAACGGGATAACCTTCAAATATTTTGCTTCGATGTCTTCCTTTTTTGTTATAGCAGACAAGTCGTAATGAGATTGGTCATGTTTTGGATAAGGGTAGACAAGACTCAATTCATAAAAAAAGTTTGCTTTGTCTTGCTTTTCATTTAGTTTTTTTTATGGGATGATAAACATTATTAAAACCGGAATCATTGAATAAAAGATAAATGCAGTTCTAGAGCTCTTATTGACTTAGCCATCATGGTATATGAGCTATGCTCTCCAAATATGGTAACTGTACGCGTCTGCTTAATATTAAAAACAAGATGAAAATCGGTTGTTTTTATAAATAAAGTCGGGAAGAATTCTCGATATTTTGTGGGCGTTTTTAAAAAAATCATTCCACTAGCGCTTGTTGGATATAAGGTGATTATAGCCAACTCAGCGCATATAAATGATACAACGAAAAATGAAAAATTCATTGCACTATATTTCAAAAATATCTAACATATATGTATAATGGTTAAATTGTATTACTTTGAAGAAAAGAAACAAACTTAGTGCGTTCAGCTTTCTGGCTATAAAACAACAACAACAACAACAAAAATGGCCAATTTCTGTTTTGGTGCACTTGTGCATCATGTGGTATCAGAAAGACGCGATTTTCTAAAAATCAGGGAAACTAGCTGGGTCGTCTGAACTGAAGGAGCGGGCGTAGTGGATACTGTTGCAGGTACTGCATTAGACATGTTTGTGCATCAGGCTGCGTGCAAACGGGCGCAGCAACTCCCAACACTGTTGCACCGACAATGTTGGGAGTTGTTGTCTGCGTGTTGGCAGTGGTGTGCAAACGGATGCAACAACTCCCAACAAGTTTGGGATCTGCAGTGCATCGTGGGAAGAATACAACCCGTAGGTCTTTGTGATCCATGCGTAATGAGCGTGTGTGGCCCCTACAATGTTGGAAGAACCGTGCAAACGGATCCAACGTTGTTGCGCTACGCTTCGGCGATCACAGAACAAAAGAAATGCTCGGAGTTGTTGGCTGAAAAGTTTGACCAGTTTCAAACTTTGCGCAACAACACGCAACAACATCCAACAACATGCAACAGGGTGTGCAAACGGACGCAACATGTAACATCCAACAATGTTGGGACTTGTTGGCCAACAATGTTGCGTCCGTTTGCACAGGGCTTCACGCTCTTCTTTGGATGGGTAAAAAAGCGGTTGAAATGGGGAGATATTGTGGTTTAGAAGCATTGAGAAATCCAAAATTACAAAAGAAAGCTATTGTTGAAACCTTGAATAAATAAAATCCAATGATTCAGAATGTTGCAAGCCAAGCAATGATCATGAACCAATTATCGACTAAAATACGGCCAAAAAAGAATTATAAAACAAACAGGAAAGATCTTGTTAGTGGTGCAATTGATGTTCAAATTATTAAACCAACAATGGCTTCATGAATTTCGTATGAGAACATGTAAAGGTAATAAGTATAATTATGATACGGCTGAGTCTGTTTTCGCCATGCGATTGGTCAATTTGCGGTCCGTAACTTGCTATACGGACCAAAATTTTTAAAGAAAATGGTCATTTCGGAGCTCTAAATCTCTTTTCCTCGGAAAAAAAGTTTAAATAAAGTTATAAGGCGCCTGTTAACCTTTAGGACTTGGATGTTGACTTTGGCCTTCAACATTTTAAACTGTGTTTATTTGTGAACGAAGGCGATGAAGAAACTAACTCGTAATCTTATCGAAGAGGATTCTAGTCAGTGTTTGAAAATTTTATCGTGGTACACAGTTAAGAAGACGAAAATCGACCGGCAGAGATTCGAGATGTTTTGCCTAAGAAAAAATGAGTAATTCCTTCGACAAATATGGTAACAAACATACCTGCACCCGATCATCTTGACAAGCTTCTTTGCCATTTGCAGTGTTTTTTCAAAGACCAACGAAAGAAAGATAGAAGCGAGTTCGAGTCAGACACAATGTCCAGTTTTCAAAAGACTCCGGCGTCACATTAACGAGTGAATACTTACAGTGCTCTTAGTTTTGACCGAATAAACTTTAAAATATGTCTGTAAACCCTGAGGACTGGGATGTTGACTTTGCCTTTCCAAATTTTAACCTGTAGCTTTGTTTTAATGAGAACGAAGCTGATGTAGAAACTGAGTCGTAACCTTACCGAGGAAGAGAATTCTAGTCAGTGTTTGAAAATTTTAACGCAGATCACAATTGAAGACAAGAATCAACTGGCAGAAAGAGAGGTTTTCCTAAAAACAATTAACGAGCGAATCCTTGGACAATGACAACAAACTTACCTTGAAAAGCTTCTTTGCCTTTTGCAGTGTTTTTTTTTTACAAGGACAAACTGAGGAAAGGTGGAAAAGACTTCTAGACAGACGCAGTGTCCGGTTTCCAAAATACTCCAGCGTTACATTAAAGAGTTAAAACTTACAGTTCTCTTAGTTTTGACCGAATAAGCTTTTTCAATATGGCGAATTTGTTTTTACTTTCTCGGAAAGCCTTTGTTATGTGCTATTGTTTTGGTGCGCCAATAAAAACTTTCTTTTTTGACGGCTGTCAAATGACTGTCAAATCGTGCGTCCTGCACTTGTTTCCGGTCCCCAAAACAGGAAGAAACCATATAATAAACATCTTATTAGCCTCGTTTTTTCGATCCGTACTGTAAATTACGGATCCTCCTTTTTTTCATCGATTTATGGTCCAAGCGCGACTTGGGCCATAAATCGATGAAAAAAAACTCCGTCCGTAATTTACAGTACGGACCCAAAACTCGGCTAATAAGAGGTATTTATTGCGGTCCAAATACTAGGTTAGAGGAAAGACTAGCTCGAGGTGATGAGGGAATAAACAGACTGGATCAAGTTTGTAAAGAACATAATATTAATTACAGTAATGCTCTGTCATTATCTGATAAGCATTCAGCGGATCAAAAAATGACAGATGCAATTGAACAATTTCCAAATCAATCATTAACGGAAAGAGGTATTAAGAAAACTATAAAATTGAAAAAGAAACTTGGACTCGGTGTTCCAAAAAGACGGAAAAAGCCGTCGAGTGAACAAGAAAACTGGCAACAACAATTAGCAGATGAACTACATTACATAAACCGATAAAGCGTAACTTTACTCGGTGGCGTGTTATTGCAAATCATATTGATGAAGTTTGGTGCTCTGATCTTGATAAAATGCAACAATTCAGCAATTAATGGAATGAGGGTTATCGACATCTTCTTATGGTTTTGACGTGTTAAGTAAATACGGTTGGATTGTCCCTTTGAAATATAAAAAAGGTGAAACTGTTGTGAATGCGTTTAAAACAATATTCAAGGAAGGAAGAAAACCAATATGAATATTTCTTTTGACTGATAAGGGAAAGGAATATTATAATAAATACGTGAAGGACCCAGTAAAAAAAAACACAACATAATATTGTATTCAACTTAAAATGAAGAAAAGTCATCTGTTTGCGAAATATGGAACAGAACAATCGAAACCAAGATGTGGAAACAGTTTACTGTTCAAGGTAATACTCAGGTATTTAGACATACTGCCTAAACTATTGAAACAGTAAAGTAATACAAAAAATAGCTCAATCAAAATTACACCCTTGGAAGCATCGAGGAAAAAGAACGAAGGTATTGTTTATTTCAATTTATACGGGGATATGGAACAACTGACACCAAAGTTTAAGGTTGGTGATAAGGTTCGTATATCAAAGTACAAAAGAAAGACTTTCGATAAAGGGTATACGCCCAATTGGACAGAAGAAGTGTTTCTAATAGATAAAATCCAGTACACAAATCTCATCACTTGCAAACTGAAGGATCTCAATAATGAAGAGATAAAAGGTAGTTTTTATGAACCCGATTTATTAAAAGCCAAGCAGGATGTATTTAGAATTGAAAAAGTCGTTGGAAAAGAGATTACCAGAATTAAAACAGGCGTTGGTGAAGTAGAAAGGGTACAGTCATGAGTTCAATATTTGGGTGCCAATCAGGGATTTGAGGATTTATAAATAATATAAGAATAAAATCTGTTAATATAATATAAATGAGCATAGAGCAAAATTCAAATATTTTCGTTCAAGTTTTTTCGATGGTGGATATCTCAAGGTTGCACAAAAGTTTTTTTTGTTTTTTTTTTGTTTTTTTTTTTTTAAGGACAATGAGGTTGATCTTGGTTACAATAACAACGAAGCTTTGTTTAATAGTTGTGCAAGTGGTAATTTGGATCTTGTACGTTGGTTATGCAACCTTGATGGTGGTGATGTTCATGCGGGTAATGATAATGCCTTCAGACTAAAGTGTAGAAGTGATCATTTCGAAATTGCAAAATTTTTGTACAATCTTGGGGGTGTCGATGTTCACGCTGATAACGACGAAGCCTTCAAAAGAGCAGTGAAAGAGGATATGACGATATTGCGAAATGGTTGTGGAATCTTGATTTTGAGCTGAACACTTTTTTAAAGAACAACTACACAAAGAAGAGCTACATATTATATAATACACTGAGGAAAACTGAGGAAATGATTTGATATTGTTGAATTGTTTAATAATGTAATTCAAGTTAATTTGATGGTAGTACAGCTTAAATTAGGCAAGCTTTTATTAGTCTAATTAAACGCATACACCATTTATTTATAAGGATAACGATTTATTATATCCAGAACATTATCTCGATGTATCTTTTGTGTCTGAGTTGAAACCTTTTGAATTTTTGTGCTTTGAAAGTAAAAAAAAAAAGGTGTTGATAAAATGTAATATTGATATTCATTATGTTGATAACGATTATGCATTTCGTTCGAGCTGTAGAGAGGGTTACATAGATGTTGCAAAGTGACTGTATAGTAGTGGAGGTGATGATATTGATAAAAATGATGCATTTGAATTGAGTTGTCGAAAGGGTAAATTGGATGTTTGTAGATGGTTGTACACACTTGGTGTTGATACTCATGCTTATGATGATGGTGCATTTGTTTCGAGTTTTGAATCAAGTAGAATAGAAGTTGCAAGATGGTTTTACAGTCTTGGTGATTTTGATATTCATGCTGAGGATGATTTTGCGTTTACAAGTAGTTGTCAAAAATTGTGGGAGAATCCATTAATTGTGATAATAGTGAACTTACGCAATAGGACGGGAGAGGAAGGACGACGACCAACCTTGTGTGACAAGCGTGACAATAATTTTGTTTGAAAAAACGTTCCGCCAAACTTCACATTCCTTTAAACAGATCTTTTTGTAGAAGAGCAAAAAAGATCAATGTTAAAAGAATTCCCGACAAAACATGCAAGTAATGGCGCCGTCACGTTTGTCACACTCAAGCGTTTTTCCGTCCTGTTGCGTAAACTCGCTATTGTGATAAGAAAACGCGAGTTTCGCCGTCTATACTATAGATTTTTTCTAATTTTAGAAATCTGCGATGAGGACAGCATAATTTTAAGAGGTTCAAATGTTGCTAAAAACACGTCTTTTTACGCTTGTTTCGTCCCGTTAAAACTCACTCGGGAAATAAAAAGAACGGTTCACTGCTCATAAATATGCCGATTACAATGATTCAGGTACTACTACTACTACTACTACTACTACTACTACTACTACTACTACTACTACTACTACTACTACTACTACTACTACTACTACTACTACTACTACTACTACTACTACTACTACTGCTACTGCTACTGCTACTGCTACTGCTACTGCTACTGCTACTGCTACTGCTACTGCTACTGCTACTGCTACTGCTACTGCTACTGCTACTGCTACTGCTACTGCTACTGCTACTGCTACTGCTACTGCTACTGCTACTGCTACTGCTACTGCTACTGCTACTGCTACTGCTACTGCTACTGCTACTGCTACTACTACTACTACTACTACTACTACTACTAATAATAATAGTAATAATCAAAAGTAGGTTGTGTTTGATCGCCCGCGTGAACGTAGTCCTGAATGGGACTGTTGTTGTTGACAGTGACTGACGTTTCGTCAACCTGTGCGGTAGTCATCTTCAGAGTCAAAGTGAGTTGTATCACGTCAGTTGATGGTATTATACTCTGGTTATTGATCTGATTGGTTAAATACGTCCCGATGTTATTGGTCGTCTGTCAGTTAAGCCGTGATATTATTGGCTATGAAGACTCAGTAATTGGTGCGTTTCGATCCTTCTATTGTCACAGTTAAACAGTCGTCTATTGTTAGTCAAATTGTTAGTTCTCCAGTCGTTCTCTCATAGTTGGTTTTGCTTGATCTCGTCAATAATATAAGTCGTTTGTACGGCGCTGGTAACTGTTGGCTACGATTCAGTGGCGTGTGTTCTAAGTTAGTAAACCAGCTTTCTAAAGTAAGACGTTGATAGTAGTCTGTAGAATACGTTATATATGTCGCAGAGTCCCAGTCAATTTGATGTTTCGTCTGTAAATGATGCTCAGCAATGTGATTGTTGACGTAAACATTCCTCGTCGCTCGTTTGTGTTCGGTCAGTCGCGTGCTTAGGTTTCTGCTGGTTTCACCAATGTAAGAAACCTGGCAGTCACAGCATTTGATCTTGTATACTGCTCCCTGTCTGTCCTCCGGTTTGTCTTTGTCCTTGATATTAGTAAGCAGTCGCCGTAAAGTGGTTATCGGTTTGTGTGCAACACTACTATCAACGTCTTACTTTACACAGCTGGTTTACTAACTTAGAACAAACGCCACTGAATCGCAACCAACAGTTACCAGTGCCGTACAAACGACTTCTTGACGAGATCAAGCAAAACTAACTACGAGAGGGAGAACTGACAATTTGACTAACAATAGACGACTGTTTAACTGTGACAATAGACGGATCGAAACGCACCAATTACTGATTACGAGTCTTCATAGCCAATAACATCACGGCTTAACTGACAGACGACCTATAACATCGCGACGTATTTGACCAATCTGATCAATAACCAGAGTATATAATACCTTCAACTGCCGTGATACAACTCACTTTGACTCTGAAGATGACTACCGCACAGGTTGTCGAAACGTCAGTCACTGTCAACAACAACAGTCCTATTCAGGACTACGTTCACCGGGACGATCAAACACAACCTACTTTTGAAATGACTCCTGGGTTCAAACCTTTCACAATAGTAATAATGATAATAAGAGATATTAAATCTCCGATAGAAATGCAATAATTTTCTCTCTAGGTTTTACTATATGGATGATTAATTGATAAGAAACATGCAGTTAACTACATGTAAAGTAACATTCCACGTATTCATAACGGCGTTTTTCTGATCATCGGCTTACTGTGACATTCATCAAAATACTAAGGCGACAAACTGACAGAAAGGTCCTGAATGAATGTGTTTATTAGTTTTCCACTAAATGGGTTTTAAAAACTAATTAAAATCAATACCAAATACATTAAAATTAAAAATCTAAAATTCTAATAGATGTCAAAATACATCACATTACTAATTAAAAACTACTGAGAAATTCCTTTAAATGTCTCTTGAAGATTGGCAAATTATCACATCCTCTTAATTCACATGGAAGAGAATTCCAGAAACTCGTTGCACGGTATAAAAATGTGCGCTGCCCAGAAGCTGACTTATAAGCTGGGATATTCAAGTTATTCTTATATCTAATATTACGGTCATGAACGCAATCACGTGTCTTAAATCTATGACAAAGGTAGATAGGGGCTAACCCCTTTACACATTTAAATGCTAAAACTCCAAGTGGAGAAATCGGTTAAATTTTCTGTTAAGCTGTCTCGTAAAACACTTCCACTTCGTCTGGTGTAAAGAAATAACCACTTCCTCCGTGCAGGAACGTGTAGCTGAAGGTGTCTCCATAGTTGTACCCACTTGGTGGGCTATAAGTATGGCCAAGATTAGTATTTGATCCGCCACCGGATGCGTAGTCGGCAATCTGAAAGTCATTCGGTCCGAAAGTAGGTCCAGAGGTCGGGCAATCGCGTATTGACCTGTTAAGAGAATGATGCTGTCCCTTCTGAGGCAGTTTCACTGGAGCCCATCCTGGCTTGTTTACCAGAGAGAAAAGAAATGCCTGGGAATCATATCGATACTGGCAACTGGTACCTACTGAAAAAAAAGAAAAGAAAAAACTGATAGAAAAATGGGCCCTAAATAAATGTAACCTACTCGCTTTGTTACTAAAGGAACTAAATAGTAGCTTGCTTCGTCATCACGTTTTAGTTCGCAGGCTGCTAGCGGTAGCCGCGAATACATTGTCATTGAAATATAATGACCCGGTCGGGGAGGGAAAGAAAGGAAAATCTTTTTGATTTCTTTCCCAATTCCCTACTTCCCAAGTTAAGGTGATTCCATAGTAAAAGAAACTAACATAGATTGTAGCTAAAACTTGGTACACTGATGTAACAAGTCAAGAAGATGATAAAAAATTAATAAAAAGTGGGGGTCACCGTGCTCGTTTTGACGTTACAATGCTGACAATACGGCTATTTAGGACCCTTTTACAAAAACCGCGGGCAGCCCAAAACTAGACAAAAAGGAGAGATTTTTTCGATGATGCATGTGGCATCACACAGAATTTATCCACTTACGTACCAGAAAAATGCCTTTTAATGCTCTTGTTTTTACTTTACGCTCCGAAGTAGAGTTAAATTGGACGCGCGCTTTTCGACCCGTGATGGCTCAATCCGTACAATTTAGTAAAATTGCCAAAAAGCTGAACATAGATTTGTGCCAATTTTTTGCTCAACGAAAGGAAGCAATGTCCTTATTAAATTCATGAAATAAAAATTGGGGGTCACCGTACTCGTTTTTTTGCGGTAGAGCTGCAGAAAGTGCACACCAAACACATTTTCTCCGATTTTTGAGAGAGGACTGGGGCGAGTTTCAAAATAGAGTGTATGTGAAAGGGGGAAGGAAGTATTAAAAAATCCGTTTTTACAGAATTTACATCGAGATATCACATTTAGGACACAATGTGATAAAGAAAGTGTTTAAATGAAAATAATAACAATAATATTACTTCACATGTTCTTTTTTACGGCGACCATCTTGTTATGCGCAGTAAGAGATGCGCAGTGCAAAACTAGGGAATCACCTTAACAAGATTTCTCGTAGCACGCACAAGAACAATAGTTGGTGAGGAGGCAATTGACTTCTTGCATTCCTACTTGTCTGGTCGAAAGCAAAGAGTGAAGGTCAACGGAGTTTTCTCGGATTGGCTACCGGTGTATTATGGCGTTCCTCAAGGCAGCCTCCTGGGGCCACTCCTGTTTAATGTAAGTATCAACAATCTGAATTTTTCTGTACAATTCTCTTCCCTAATGCTCAACGCTGATGACACTACCGCCTATCATCCAATGCAGACATTTCAGCATTGGAACTGTCTCTTAACAAAAATCTTGAGAATCTCTCATCCTGGTTTGCTTCTCCCTTAAATTATTTTTCAACAGCAAGAAATCCTAAGCTATGAGCCTGGGTAAGCACTCTCAAGAACCAGCTCTTCATATTGGCGACTCCGTTATCGAAATATGTGGCTTCCTGAATATTCTTGGTGTTCGTATAGACGATAAGGTGTCCTTTAAAGACCATCCATCAACTGTTTTAAGGAAGGTTTATGCCGAGGTTGGAGCTCTGAGACGACTTACAAAGCTGCTGCCTGCTGATATCTCACTTATGCTGTACAAGGCTTATATACTTCCACACCTTGAATATTGTAGTCCATTACTATTACGGATTAACAAAACTTTGAACAAGAAACTTGAATCTGCAAACTATTATGCTTTAAAAGCCCTCTTAAATTTTGGAAACAGCGTAGATTATGATTCCATATTGTCTGCTGTAAACATGCAATCACTGGAACATAGACGATATTATCAATCTCTTGTCCTCCTTTTAAATGTATAAATGGAAATGAGCCTGACTATATTTCTGATTTATTCGAACCTCGTATATTGCGCTACAGTTTAAGTAACAGCGATCACAATTTCACTCAACCGTCCTATAATAATCGATATTATCACAATTCTTTCACTTACAAGACTTCGCATTTGTGGAATCAACTTCCTTCTTACATTAAGAGATCGACTGAGTTGAGTGAATATCGTGAGCACTTAAGACCTTTTAATCTTACAATCTTGAGAGCCAGTTGTAAATGTAATTTTTGTATATCTTAGGGTTTTACTATTATCTGTTTCTTTTTTTATTTATTTTGTTTTATTCTTTTCACCCTTAGGGTTTTAAACTTATTCTTACGGTTTTTAGTTTTTAATTTATTCAGTGGGATGCGGGAGGGTGTAGCTTTGAGCATTCAGGGATATATTATTGTTATTTGTTTTCATACGTTTATGATCTTTTTAAAATACTTTTTATTCAAATGTATTGTATTTTTATTAACTTAGTATTTTTGTTGTCATTCGTTTTATACATGAGCCTCTGGCTCGGATGATCGGGGCAACCCCATCCCACGTATTGACGTAAATAAATTGATTGATTGATTGTTTGATAGTCTGTGCGCTAAAACTTGGCACCATTGTGGCCCACCAGTTGCAAGGTGTTTGTTTCAGATTGTCATTTTCACTCAAGATTGTTTACCAAAAATTTGCTGGAAAGTAGATCGAACACTGAATTTTTGGGTCGTTCCAGCGAAGAATTTCCCGGGAGAAACGAAACATCTGAAAAGGCAGTTCTGTTTTTCCAGACGTTATATTTCAAATGGAAATTCGTGTTCCATTTCTTTAAAGTCGTCTTTGATAACAGTTTCAGGCCTTCGCGGTAGTTTTTCAGTATATCGAACTGATTTGTACAAATAGTAAACGCTTTTCCGAGACAAAATTTATCACTCCTAAATTTTGCTTACCATTTACCCAAACCGTGAACCCACCGGTTTGTCCATGTAAAATTAATAGTAAACAACCAAAATACTAGGTGGATAACGTCCTCCGAGATATGCATGATTCCTCACATCACAAACTGTACGAAAGCTGAAATCAGTAATTGTTTTATTATTCATACAAAATATTTTGAAGTTCTTAACAAGCTATTACCTCCTCGTAGGCTTTCTTCTAATCTTTGGCGTTCTCAAAAAGTACATAATTAAACAGTCATCGAGCAATACGTCTTCTGTATTCTGACTTGCTTTCCTACCATTCCCTTTCAGTCAGAAATTCAGCTATTTCGTCTTCAAATAGCCGTAAGTTCATTTGTGAAAACACAGCTAGGTCGCCGCGCCTGGAAGCGATGTTGATCGATAGTCTTTTGCCTATGCTGCCTCGTTTTCAATCAAATGTATCATCGTTCAACCTCGTTTCCAATCAAATATACCATCGAATGGCCGGGGATTGCTCGCATCTTCCAAATTTGGTCAGCGTCGGTTGGTTATGATGAATTAGCCGAGGGAATTGGGGCCAATCAGAAACGGCGACATATTTTGAATGAATGATAACACACTTTATTATTCACTCAAAATATTTTGACGTTTTTGATTGGTTCCAATCCCCTTGCGGGAAAATCAGAGCAAGAAACAGTTGTGAAAGGAAACGATTTGAATACAGGGTTTAGCATTGAAGTACAGTGATTAAAACGGTTGGCTTTTAATAATAAAAATCATAATTTAATAATTAAATCATTATCGGTAACGCCGGGGAACGCGGATGACACTTCTGTGTCTTCAGAATATCCCTCCAGTTTAGCCTGTAATGATGGTCATTGGCTCTCACAATGCAATATATGATCTTGGTTCGCCTTTGTCAGACTTCCCCAACAGCACTGCTGGTTCCCTGGTTCCTCTCTGTCGCACCCTGACGCTATCTCCAGGTTTTGATGGTTCAAGGGACTTGTTTTCCTTCAAGCACTCTCTGAAATTCACTGGGGTCGTAGGCCATTGGCTTTACAAGGTATTTTTCTTCTTATGTAACGCCCCATAAGCAACTGAGTTGGGGAAAACCCAAATCCAGTAATTGGAGTGTTTCGTAACTCCAGAATTGCTAAATAGGGATCTTTGTTATCCTCACATGCTTTTTTAAGGAGCTTCTTGGGTGTTTGTACAGTTCATTCCACCAAGGCATTGCTTTCAGGAAATCCTGGTGGTGAACGTAACATGCTGAAATTGATACTGTTTGGCAAACTGTTGAAATTCCAAACTGCTAAATTCAGGGCCATTATCTGAATGGGGACCCTCCGGTATTCCATGTCTTGACATTATGCCGTTTTAGACAGTTGATGACAAAAGCAATTGTACTGTCTTTGAACTGTGTCAGTTCAAAGTACTTTCAGTAATAATTCACGAGCACCACAATTTTTCCTTGTGCCAGGACAAACATGTCTACTGCTAACACCTGCCAAGGTCGATCAGGAACTCGATGAGGTAGCAAGGACTCCTTGACTTGATAATTCCTGTACTTATTACAAACTCCACAAATAGCAACTTTCTCTTTATTGTGCTTGCTTACATTGGGACAAAACAAACCCTCTCTTGCCCTGCTGTGACAGTTCCCACCCCTAGGTGACTGCCATGAATTTTCTCAAGCATTTCATCTCGCAAACTTAATGGAGTGATAAGACGACCACCTTTCATCAACTTTCCATCACAAATACACACTTCATGTCTAAAGTTCCAGTAATCTTATTCAGTTTCCATAACACTGGATCACTATCCGTCTCTCTCGTAAACTCATCAGCCTTTTCTTTTGAGATTTGTACCAGCAAATGGACTTCAAATTAAGCTGCCTGTGATGTAGACTCCAATTGACTAGCACTGCTAAGGGTATCTGCAATGTTGAATTGGTCACCACGTCTGTACTTGACCATCAGGTCGTATTGCTGTTCACGAAGCATCATTCGCTGAATGCGCTGTGGTGCCAGAGACAGTGGTTTCTTGAACAACTCTCTAGATGTTTTTGGTCACTTTCTACCTTAACTGTACTGGTGAAATTTGCTGGTGCCAAAGACATTTCTTTTTCGATTTGAGCAGAATTTCGCTGAGATAGCATAATGATCGAGTTACGAGTCTGAGTTGAGTTAGAGTTGATTTTAAATTACGTTTGAGTTAATATTAAGTTAGGTTTGAGTTACCATTTTTAGCGTTTATTTTTTTTTATTTTTATTTTTTATTTTTACACTCGGTGAGTGCAAATGATGGCAAAGATTGTCGGCTTGACACAAATTTTTATATATAAAGTGCGTAAATTCAATCATATTTCAATTTTACAAAAGGGAAAGGGTGTAGACAGCCACACTTCTCCTCCCCTGCCTCGGAATCCCGCCTCTAAGACCCTGGGCCCGGTTCCTCGAAATGGGTTAAGTTTAACCCAGGACTTAGCCTGTGAACAGGCCTTTAGTCGAGCGGGGTGGGGAGAGGGAAAAGCTAAAAGGCCTTTGGACAGACCTTTGGAGCCGCCGTTCCACGGCACCCGCTGTGCATCAGATCCTGATGCAAGCTCCTATTGGCGAGAACACTGACTGTTGACAGGTCTGATTGACATCGGCTTTTCGGTCGGCACATAGCACGCGATTTGATCACAGAGTGGCAATAACAAAACAGTCCAAAGACTATTACCACGGGGAGGAACTACGCGCTCCGGTCAAGAAACACAAACTGTCTTTAAAAAAAACACTGAGCTGGAGTTTATAGTTACCGAAGCACAATGCAATTCTCCATAGCTGAAGTAGCTTCGGTTTAAGCTGCATTTCAATCTTACAAAATAACTATCTTTTAAAACAATGACGAGCTGGGCCCAGCGTCAGAATACAACATTGCAGAAAAACATTACATTCACGGACTAAAGAAAATCGCTTAGTTATTCAGATCGAGAAGGCACTTTGGAGAAAAGTAAGACCCTTATTCAGCCGCAATAAAAACCCGAATAAAAAGCAGGGCAAATCCTGTCGACCAGAAACATAAACCACAGTATTAAAATCGATATGTATGCCATGACCTCTCAGTGTGAAACAAGCGGCTAAAATCACATTTGCTCAGTGAAAATGTAGAACCTTCCAGATAATAATCTACCCCGCAGAGGAAAAAACTTATGGGAACAAGCAGCATTTTGGCATAAAGTAATAGTCGTGTTGGCCTACCATGTAATTCCTGTCGGCGATCGAAGCGCTGCTGATCTCTTTGTACTTGTCTTCGAAGCTGCACGTTCTGGAGAAGTCATGATAGTATCCGTACCTTCCGCATTCCAAGTACGCTCATTGCAAACCGAACTAGCAAGACGAACGGCTTATTAATCCTCTTACCGGAGATCAACGACTTTTTGCAAAACCAACAATGAGGTTCATGCTCCATTTCACTTTGTTTTCAGACGGAGCAAAACACCACTCATTTCCTGTTATTTTCCCAGGAGTTACTCACGCGCGAAATTGATTGACCGATAACGATCTTACTGACAAATGATCGGCAGGATAATTACAAGAGGCGGAATAGCGGCCTCAAATGTTTGTCTACAGGCTCTCTCCCACCTTTCCCTTTTCTTTCCTCGCTATTTTTCCCCAAACAGAGAGCCTGTTCACAGGCTACCCAGGACTAAGCCAGATTTTAAGCAAGGTGTTTTTGTCTAAGAACATGTCACAAGAACATGTCACTAGAGCTTACAAAATACTGTTGTGTCTTTGCTTCGAGATTAAGTGATGATATAACAGAATTTACTCTAAGCAATGCGTAGGAAGGTAACTACAAAAATGGAACAAAGGTTTTAATCCTGGATTAGCGCTTATCGGCCTTTCAGGAACCGGGGCCTGGACCACATTCTGTACCCCAGGAACAGGCTATTAATAATGAGCACATATTTCAAAACTAAAAGATTGTATGATTACAATCGCTTAATAACGTTATCATTTTTCCTGGATTTCACCAAGAAGATCAAAAGTTAAGACTTCCGCAGAAACTACGCTTTCAACAATTAATTATTCTGAAGAAAGCTGGAGTATCTTAACAAACTAGCCTGGGAACGGCAGACGTTTCTCCTCGCTCATCGCCGCTGAGGGACGTTTTGCTAGGAGGAACGTCTGCGACTCAGCGACAGAAATTCCATACTGATGACGTAAATCAATGTTTCCATAATAAATCCGGTAGTCACGGCCAGTGGGTTTCCGAATGCAAATTTGTTCAATTTTACGTTTCTCCTGGTCTATTGTGATAAGGTGTTGTGTTCATCTGAGAATAAGCTCCAGCGACACTCAAATGCTTCTTCTAGAGAAGACTAGTATATTCCACAAATACTGGCTGTTGTGTTAGAGATTCATCGCGTTTACATTTGACCTTTACGGCCTTTTGTCTCTTGTTTGTCCTTCATAAACAATAGCTAAAACAATGAAACTACTCCGTTGACCAATTAGCGATTCTGACCGGATTCCGGTCAGATTTTGCGTCATCAGTATGGGATTTCTGTCGCTGCGTTGCAGACGTTCCTCCTAGCGAAACGTCCCTTAGCGGCGACGAGCAAGGAGAAACGCCTGCCGTTCGCAGGCTATAACAAAACAACCTCTTCATCAATCTCCGAAAGACTGTGTGCACAGTAGCTCTATATTTTAAAGTCACGCCTCTATGATGTTTTGTGCGATCTTGGTTTTTATACTGTCAGTTTCGTGAAGTATAAAATATGCACAGTGAATTGCGGACTGGGTATTAAAAAACGAACGGAAATGCTCAAGGCAGATTAATAGTAAAGGAACTTGATAAAATTGCCCATACACATGCACTCATTTGGTAGATTAAGAAATGACTATGCGATTGTCGGCTCGACTTTGATTTCTGCGAAAATGCCCATACATTCTCAAACGTAGCTTGCATGCTCCATTTGCCCTTAAAAAAAAAAAAAAAAAAAAAAAAAAAAAAAAAAAGGGCGCGAGCCACACGGGCTATCTCAAATAGAAAACAACAGGGATGATTGATCGACGTCGTTTCTCCGTTTCACTTCAAATTCAAGAAAATGAAATAGACTACTGGTCACGTAAATTCTTAATGCCACTTCTTTACTGTATTTCTTTAACGAAAACATTTTAGTAAAAACTAGACAGCTATATAAATCGTACCTTGCTTTGGCCGAGAGAACGCGCAAATGATCAAAGAGTCGGACTAGGATGTTTACAGTCCTCTATTTTTTCCGTAAGATTGTCGAAATTGACCACCCGTTACAGTAAGTGTTCGATCTCTACGATCTTAGGGAAAATAGGGGGACCTAACCGTATACGGTTGTAACTTGATATTCTAACATCAACTGAAGCTGGTGTGATCGAAAAATCCGAGTTTCTCTGGGAGTTCAGCGGTACGTAGGACTTGGGTCTTCTTCGTTTTGAGGAGAATGGCAGCACACTGTATTGGGACAACTAGTGTTTGGATCCATAGCCACCACGACAGAAAAACCCTTGAATTTGAAGCCGATCCTGCTAGTAAGAATGTTGCTTCGAACAGCAGAGGGCAACTTGCAATGAAAAATCCGGGATCAGGAGTCCATGCAACAATTAGTGCAAATGGAAACCGGTCAGTATAAAACATGGACTGCGGACTGCAGGCCAGGGACTGCGGACTGGGTATAAAACACTGACTGGGTATAAAATGAGGACTAGAAACTACGGACTATAAAGCATAAAACATGGACTAGGTATAAACGCGGATTACGGACTGTTTATATAAAAACGGCTTTAGAACACTAAAACTGAGAGAAACGGATAGCGGACTATAAGCATAAAACAGTAGCCCCAGCCCCAACTCATACACAAACATAATTCCTTTGGCTGGTCACGCACTCTATTCTCCACAACGTCGGCGTGGAGAAGGAACGCATACTGGATGGGAAAGAAAGGTTAAGTCGCTGCTCAAGGCAACTAAAACTAAAACTCTGAATTTTATAAAGAGGAGGAGTTAGAAGAGAATTCAATTTATAGTTTTAAACCAATAGAATATATGAAATTGAGAGGCACTGAGACTGAATGAAAAAAATGGTATTGGTGTTAGTGAGAGTGACGTTTCTTATAGATGCCACAGTTCCCTTGGGATATGAGGAAATGAAGACCCCAGAGGAGAAGGTCAATATAGAGGCAGTCGAAGCAAAAACGCTTTATTTAGGAAGGGGGTAGGAGTTTACTCTCCTATATATGAATAAAAACCGATGATATGATCATATACATTCCCCAAAAGTAATGATAGCAACATTTCAGGTTAAAACACCGTAGTTTTCAATTATATTTTTGTCCTTAGTATTGTCAGGCCGTTTTTTACATGAGGAAACTTTCAAAGTTTGATTTTAAGTGACGCGACACGAGGAAACATCTCTTTTTCAAAAACGTAGTGTTCCGCGCGTTTTTGCTTTTTGTTCCTTTAATTGCTTTAGGAACAACCTAGGAACGCACAATAAAGGAACTTTATTTGCACAATAGGAACAAAGGTCGGCAAATTTCGGAACAATCTGGTCCGTTAGCAGCAAATTGGAACACAAAGTTCCTTTTCGTTTTAGTCAAAAGGAACAACTGGTTCCACTTTTATCCTTTCAGGAACAAAAAGGTCCTCTTTCAACAGTTCCGATTTCCCTTCATGTTCCTTTCGAAGTGATTGGGGAACAAATGTTCCCAATCTAATTTCTTGCTCTACACAGTAAGGAACAAATTGTTCCTATTTACTGGCATATCCACTGCTGTTCGGAACGCCTTGTTCCCTTTCGGTTCAAATTGTTCCTATTCATGCCCAACAGGAACGGAATTGTTCCTAATCGAGGTGGTTTTTTGTTCCTCAAGATGAGTGTTATGTTCCGCTTAAAAATTGGAAGAGGTTCCGAATTTGTGACAAAGGAACTAGTGTTCCATTTTGCGCAAAGTGTAAAAAGGAATTGGGAACGATAGTTCCTATTTATCGAAGGCTATCTGAAACTACTGTCCATCACCTCCGCTATACAAATTTATCAAAACATGTATCCATCAACAATCAAGTTACGTACGAGACTTGCCCGCTGCATGCTTAATCTCGTTTGGGCTAGCCCGCGCAAGTTCAGGCTTGTGTCTTTGTTCCTTTTGATTAATTGTGTACCAAATACGGACAAGAAAACAATGGGGCAAGGGCAAGAATGACCAAGTGTGGGCAGAGATAGGCTAACAACTATCTCATTGGCGAATAGGATGATCTCTTGGGGACCATTTTCCTTGTATAAGTGCATGCATACTTTAGAAAGATATCGATTTCAAGCTAATGCTTAAGATGAACAAACGAGGCAAGGATGTCAACTGGTCAAAGTTAGCAAATGCATCGCCTAAACCGAAGAGACTTCACTTAGAAGAGGGTGACTGTGATGGTCTTTTTCACTGCCCAGTGCAAATTTGTAACCACGATGGATTCACTACGCAAAGAGGCTGTAGAAAACACGTAAAGAACAAACACGGTTGGTACTATTACTTCGACGAGAAGCCAAACAGTGCTCAAATGGAATCGTTTCACAATCAGTCCGAGAAAATTGAAGCCAACGATCGGACGATTCCACGTACAACGAGAGCAATTGCCTCATTCGACTTGAAAAACAACATTGCTAAGAGTTTTTTCTCATGGCTAACTGGCGGCGGCGGGGGTTGTAAAAGCGATCGACAAGCACAGCAAATTGTCAGCAGGTGTTTAAAGTTTCTCAAATTCTGTTGCGAAGACGAAGAGGAACTCACATTTGGCATTATTGATTTTAGCCTATGTTCACCGAATCTCCTATTTAAATTCGTTGATACGATGCAGGATGAATGGAAACTCGGACACGCGGGACGGATAGGTTACTTGGACGCCATTGCAGAATTAGCGGATTTCAGAAAAGCAAACGGCGCATCAGAAACAGTATGGAGAAGCCTGTCCACAGCAGAAATGTACCTAAAAAGGGCACGAAAAACCGTCTCAAAGATGATGAGGTTGCAATGGACCAGCGAACTCGATATTGACGCTTTGGAAGCCAAGGGACACTGGGCCACCATGGAGGAGCTTTTAGAGGTGGTGGAGCGTTACTTGCCGCGCTACGAGAGCGTGCTTAAAACATGCAGGGTTAAACCAGATACTGTTTCCCCACTGGAATTATCGTTTGCTACCAAATTTCTGGCCGTCTATTTGTTTATCAAGGTTAAAGGCTCACGCCCGATGACATACCAATATCTAACCGTAGAAATGGTCGACAAAGCTAAGACTAACGGCGGAATCATAGACCAAAAACAATTCAAGACAGCTGGAAAGTATGGTTTTGATTCCCTTTTCCTGACAGACACCAGTATGCAAGTCCTAGAAGGTTACATCAACCACATTCGCCCACTTCTCAAGCCTAACTGTGAGTATGTTTTAGTCACGAGAAATGGTCGACAACATAACAAGCTAGGAGAAGCAATGAGTAAATTGGTGTTCGATGCAACAGGCAAGTATGTTCACCCAACTCGTTACCGCCGAATAGTGGAGACGGCAAGCTCTAGAACTCTCAGCAGTGCGCGCAAGATGCGATCTCCGAGGACCAGAAACACAGCTCTGTTGTGGCAAGAGTTCACTATCAAAAACGGTGATCTCGCGAAGTCGCCAGCAAAGCACATGCATTTTTGGAAAGACTACAGGGCGAGAGGGGATCAGAGCTAGAGATGGACGTACGCTCTAGGCTGTCTGAGAATTCAAGTTCTTCACAAGAACAAGATGTTGGCAGAACCGATACGTCTTCTAATGACGAAGAAGACGTAATCACAGATACAAAACGCGAGCCTTTAGTAGGAGTGCCAAAATTGAGGCGCGAAAATGCGTTCAGAGTGACCGAAACAAGCACGCGACGGAAGAGTTTAATGTTCACCCCCGAGGAAGACAAATTTCTCAAAGCTGGACTTAAACGGCACGGATTTGGGCAATGGAAAGCGATTCTAACGGACCCCGACTTTCAGTTCCAAAAGGGAAGAACGGCCAACTCTCTTCTGAGCCGAGCCGCTCGAAGATTTGGATCATATTCAAAATCGACGCAGCGCTGACAAGGTCCTACTTAACGAACGAACTCAAGGGCATGTAGCTATCTTAAATTCTTGAACTCAAATAAATGAATTATTGCAAACTTTAGCCCTATATAAAATGCGAGAAACAGCTATAGAAGGAAGAGATAATGTAAGCTAAATCCATAACGTCAACATGATTTATTTAATGACTGAATTCCTCGGCATGACCATGCCATCATGGGGCTTCGTAGACAACATGCAAAAATAACGTATTATTTGAAACTGACAACAACGCATTAATAATACAAGTGTTCTGTGGCGTAAAGGCCTTCAAGTTAGTTTAACTTAGTATATCTTAAATTGCATGTACGGGCACCTAAGTTGATCCTACTTTTTACACGTTTCTGCGAACTGAAAAAAGGTAGTCACCCGCTTCTGTCCCTCGGTTGTTTGGCTTCTCGAGAGTCTTGCTCGCTTCGAAGGTCTGTTGTCAGGTGAGGGTACTCGCCTCAGTAATGGTGAAGAGCCTGTGCAAATGCTTTCATCAAATGAGGGCTCGTAACAAGGTGTCTTCGGTGTAATGAACATGTCCTCGCTCTCCCATTCGACGGCCTCCTGGCTCGTAGGTGGAGTAAACATCGTCTGGTGCGTGTCCTCAGGCGGGTCGTAAGATGGTGTCTTTCGCGTATTACCATGGTCGTTTGAAGCCGTTGGTCTGGACATGTTTTGGTTGCTACCTTCGACGATAACCGGTAAAGGTGAGTACACATCTCTAATGGAACTCGCGTACCTAGGATCCACTAATCCACGTTTCACACAGATTTCTTTCCTTTTTTCCACGGCCATCTGCAGGCGAATGGTACCTTGTTTTTCGTGAAATGCGCGGAGTTTCTCACAATCAATCTCTAAAAGACTCGTCAGCGTTGCACTCATGTCGGGGTCTGTGCCTCTCTCTAAACGCATATTGTTCTCGGCCATCTCTTTTTCTATTTCTAACAGCCACGGATTAGAGAATGCTTTTTTTACTTTCTCTTGCTCATCTCTTTCCCTTTGCTTTTCGAGACGTTCTGCCCTATCATTCAAGGCCTGTTGTTCTCTGCGAGCGAGGTCGGTTGGTAGTGGCTCGTCGGGATGCGTAATCAGTCGATCTGCCTGCGATTTGCTGGTCACTCCCAAATTTACTAGATATCGTCGACGTCCGGCGATTTGACGATCTTGGATGGCTTTGTGCTGTGTTTGAGCGTTTCGCAGGAGCATGCTCAGCTGTCTGTGCCGAAACCCACCCGGCACCGCCTTTTCGAGCTCATGGCGAAGCTTGTCTATGTGGTTGTCATCTTCATTTTCATCGGAGCTGTCGCTTTCGGCTTCACTCTCCTCTTCATCCGTGAGTGAGATTTCACCGCCTTCCGTGTTGCACTCGGGGGCGTGCTCGTCCAGTAGGGAAACGGACAAAATTCTCTGAATGTCTTCACTTTCTAAACCGTCCTCACGCTCTCCTAAAGTCCTTCCAGTCTGTGCGGTAGTGGAGTTTGTAGCAACCATCTTTTGGGCCCATACGATGCAGTCCATTGCATGTTCTCGCAGCCACTGGTTGGCCTCCGGGTTAACTTGCGGCAAGCTTCTGAAGAAGTACTTGTGAAGTCTTCGGTTCATCGCGTCATTGTGGGCCTCGCCAAAGTCCATCTCCTGTTGACATGTAATGTACATACTTGCACGGCAGTGGAACCCCTGGGCCTTCTTCCATTTCACATCGTGGGATGTAAAACCGCCTTGACAAATTATCTTCCAGTCATCTATGTCGAGCAGGTTGTTGTATGCCTCGTCGAGAAAGATAACTTCCGTGGAGCTGTCAATCATCGACTTGTTAAAGCTCTTCTGTTTGGTCAAGCGAGCGATTCGGCTTAACGGCACAATTTGAAACACTGGGCTGAACAGGCTCGTTTTGCCGCTGTCAGAAGCTCCGATGGCACATGGCACAGGTCGCTTATGTTCTTTATCTCTGAATAGCGCGAGAAAATCAGCGCAAAACTGTTGTATTTGCCCTTCGGGTAGGCTATTGGTTAGAATTTGCTCGAAGTATTTAGGATCGGGCTCTTGGAGGTTGTCATAGTGGACATACGCTCTTGGTGATGTGATACCTCGCTGTAGAAAAGAGAAAAAAAAACTGTTAAAACATACAGACATGTAATAAATAGGTAAAAGAAGAAGTAGAAACCTTTACCCGCCAACAAACTAGGAGTAGTCCTAGATTAGGTAACTCGAAACTGAATAGCACTTGATTTGACATATTCCAAGGTTAAATATGTTGTATAGTAATAGACAAACGACTTTTCTATTGAACAGATACCTTGTCATTTTAGCCAGCAGATAAATTGTAGCCAAGAAAATTGTGATAACGGAATTAAAACAACCTTTACTGATGAAAACGTATGCTCTCACCTCTGATTCTGGGATCACTCCTTGTACAAAAGCTCCTTCAGAGAAAGACCAAAACCAGCCATTCTGCACTTCAACCAAGTTTCGATCTATTTTAAGTTGGCCAATCAGGGAACTTTCTGGCTCACTCAGAAGTGGTAGAACTCGTTGAAAATGTTGGACAAGCCTGTCTTTGAAGCACTCGTTCCCCATAAGATTTAACAGAAATGACTTCATGGAGCAAAAAAAGAAACTTGAAAGTAAATTGTGATTCTGCAACTTTCTTGTACACATCTCCCGGTAGACACTAAACTGAAGCTTTTTCATAGCGGCATGGATGTCGTTACAAAGAACTGTTAGTGGGCAAGACAATGGCTTATGTGGTGTACACGGTATTTCTACGCCCGGGGTGCTGCTTTCGTTTTCATGGAGACCAAAACAATCGATTTTCAAACCAGCGCGGCGCAATTCTCGGATAGATGTAGTCATCATCGGTTTGAATTCTTCCCTAAGCACTCGCACACGAACCACATTTTCTGTCGACAACATTTCTTGAGACTGTTCGTCATCACAAATATCTATTTCGTCTTGAAGGGCGCTGTCAATAAAGAATAAAAAACAGACAAGTTTACTATCTCAGAATAAATTTTTGACTAGCGCATCAAAGTTTGAATTAACGCTCTTTTTCGTGTTAAAATTCCCAGATGGTCTAAATCGCACTTAATTAGCCACTTGCATCCTTGCATATTGTTACTTATTTGAGTCAAGACAGTTAATTAGAGACATTGCTTGACTACGAGAAGATGGCAACAATAAGGGTGGACTCCTAGGTGTTGATTTCTTTGGTTAACTATAGCCTTTACTATAACAGTTTTGCATAGAGTATACTAACCTGAGACAATGCTGATAAGAAGCCTCCACAAAATTCATCAGGCAAGGATTCTTGTGATCTTTTAAAACTTGGCAGAGTTGGTTTAAGTCGTGAGAATTTTTTTTCCTTGATGCCCTGGAAAGATAGAACTCGAGCCCGCATTTCCCAAGAGCACGTTGAATTTTCATGCGATTAACAGCTGAACCATTTTGAGTTTGGCAAGCCACCCAATACGAAATTGCTGGGAAAACTTGCTTTCCAGGCGTTGAAATTTGCGAGGGGTTTATGGCAGATTCTTCGTTTGACTCGTCGTTTTCTCGTCCTTCATCTGATGTTGTTGATTTTTTCTTTTTGCTGTCAAGCTTTGAGGTGCTTATTGCCGAAAAGAAAAAGCAAACCTCGCTCAGTTTCGACAATTCCAAATCACATTCATCTCGCTTTTCGCAGATCCAATTCCAGGCTTGTTGAATTTCTTCATCGCTTACTCTCCAAACACACTTAAGAGCGAATGCACAGAAAAATCGAGCAAAATCGGCAAATCGTGGCCACAGCTAAAAACCTAACTTACCCTCATTTTCAGTCTGTAATAAGGTTTTAATGAGTTTATAACACTGCTGAGGTTTAAATTTCAAAATGCGGCGGAGTTTGGGAATTATTTAAGATTTTCGATTTCAACGGTCTGCGGGCCTAAAATTAGCCGCCGAACACGGCAATATAGCCTAGCGACAGAAATGAGCTGACTTTCATAAACGAGCGAATATATTGGCAATCTTCCGCTTAAATCTCAAAAAACAGGTATTAACAATTTCTAAACAGCACATTTTTTCAGATTTAGAGCATAAAATATCGACGAACGAGCACAATTTTGAAACGTAATTTGCATAATGCTTATAAATACAACAATTTACCGCTAAAACCAAAATCGAATTTTCTACATGGGGGAATTCTCCAAATCAACCCAAATCCCGCTTACTACCTAATGAGATATAGTACTTCAACATTATCTGAAAGTTAGTCTGGTGTTCTCGCGAACATTTGTAAAATAGATTGATTATTTTGAGGTTATTTTGCCCCAAACAACCGCTAATTGACCCCAGGGTCGGTTGACACGTGCACGTCACCTTAGTTCTATGCATCGATTTGAGCTCGTTAAAAGGGCGAAACTAACAAGATTCTTTTAATATGTACCTGTTTTAATGAAATACACGCAATCTTCAAAAGGAGAGGCCGTTCAATAGGTAATTTCTGTTCTTGAGATCTTGTAGATTGTACCATAGCGTCTGCGAGTGGACGTGAGTCTAGGTCTGTTTTCCCGTGACTGCGAAATCAGAATAACATCAAGAAATAATTCTCCCTCGAATCTTCGTAAGTGAATCAGCTTTGCCGTGCCTTACCTGAGATAAAAAGTGGGCCGAATAGCAAAACAATTCTAGCGCAATTTGGATCCTTTGTGGAACGCAGTGTATTGCTGAGCGAAAGGTGAGTAAACAAACGTAGGAAAGTACGTTACCTTTGATTGCGTGACCAGCCAGTAAACGATAGTCTCCAGCGAAAAATCGGATTCGCAAAAATCTTGCTGATGTATATTTAACAGTTTGTTACTATAAATTTACACCTGGTTTGTCTATAACTTTAAACAATGCATATCTGTCCAAGAGTATAAGAATGTTTCGAAAGATCCACCCCTAAATAACTGTGGGCTACTCCTTTTTCCACATCACCGAGGGGCACTTCCTTCCCACTGTCTTTTGCATGAGGCTTGTATGCCTTTTTAACTGTTATCGACACTTAAAACTGGCCGTTTAAGGCCTGGTTTAAGAACTTGACTGACTTAAAAAACCGTCGCGAACATGCGCTATTATTGTTGGACTTTGGAAGCTTTAAGCCCAAAATGATGGTGCAATCTCGAGAAATTTGCCCGGGTCTAATTTTAAGACAGGGAACGGGTACTAAGAAAGGGACGGTCTCATTTAGCAACCTGTGGACAATCTGGGCATGCTTGCCTTCTGTCGCAGGGGCAACCTTTAAGGCCAGGTACGCCGCCCCCACCCGAGAGGATTGCATGGCATCCACCATTTCAGTCGCTTTTTTTACATCATGACCTTCAATCATTATGAATTACAATGCGGGCCTTGATCGTTGCCACCTTAGCAGAAGTCTAATCTTCGCACTGTTAGACCATGAGAATCTCTATTATTATTCCATAAATGCACCATTTGACTTTTCCTTGCTCAGCTTCCGGTAAACCGATACTCCGAAGCAAAAATAGCTTTACAACGACTCTATCCAGGCCAGAACTCCTGATATCAACAAATATACCCCCCCCCCCCCACTAAAGAGAGCAAACGTTCCCCGAACTATTCACTTGACCCACCCCATCCCTTCGTTAAGAAAAACTACGCACTCAGTTCACTGGGCAAAACGCGCTCGTGAATATACCAAACTATAGCCGTTCATCCTACAAGCAATCTCAGTTTCAGCAGGCGTGGCCACGTTTCCAGTTGCTGTAAGATTAATTCGACACCTGCAACAGACACTGTAAATTAAATAGAGTGTTTTCACTCACGTGGCCAGCATCTATGCAAATTTATTGGAACAAAAGAAAGCGTTTGCATAAGAAAGGAGTTCAACTCCTACAGGATTGGTTTGGGACACCAACATGGCCGCCGTTTCATTGTTTTGGGACACCAATATGGCCGCCGTGACGTCATGTGAAAACACTCTATGCCTTGAAACTGTCAGGACGAGAAAATTTATAAAAGACTTAACAGGTGTGCGCGGCGGTTTCCTTTAATTCCTTTCCTCCCATTGCAGCACTCAAATTCTGACCCTGATATTAATTCTAGTAGTAATTAATCGTTCCTGAGCCGATAGGCACAAGGATACCAGTTTCTTGCAAAATATGCTGTGACATCCTTTTGCTCATCCCCTTTTCTGCCTCCGGCCGCTGATTAGGTTTGGTTCTGTGCTTTGAAATAACTTTAGGAACGAACATGATACGTGAGGGGCGTGTCCGGCTAAGGACAAGTGACTCTCGGTGGTGAAGACATATACTGAGCTTGTCAGTATTTCGTAGCCTGTACCAAGTCGCGAAAATAGAACAAGCCAAAGAAAAATAAGACGCCTTTCGTTCCCCAGCCCACGCAGGTTTTTGGCATTACTTTTTACTGCACAACTGATTCTACTTTTTCGAGCCGGAGCGAACATGGACGCCCTCCACTTCATTTTCGGCACCTGACGAAACGCAAGCGCTGACTTGTGCGACTATGATTCGTTTGCACTGAAGTAGCAGTATATGACCACGACAGACTTGCTGCTATCCTTGGTTTGAAACCGCAATGGGCAAGAACAATTTCTTGAAAAGAGCAAACTATTTCCTCCTTAGCAGACATGGAGAACAACTACTAGGACTTAAGCAATGCCATTGCTTAAGTCCTACTAGACTTGAAAAGAGAAAGCATGGTGCTTTCTCTTTTTTATGATTTACGGCTAAACAGTACAATTTCAGGTAGCTTTTACGCAAAATTAAATACTTAGTTGTTTGCAGAATTGCATTTAACAACAAATTACAGAAATTTAACTAAGTTTAGATCTCATAGATAAGAATTGAACGGAAAAAACTTTTGGGGTAAAAAAGTCAAAAAATGTTTGCTGGAAAATCACTTAATGGACATATATACAATAGCAGAGATATCATGCCTGTAATTTTCCGTTCAATGCACCTTATGAGAAGTCTGACTAATCCACTGGTAACCCATGCCTTAAAACCACCTTGAACCTTAAAATTTAATCCATTTGCCTTTCATGCGTAGTGCAAATATATCTTCTTAACACTCCGGGGTTGGGGGTAAAATCAGAAGAACAGAACATTCAGTTACTGTACCATTTTTAAAAGTGGGACAGTATGTTTGCTAATCATCTTAGTTAACCGCTTTTAAAATAGGACAAAAGGACACCTGGTCATACAGGAAAATGAATTTACTGTATCCCGAAAGCTTTGGTTTCCCGTGCACTTATTTTTCGCAGGAGACAATCGATAATTGCCTGGTCACGCAATCGGAGGTGAGTAACTAATTAAAAGTCACTGATACCATCGCCGCTTAGCAAATACACTACGTGCTGCAAAGGATCCAAATTGCGCTAGAATGTTTTCCTATTCGGCCCACTTTTTATCTCAGGTAAGGCACTGCAAAGCGGATTCATTTACGAAGGTTCGAGCGAGAATTATTTCATGATGTTATTCTGATTTCGCAGTCACGGGAAAACAGACCTAGACTCACGTCCACTCGCAGACGCCATGGTACAATCTACAAAATCTCAAGAACAGACATTACCCACTGAACTGCCTCTCCTTTTGAAGATTGCGTGTATTTCATTAAAACAGGTACATATTAAAAAAATCTTGTTAGTTTCGCCCTTTTAACGAGCTCAAATCGATGCATAAAACTAAGGTGACGTGCACGTGTCAACTGACCCTGGGATCAATTAGCGGTTGTTTGGGGCAAAATAACCTCAAAATAATCAATCTATTTTACAAGCGTTCGCGAGAACACCAGACTAACTTTCAGATAATGTTGAAGTACTATATCTCATTAGGTAGTAAGCGGGATTAGGGGTGATTTGGAGAATTCCCCCATATAGAAAATTCGATTTTGGTTTTAGCGGTAAATTGTTGTATTTATAAGCATTATGCAAATTACGTTCAAAATTGTGCTCGTTCGTCGATATTTTATGCTCTAAATCTAAAAAAATGTACTGTTTAGAAATTGTTAATATCTGTTTTTTGAGATTTAAGCGGAAGATTGCCAATATATTCGCTCGTTTATGAAAGTCAGCTCATTTCTGTCGCTAGGCTATATTGCCGTTTTCGGCGGCTAATTTTAGGCCCGCGGACCGTTGAAATCGAAAATTTCAAATAATTCCCAAACTCGGCTGCATTTTGAAATTTAAACCTCAGCAGTGTTATAAACTCATTAAAACCTTATTAGAGACTTAAAATGAGGGTAGGTTAGGTTTTGAGCTGTGGCCACGGTTTGCTCGATTTTTCTGTGCATTCGCTCTTAAATGCTACAACAGAACACGTTTTCTCAATTGCTGCTACTATGTGACACTCCACTTTATCCCTTATAACTTTGCTGTTTAGCTGCGAACAAGGCTTGCTCATCTTGACTAGCCAACGAAGTCGAGTAAAAGCCCTTTTTCAAGGCCTCTTAGCCATGTTATATCTAGCACAATACTTACGGGAATAGAACAAGTCTGTGCCATTGGCTGGATTAGTTGACTGAAAGTGCGAGCATAAATTAACCTCAGTCTGACTCAATTATTCAGTCCAAATACGCTTACACGCGATAACCGGTATTCCCTTCACACACGAAAAACATTAGCAAACTACCTGTGGAACTAAATCTTAACGGTACTTGTTAAATTTATTGTTGCTTTTGGTGTCTAAAAAGAGATAAGCGTAAACCAAGGGTATGATCTGAAGACAAAAAACAAGGATCTTGAAATCAGTATCAGATGTTAAAGTGTACAGCGATTTAAGCGTAAACTACGGATATGGTCTGAATATTAATATCAACGATCTTGAAATTGCTTTTTAATGTTAAAGTGTAAAACGAGATAGGCGTAAACTACGGATATGGTCTGAATATTAATATCAAGGATCTTGAAATTACTTTTTAATGTTAAAGTGTTTAGCGAGTTAAGCGTAAACTACGGGTTTGGTCTGAATTTTATTAACAACAAAAACAAGAATAATATAAAATAATAATAAATAATAATAATAATTTATTTTATTATTATTATTATTATTTTATTTATAATTATTATTTTTTTGAATTTTTATTGTCTTTTTTTTTTAAATTAAGTTAATTAATTCAGTCCATCCCCGTATATCACGCTTATAAAAAGTCTCGCTGTACACTTTGACATCAAAAAGCAATTTCAGGATCCTTGTTGATAGTATTCAGACCATACCCGCAGTTTACGGTTAAATCACTGTACCCTTCAACATCAGATACTGATTTCAAGATGCATGCTATTAGTATTCTGGCCATATCCGTTGTTTACGCTTATATCGCTTTTCACTGTAACATCAGTAAGCAATTTCTTAACCTATCTCTTTAGTATTCAGGCTATTCCCGTGTTTTTAGCTTATCCTGCAATAAACTCTGGGATCGGAAAAGTCTTCAGTAACCCATGCTTCTCACTTTTCGTATGTAAACAATGCAACAAATAGGAGTATTAGTCTAGCAGCAGCAGCAGCAGTACTAGTAATTGTTGTTGTTGCTACTTTTAATTTGTAGCAAAATCATTAGAAAAATGAGAGAAATTGGTTTTGTGGGAATTTCTCTTGTTAGACCAAGTGAATAGCGTGTTTAACGTGAACAGCGTGTTTGCTTTTCCTAGGCTTCTTTAACTTTAAGGACCGAAAGAGGAAAGGGAACTAAAATTTTGGGGAATGATCAAAGTTATATTCTAAGCGATTATGATTATGATTTACGCCTATGTAGAAATGTACATCGCGTTTGTGACCCCTGTCATGGATTTTAGAGACCGAGACCAGTTCTAAAAATGGGTGTAGTAAATATCGAACAAAAGAAGTAAGTCTGATTTTACAGTCGGGAATAAATATTTTTTGTTACCAATATTTCGGAAGACACGGCGTTCCCTCCTAGTGTCTTACATACAAGACCCTGAAGAAGAAACGCCATATATACCTTCCGAAATATTGGTAACAAAAAATATATATTCCCGACTATAAAATCAGCCATGCTTCTTTTGTTCGATATTTCAACCTATAACGCATTGATTACATCCTTTATTAGGATCCGTTCCTTGTCGTTGCTTCTAAAATTGAATTTGTGTAGACAATAGCATTTTCTTCAGGCTCAAGAATTTCTAGGAGTATTTATAACCTAAACTCACTTTTGTGCTATTTAGCGATCTTTTGATCTTATTTTACCTTACCTAGAACCAATAAGCACAGTTTTTACCAACGTAGTCCGTAGTCCGCATTTTATACCTGGTCTGCAGACCGCAGTCCCATGTTTTATACTGACCGAATGCTACCAAGTGAGTCGCAAATGCATTAAAAACCGTGGGAAAAAGAACAGTTTTCGTCCATTTCGTTCTTCTCTTTTTCCATATTTTTTTACACAATGCCCTTTATAAAATTATTCTATTTTGTCATCGGCTAGGAAGAGAGATCAGTTAAAAAGGGATCACGATGCCGGGTATCTAGCGACTGAAAAAAAAGTTTTATGTTTGAACATGCTTTTCTATAAAAGATCATCTTACTTTCATAGAAAACGTGAACAGTGAACTCCAGTAACGTGCGCTCATGAAGTGTATCGCTTCCCAAAGCAGGAGCGTACCTACCCGCACCAGTCATAAAAAAGGCATAATAAAAAAGAAAAAAGAAAACAAACGGTGAAAAAAACATTTTTGTACAAAAAAGGCATTTTTTTGGTAACTCAAACTTAACTCAATCTTAACTCAAACTCAATTCCAACTCAACTCAAGCCCGTAACTCGGTAAAGAGCGGATCCCCCTAAATGTACTTTCATTTTTAATCCATAAAGTAATTCACTAGTTAGATAGTCTTGATGGATGTAGAGCTATTCCGTAGAAATAAAGCGTTATTATTATTATTGTTATTATTATTATTGTTATTATTATTATTGTTATTATTATTATTATTATTATTATTATTATTATTATTATTATCTCGCGGTATAAAACTTTGGAATGCTGTCCACATTATTAGTAGTATAGGGCTCATGATGTAACCTACACCACTTGAGAAGCTATACTTAGAAGTGAAAAAAGGTCGGTACGAAACCTAATACAATCATAATGATATGAATCTCTCTACTTAAAACGTCAATTTACAATATTATTAAATTCTTATACTCTGTAAAACCTACGCAAAGACATGAGGATACAATTATCTCTACTAGAAGCCTATTTAGAAAATTATTCAGTTTTTATACTCTCATTATCTCTTATATACCTAAACGAGCCCATCATAATGTGGTTATCTCTACTAAAAGCCTTTTTAGAATAATATCAAACTCTAATACTCTATAAAATCTAAGTAAAAACATCCGTAAACTTGTGTCTCTGGATTTCTAGAGAAAAAAAAAACCTACCATCTGGTGTCCATAGCGCCCTAACTTCCGCATCCGCTCAAGTACGCTCCGTAGTCTCGCTCCTAGTAGCTTCCTCACCGACTTCTCTAGGTGTTTAGAGTAACCACCCAGTACGTCAATTATTACGTTGTACTGTTCAGCCCTGTAACCACTATGTCTCTGCTTCAGCTCCCACATCATGGCCCCATACTTGAGTGTCTTTTCATCATCTTTCTTGGCTCTACTTTCAATCCATGGGCAGCTCATTTCAATTGCGCAGACTTCTTTCCTCTAGTGGCTGACAAGTCGTGCGTCGATCCGATTTGCTCTAACTTCGTTGTGTTTACATAAATGCAGCCTCACTCGTGGTGTTCTGCTAGGCTGGGTGAGTACCATGGTGGAACCTCTTCCATTAACCATCCTCTCGCACGAGCTCAAAAAACAGAATCTTCAAAGCTGCATTATGCCTGTATAGGTACTTGGTTTGTGCCAGGGAAGAACATCCAGCCTTTACATGTGCAACGCTCTCAGCTACCTTCCCACATAACCTGCATAGGACTTCGCCGTCGGTGGAGGTTTGTGTCTTCTCCTATGTGTAGAGCTTCGTAGGTAACAACTGCTCATACAGTTCATACATGCCCGCGAAGGTATATGTAGGGCATGTAGTCCAACCTTTTAACCATGCAAAGCAGCTGGTTATGCTTAGGCTCTCATCTTCCCATCTGATACGGAATAACTTTCCTCGCCACTTTTTGTCCTTAGCGAACTCCAAGAACTGCTTCTCTTGAGATTGCTTCAACAGATTCCCAGCTCTTGCTGCAGTCACCACCTTTCCTTCCTTTGTAACACTCACGGGATGTAGGGTATCAAGCTGAAGTGTGATGTTGAGTTCTTCAGAGTACTTAGCTGCTTCCTTTACAAGCGACTGGTGGCCTGATGCCATGGCGAGTTCATCAAATTCTCTAACTGCTTCCACAGTCCGGTCCAAATTCTGATATAATTTCAGTAGCGATTTGATTTTAGTGATCTTGTACTCGTGTTCGACTGATCGCAGGCCTCTACCCCCTTTCTCCCTCGGTAGACATAACAAAGAACTTTGGCTAGCTGGGTGCTTGCCACCGTTCTCAACTATGATCTTCCGAGCTGCTCTGTCCACATCTCTTAACTCTGTTAGAGGCCAATTCTGTGTCCACATTAAGTACCGCAGCACCGATAGTGCATACTGATTAGTTGCCTGTACACGGTTACAGTCAGACAGGGGGCTGGACCATATAATAGACATCCTGCGTAGATACTCTTTAGCCGCACACGACAGGGCCAGCCGTTCATCCTGTCGAACGTTCTCTAGCACCCCCAGGAATTTGTAGGGTTTTCCTTCCCCAGAGCCGCGATGGTAGTTGTCTCGTCCATCCTCATACCAGACTAGTCTAGCATTTGGGCTCCCCTCTTCACGTGTACCACTGAGCACTTCTTCTGATTCCAGTGGAGGCCGATATCTTGCATCGCTCCTTTAGTCTCCTTCAGCAGTCGGTTCAGCTTGCTCTCGGAGGCAGCAAAAACCTTCAGGTCGTCGATATACAGGAGATCGGTGACTATGACTCTTATAGGCTTGGATAGCCGGCATCCCTCCGTTGCCCGCAGGCGCCACGCTATTGGGTTCAGGCACAGTGTAAACAATCTAGGACACAAAGCGTCCCCCTGGGTTAGTCCCTTCATGAACCTTATTTTTCTAGAAGTCTCTTGCCCTTGCCTTGTTGTAGCTACTACTCTAGTATTCCAGCTCGCACACAACTTGCGTATGACCTTACCCAGCCAGATGGGAAGCCTCTGTACGCCAGTCATTGCGTATAGCCAATCATGGTCGACGGAGTCGTAGGCTTTGCGCACGTCAATCCATGCCATGCTTAAGTTCCGTTTGCCCCTCTGGCAATCCAACATTACTGCTCTATTGATTAGCAAGTTATCCATTGTACCGAAACACCCTGATTTCGCTCTTCTTTTCTGGCCTTCCATCAGGCCATAATGTTCAAGGTGTTGGTCCAAGGGTGCCACGAGGCAAGATGTAAACCACTTATACATGTCATTCAGACAAGTAATAGGTCTTTGATTTTCACTCAGGAACTCGCCTTCTTTCGGAATGAGGGAGGTTTTCCCTTCAGAAAACCACTTGGGGTAATCTTCGTCGCTCTAAGAAACTTCTTTGAAGCTCTCGACCACACCTTTGTGCGGGGTGCTAGCACGTTGCCACCAAAAGTTAGTGATTTTATCAGGCCCTATCGCACTCCAGTTGCGCTTCGTGGACAGGACTTTGACCGCTTCCGCTACTTCGAGAGCCCATTCGTCCCCTGTCGGTGGTGGTGCTCGCTCGTGGATCGCGAGTTCTGCTTCCTGCAACCTGGCCGCCTTCTTATTCCCAGACCCTCTCTCTTCCCACAGCTTTCTCCAAAACCTGCTTGCCTCTTCAATGTTTTAAAACATTCGCGAATCATCTCGAGCACGTTTTCCAGGATCTTTATATCTTGGTCGCTCATTATTATTATTATTATTATTATTATTATTATTATTATTATTATTATTACAAGTAATACCCGTAAAAGTAAATTACAATTATTTTAGTAAAGTTCCACGCTAATATCTTTTTTTTTTTTTAAATAATTAAAAAAAGGGATTAGCTTTTCGTCCTTCTTGGGTGCCTCATCTCTATGCGATCAAGGTACAGTTCGAGGTTGTCCGCTATAGTGAGAAGTTATCCATTTGCTTTTATTGTATTCACACTCATGGTAAGTACAGTGTAATAATCGGGGAGGACAGGTTCCAGTCATCACTGGGCTATTTTTGTAGCACTAGGATATTCACATGCCTTGAATATGAAAATTGATTGCTCTTCCTTAAATACAAATTAAAGTATGTCGGAGAGAACGTGCGAATTTGCGAATGTGTGGGATCTGAGACAGCTCACAAATCGAGAAGGCACACCTTCAATTTTGTAAACGATACTTGGAGGTAAAAAACAAAGCTTCTAATATAGTTTGTAGGGCAGAGCTTGGTCGTTTTCCTTTAATTATCACTATGAATAAAAAAATTCTCAAATACATTTTGTATATACAGTCAAAAGATGAGGAATCTCTCGTCAAACAAGCTTTTTTAATGTCATTCGACTTACACTGTCATGGCAAGAATAGCTTCCACTCTCATTTAATAAATATATGTCAGAATACTTTAAGCTTCCTGACTTTAACCCTGATTCATTAGATATAGCTATGGTAAACACTCATTCCACGTTAGGCAAGTTTTGAGGACTCAAATTGTTTTCCCATGATCATTCCGCTGAAAAATACTTAAAATATGCCCAAATAAATAGTGACAGTACCCCTTTGTGCTCCTGTAGACAGTAACTTTGAGGGAATCAAGGCCAAAAGGGTCCAAAAAATGCAATTTTGCTATGTCCTCAGAGAGGGTGGGTATAGAAGGTTACGGTATATTTGTGCTTGTCGCCTTATACTATGGAAACTAATCAATCCAGTGTCTCGGGAGGGACCTAAACTAAAGATCATTTCTCACTGCAGGTCAGTTTTGTTGCTTTTAACTACAGTGAACTGGTGTCCGCTATTTTTATGAAACTTCCGTTACCGATCTGAGGGCAGATCACAAATGGCCTAGAAATAAATACTGCGAATGATTTACATCGGGTAAACATTACTTAAGTTTGCTCTTTTTGATACGCAATACACAAAATGAAGAGCAAAAGTCTGTGAAAAGAAATTCCCTCTCACAATAGCAGGATTTAGGGTGAACAGTTAAGGTTGTGACTTCCGTTACTAAGATTACAGCAGGAAAAAAATGAATAGTGGGTCGTGCTGATTTTTGTGGTGACGGAGGGGCTAGTGAGGATTATTATGGAGTATGTTTGGCTTTTCCGAGTTATTAATTTCACTTAAAGATGTAACAGAAAAGGTAGAATTTTAACTTCCGTTACCAAGAATTTGTCCGGTCTCTAAAACATGGGATCCGGATAAACCTTGAGCCACTGACTTGGCTAAAATTTAAAACTCAGACCTTAGCCTGCCACGGACTTCATTTTAAACAATTTAGAGTACGCTAAATTGAAAAAAACATAGATATGATGCAACACTGTGCTGTTTCAAGCCATACAAAATATCACACTACATGCTATTAAATAACATGCTATAACTTTTTATAGATAAAAGATATGTTGACCAAATTTTGGTTTCTCACCCTTCAATAATACATCTTTCGGTTAAACTAACTACTTGTCTGATTTGTTGACCTTCGATTTTTCGAAAATCCTTAGCACATTTTACCCACTTAACGTGAATGAGTGTAAGAAGCTATGTAAGTTCAATGAAACAGGAATATATCTCATATTGGCAAAACACCCTTCAACATTCTCAAAAACTTGAATTTTATTGATCTTTTAAAACCGATCATACCTCCTCTAGTTGCTTAGACTTAACGAGAGGAACAGCTGAGAGAACTGCTTTAGTAAAACTACGAATAAACAATCACAAACTAATGATAGAAATAGGCAGATACAATCAAACTACGAAGGATAATAAGCATTGCCCTTTTTGTGGATGCAGTGTAATAGAAGACGAAGTTCACTTTCTTTTTCAATGTCCTACCCACTCTTTCACTAGGAATAAATTTTACTATAAAGTCAAGACTCTGATTCCAAATATTACCCAGTTACCTATAAACGGTTTGATTAATGAACTGATGAACTCTTCTAATTACTTTATCAATATACAATTCATAAAATATATTTCAACTTGTTTTGATGTTCGTGACAAAATTATTATGAAAGTAACGTAATTGCCCCGTGTTATCATTTTGATTCCTAAACATAGCTTTTGCAATACTGTATGTACTTGTATGGTCATGCAAATAAACCTCGTTGTTGTTGTTGTTGATTTCTGGTCTGGCGAACAAAAGCCGGATTTACAACCAGAGATACGAATTGCTCTTACTGCATGGTCCTTACCGAAAAAAAAAACAACAACAACAACAACAACTAAACAACAGCCTGCAAACCAATACGCTAAAACTTATGTCATGTTAGGCCAGGTTCAAAAGGCGAAATTCACATGTGCCGAACTCCTATCTTTGTCGACTAAAAATAATTAAACACGGCACCTGATTCAGACGTCGGATGTAATGGTGCCGAATTGAATTTAACTCCGTTTGTGGTAAATATATCTCCATTCTCTAGAACAAATTGTTATCCAATATGGATAATAGTTTCTACGATTAAATTTTCAAAGTTATAAAGCTTTTTAAAAAAACTGCCTGAAAAGATTCTGGGAGATTTTTTAATCATAATCATAATTTACTTTTGTTATTATTATTATTATGCAGATCGAGGAGGGTGTTATTTCCCTTCGGGCGATAGAAAACTTGATTTCTTTGTTGTCTATGTGCTTGAGACTCTGTCCAATCCTTAATTAACGGATTTCCCTTCCTCAGAGTCTGTAGTGTTATATGTCAGTTCCTTGCATGTTTGCCTTCATATAAAAAAAGTTGCTTAAGGAATGCTTATATTTTTATTGGGCAGCGAAAGACGATGAAGACAGCGAAACTTCCGTGAAAAATGGCGACCAGCAGCAGCATCGTTCCTCCCTAAAATAATCTAAAGCGCGTGCACTTAGCCCTCTGTGGCGCTTAATTTGATTTAGGTAATGTTACTGATAACGAACGTCTTGCCTCGCTATTCCTCCAAACGTTAGCCATTATAAACAGTTTTCTAGTTCGTAGTATACACATTTCAGTTCCACTGCCTGTATAAATTAATTCGCTTTTAAGATGTGCTTTAAAAAATAGTTATAATTGATTTATTCAGAAGAAACTGTCAGGTATCCAAAAAATGTATATACCAAAAAGGTTATAGTTAACCCCTGCAGAATTAGTCTAAAACAAACACACTCGAATTCACAAACATTTTGTTGAAATGGAGAAAGTAAAGTAAAGAATGTTGTCTCAGTGAAGTAAGAGAGTAGGAAATATTTTCTTAGCGCTCTCAACCTTGGTCTACGGATCGAGAGAAGAGAGGCCCATACGCCCGCAATCAAAGCAGCTTCAACCTCTTTCTCAGGGCGCTTTTCCCTGGCTTTGGAGGTAGGGCGAGAAAAAGGCCCTTATAGGCATCGGCCGGCCCATCCGTCATTTTGATTGGTTTACTCACAGGTAGCCCAAGCTCGAAATATGAGCATCGGCATTGTTGCGTAACATTCAAAATATAAGGATTTGTATGGGAAAAAAACCTATCGTTTCACTAACCTAAGAAAATGACAGGATTTATGGCCGTTTTATGTGTTTTTATGTAAACGGTTTTCTCTCTATATAAAGGTAAACCGATGCTCGCCGATGCTCATATTTCCAGCTTGGGGGAGCTGTGGTTTACTGATTTAGGTCGCATGTAAGAACATGGCCAAATGAAAATATAATGTTTGCGTTAAACCGAAATCTAAATGGCCGAAAGTATGTCCACTCCAACGCAGACTTCTGCAAGAAATCCAGTTTGCAGGCTATATGTGCTGGTTCTCATGAGAGTCGCTATGTCGCTTTGAATATTCAGCGAGGCCGACTTATAAGGATCTGTATTCAAATGTTTATAAAACCGGTGGTATAAAAAATTTCTGAGGAGGATACGAGGTCAGCAGTGTTATATAGGAGTGGCGTTACATTCGTAGACAAAAGGATGTGTTCAGTTTATTCGGAGAGCTCGATCTGTAGTCAATACGCCGTCTGATCTGAACTCAAAATATTCTCTAAAGCGATACGTTCAACTTTCACCGTCTTCGCATGAGCCGTCGAAGCGTCTATCAAAGGATATGCCACCAGAAAGCCTCGATGTGGATGAGCCTCAATGAGGTCCGCAATGAAAGGGGGTGGTATAGGCCTACACGACTTTTACCTCATGCCAAAATGCTGCTTGTTTCAATAAGTTTTTCTCCTCTGCTAGGTAGGTTATGCTCCAGAAGGTTCTACATTTCACTGAGCAAATGTGATTTTAGCCGCTTGTTTCACACTGAGAGGTCATGGCGCACATATCGATTTACTGTGGTTTTTGTTTCTGGTCGGCAGGATTTGCCCTCTGATGCAAGAGCATTTTCTTTGACCTCTTTTGAAGCGTAAAGCTTTTTGTTCCCGTTGGATAAGGGTTCCGCCTAATTTTCTCCAAAGTGCCTTTTGGATCTGAATAACTAAGCAATTCTATTTAGTCTGTGAATGTAATGTTTTTCTGCAAAGTTATGTGAGGGGGGGGGGGGGCAAGGGTATTTTCATGACGCCGTGGTCGACCATTTTTGGTGTCCGTGAATCGTGATGTACTAAAAAACTGTTCTGTGAATCGTGATTGAAGTGCAATCCGTGAAACATGAACTGGTAGAATCCTCGATTGTTTTCACGTACATTAAAGATCAATTGAAGAAAATAAATAGTAAATTTGGCCAAACGACCTTAACAAGCATCTGGTAGCTTGAATTAACTTCTGAGTCTTTTGATGTAACTTCACACATCAGTACACTCGGACCCACCTACAGCTGGCTTCCCTAGGGAATTTATAGCCGCGCGCGTAGAGATCACCCGAACACGTGAAGGTGTTTTATTCAATGATGCAGGAACTTTCCGTCAGGATGGTACCGTTGAGGTGATATCTGGAAATGGCTTTGAGGGTAACAACGAAGGAAGAACAGGGAATTCTTCATTTGGCCAGCCCATGGGTATTTGCACTGAAAATAGCAACGTCTTTGTCACTGATTCGCAGACCGAAACTCATAGCCATCATGCACAATTAGTGGCACGGTCATCTTTTTTAAACAACTTGCAAAACTATACAGAGCATTTTCTGTTCATCTCAAACACCAAACGGCTACCCGTTTACCAATTACTGAAGCGATGAAGGAAGTTGCCAACCTTAAAAGGTTTCTTGAAGGAAGAGTACAGTACAAGAATCACTTAACTCTCAGAAAGTCACCAATGGTCCCAAAGGGACAGTGTCAAATCGGACCTTAAAGTCCGCGCAGATGATTTATAGCCAGCTCATTCCACCATTCAAGAGATTAACAAAGACATCCACGTTGATATCCATTCTTGTCTTACTACCCAAGTAGAAAATCTTCACGCTGTGGATCACTTTAAAGATGATTTTCCAACAGTTCTTAACTTTGCAATCTAGGAAACTCCGTGTACGACAGTATCAAAATGATGATAACTAACTGAGCAGCCTATTAGTCTCCCCATCCCATCCCCTATTATCCGGTTCCAGAAACTACCATTGCATTAAAGAAATTCCAAACTTCCCCATCTTGGTAAAACAAGGCGCTTGAATTCG
>CALNXK010000388.1:147500-251803 GCA_942486035.1 Porites lobata
TCAGAAAGCACAATCAGCTTAACGGTGGTCGCCGATTATATAACTGACTAAACTCACCGTTGGTCTCCATATTACAATAGGCCAGAATAGATGTACCAGATTTTATAGTGGAAAACCAGTATTTCCCGCTAACAGCGTGTCCTTCACTCCTCTTTATTTCGTCACAAGTCTCAGCTGGTAGATCTTGAATCGAACCAAGGGGAACTGAGAGGTTAAAGAACAATTCTTTATTATCAGTTTGCTTTTACCCCTACAGAGTTTTTAGTTTATGCTCGGGGCGCTACTCAACAAAGTTTTATAAAGCCGAGACCGGAGGTTCCGCCCAGAGGTCCAACCCCTTACCGTTTTATACAACGTTTTTGACAAGAAAGGTACCCCTTTCGTATACCTTCGATTCACGAATGTTACAACTACCGTAAAATCCCACGTTAAAGCTCAGGGGCTTATATAACTTCATAAAGGGTTTTGGGTGCGCTTATAAAGGGGGGAGGGGCGTATAAGCCGAAATAAATGTTTCGGAACGACAGGATAAAACATATCTGAACCGAATTAAAGCAAACATTCCATTATAAATTTATCACAATAAATGGAGAATGTATTTCACAAACATCTATAAGACACTTGAACAACTGGAACGAAACAGGACAAAAGTCAAAAAACTTCAAGAAACGGTCCTCTGGGTAGCATTAACAAAGTTCATATTTCTATTTCACCCTCACAATTTCGCAGCTTCATGTTCCAATTCAAGTGGCTACTGTTTTACAAAACGCGCTTGGCATAACATGGGCTTATATCTTGGGGGGAGGGGGGTATATCCAGAATAATATCTTCGTTTGCAAAGGGATGGGTTTAAATCCGGGGGGGGGGGGCTTTAACATGGGATTTTACGATAATTTTGCATCCCTCTTAACTGCTGTAAATGCTATGTCTTTTAAACATGAATAAGCTCAAAACCAGAAAAATTTCCGTCTGCTTTTTCTCATCCATAAAATGCATCTGTTAGCTCTTTTAGTTTCTTTTATCGGCCTCCACCGATGACTAACTATCCTACCCTTTCATATACTTTAAACTTTAAAATTTCTTAGCTCTTTCATATATATGAAGCCTGACAAATTAAAGGTACCCCGTTCGTGGGGAGCTTCCCCGTAACCGGCCAACTTATGAGTATCCCCGGCACTTAATGATGGCTCACCTCGTTGTAAATCGCGTCGATAGTAAGATCTGTCTTGGTTTGGAATGAAGTCCTCGGGCCTGGTTTCCTTTGTCCTGTTGTTAAACTCACACATAAGAAGAGAGATAACCCAGTTAATACTTTGGCATCGATTGTCTTCGCGACACTGGAATACGCACGTAAACGGACGTTCAGCGAGAAGAGTGTCGTACACGTGTCCTCGTAACATCCAGCCCAAAATGGACTTCTCTGATCTACCACCTGCAGGACACTTAGTGGTTACTGCGCTGTAGAGCAGGAGAGCTAGAACGAAGGTACGGAAAACTATTCTTGCGGTCATATCTGGAAGTAAAGAACATAAAAGTATTTTGTTAAAACATAAACTTTACAAAGGTGAACTTAACTGATTAATTCGTCGAACGTTTCCCCCTAAGAAAAAACTTGCATACTACAAAGCATCCAAAATAGCCAATTTTCAAAGCGAATTTGATAATACTTGTAGAAACTGTAACAAACACATTTTTGTTCGAAATAATTTTATATTGATTCCTCCTCTTTAAAATGCACCCGCTGGTTGTTGCCTAGAGGAATTAATGAGCCGGTAAAACAGAAAAGCTAACTCGAAGGTGAATGCGCTATAGCCATTTTCTCTGTTGTCACGCACACTTTTCTCTACGAATTTTCATCTTTACCGCCGTACATGAAAAATTCCCGGATCTTTCGCGGCATTCTGGGCGATGAGTTCTTCTTAAAATTGTGTTAAAATTCAAAATACAAGCCTTAGCGCCAAGCAGTTTTTAGTCTTGTTTAACGAAAAGTGAGATGGTTGTGATTATACTGACTATAGCTAAATGCAAATAAGAGAGAACTAACTTGCTCGGGCAAAGCATAGTGTTTTACTAAACCACACCTTTTCGTAAAAGTCGTAAAATTCGTTTTTATTCTTTTTATGTGCCATTTTTTACCATCTATCAAAATGCATGCCATTAAAGAATAGTGTTCAGTTAAGATAAGAGTCTGTATACTATTTAACAATAACTTTCAATTAGAAATAATCAGGCAATATTCTGATCAAAAAGGAAGATTTATTATTATAGACATGGAAATAGATAACAAGGTTTTAACTTTGGCCAACATTTATGCACCGAACAAGGACAATCCTACTTTTTCCCAAAATCTTCTCGATCATTTGCTCTCTTTTGAATGTGAAGAAATTATTATGGGGGGCGACTTTTATAATCTGGTCTTAGACGGTTCAGAGGAATAAAAAAGGAGGAAACGCGACAACGCATAGAAATCCGCTTAAAAAAGTCCAGAACATAGCGAACTCGCCGAACCTAATAGATGTGTGTCGAACCCTAAATCCAGACGGTAAGCGTTTTACCTGGCGGAGAACTAAACCTGAAGTGCACTGTCGTCTCGACTATTTTATGATCAGTTCAAGCTTAATCACAGCAATCACAATTGCAGATATTTTACCGGGTTATAGGACCGACCATTCCCTCGTTACAATCCACCTTGCTGGTAATAATAACCCTAGAGGCCCGGGTTCTGGAAGCTCAATACGTCTTTTCTGTTGCGAGTATATTGAGTTAATTAAAAAAACTATCGATGAAGTTGCAATGGAGAACAGAAACAATGACGATGTAGATGCTGTCCAGCCCTCCTCTGGGACGCTATAAAGATGCAGATTCTTTCTAGCTAGCTAAAATATGCAAGAGAAAATCAGATTCATATAGCAGAGTAAATTGATCATCAAAAATTGGCATTCTATACTAAAATTTTGAAATAAACACTTTGACCACCGGTCATTTCGCTCCCGGTCAGACTCAACCAGGGGCGCCCCCGCTCAGTAATATTTTCCCTTTTTAATAAAGCAACTTTTTTACATCAACAAAAAATTGTGCAGGAAATGGAAGATTGAACAGAACAAAATTTTCAAAGGAGTGCTTAACTCTGTGTCAATTCTTTCTATTCTCTATCCTAAATTTTAGGATATTAAGTACCCCTGATAAAATCAGAATCAATAGTTATATATATATTTTTTTGTTCAGTTTTAGAAAAAAAATCCTATATTCTTGAAGAAAAAGCAAATTCAATGCTGCAGTTGGTTACTTTTAGTAAGTGAATGGAGATGCATTATTTTTAAGTCTTATATGTTTTGTTTTGTTTCTTTTTTCTTCAAAATTATATATCGAGGATGGGCTCAGTTTTTAAGGAGAGTGAATAAAAATTAGCAGGTGAAATAAGTATTAGTCATGAGATTCGATGTCAGGTTTGCAAATAATAGGACCTCTAGGACCTCAAGTTACACAAACACTTTTTTGAATTACTGGGGTAGAATTTTATTTCTCTTCCTGAATGACTGTCAGTTGCAAATTACATTTTCTCTCTTGTACTGATATATTCATGAATGTATTTAGTATTTCTGAAAATATTAATCGGTTAATCGGTTAATCATTCAAAATTTGGACTTTTAGCGCTTTTTGTATATCTCTGAAACGACTTGAACAAATTTTTTTAAAACTTCTTCACATAATCTTCATAATGTAATATAATTATTTCCTAGCTTATGGCGCAATAATTTGCCAAGGCCGTTTGACGACTAACGCTAAACCCCATTGGGACCTTCATACCAGGCAAATTATTGCGCCATAAGCTAGGAAAATATCGGAAGCGCCTGGATTCTGTTGCATTTAAAACATTATTCTGAAATTGACTTAAAATAAATGAGGCTTTTTTTAAAGTTACAGCATTAAAAGAAAATTTTATGCTTTTTTCACACTTTAATTTGTTTGCGTTTTCTGGCTCATTGATGGGTTTCTTTTTTTCTTTCTTGTTTAGAGTGCATGAGCCTTCCCAATTATTGACTAAACCGCACTAAGGCACCTGTGACAAGACCTAACAAAAAATGGCATATATACCATCAGGAGCTTCTATTAGACAAATTAACAACCACGACGGCGACAACATTGAGTGAATTTGCGTCGTTTTTCTAGCTAGTTAAAATGCAGATCGACTTAAAACAATAACAAAGCAAAACAAAAACCACATCCAAATTGGGAAAGAAAGAGAAAAATTTGTCGTCGTTTTTTGACGTCTTTTACAGACCGTAGTCTTAGTCTCTCGAAAAGGATTACAAATATTTTAAAAAATGTGATGCATTATATATAGTGGACAGTTGCGAATGACCGATCCTGGTCTATACAGGCGTTGGTTTCCGCCTTAATTTGGAAAAATTAGCATAACGTCAAAACAGTGAATGTTGTAGCGCGGATTTTTCAACGGTTCCTAGGATAGATTTCTCTTGAAATTTCAAGGTGTTGCAGTGAATCATTCTTAATGAAAGTTTCAGACATTGTTATAATTTTACATTATGAAGATTATGTGAAGAAGTTTTAAAAAAAATTTGTTCAAGTCGTTTCAGAGATATACAAAAAGCGCTAAAAGTCCAAATTTTGAATGAAGTTGCACTTTAATAGACGGGTGGTCAGAAAACGTGTTAGTTTTTAAGATCGCAAGAACGAAAATACGCCAAAATTTCCTAGCATCGAAATATGATATTAAACAGCATTCTGACACTACTTAAGAATAATTTGAGCCATTTATAACGTTTTCATTAAATTAACTATCACGGCTATTGAAAATTTAAGGGTTTGAATATATTTTCGTTTTAGTCGAATTCAAACATGCAAAATTTTTTACTTCTTACGGAAGTCATTTGCTTAACACCAAACTTTAAGTTCCCAGTGTTAGATTTTCAGTAGCTGGTCTAGATCGCGCAAAATTAGGCGTTGATCAATTTCAAAGTTTTTTGTTTATTGTTGTCATAGTAATCATATCGATTTTACTAAAGCCTAGTGTTTGACAAATTTCAATCTATAGTCAACCATTGGTGAAAATTTTATAGCGATCAGACAAGGATAACATCACTTTTAAAGCGATTGAAAAATATCGGTATGGCCTCTGAAAAACTATATGGAAACACCTTAACTCTGTATTATTTAGAAACTTTAGCTAATGTTTTTTCGCTTATACAGGGTGTAATAATTATTAATCTTGGTTGGCGAAAGCGAAAACAAAAGGAACCTTGACAAGAACAGTCAAAAAGTAAAAATTTCACTCACATGAGAGTTCTGTTACCTTGCACTTTTCTGAGACTAGAGTTTTACAAGTTCAATTCCACAGCGATGTTCGCAATAGCGTGCAAGGTTTAAGGTTTTGACGATCAGGCTCCGAATTCTTCCTCCACTTTGAAATACTTCTCGAAAACAGTGTCCATTCAATGATTTGGATCCGTTAGGAAAGTCGCACATCAAGTTCTAAGTCTGTTACGGATACTGTTAAATGACAAAGTTACTCGGCCCATGGCCCGCTAATGGGAAAGCTAAAACGTAAATGTCATCAGCCCACGGCAGGTCGCTAAATTGATGTAAGCTGGAGGGTAATTTGACCAACGCCATGCATATTGCCAATTAAAATGAACTTAAAATTTTTCAAATGGCTGCCTTTAAAAATTCCCTTTACAAAGACGCCAGTTTTAGAGCTCCTCATCTTGACCAAAGCGATCTCCAAATCCAGCGTAATCCCCGCAACAGACCATCATTTCACCATAAGAAATATAAAAATAATACTCGATCCTCTTATAATTATACCCGTCAGAAAATGTATTTAAATACAAAAATAAAAAGTACAAACAGGAGCGTTGTGAACTGGAATTTTAAATAAGCTCATTTCTAGAATTTTGTGGATTATTTTTGGCTTATGAACCGGCAGTTTTCTGCACTAAGCGCCCAACTTAAAATAAAACATCAAAATGTGGCCCTCAAAGAGCGAAGACTTTCAAAACTATATTGACACTCTTTTCTGGAATTGGCACCTAATTATTTTATGAGGCTTAAATGCAAAAAGTCGTTCATCTGGACATTAATTTTTCAAAGAAATGCTTTTTTTGTTTTAAAATTCTCGAGTATCTACGCAGATGCCTTCGCGCGCAAAGGTCGAAAAGACTCGATAAAGAATGAAAGTAGAATTAAAAGGTAATTAATGTTCCATGCCCTCCGCTTAGTCGTTCTAAGCGCTTCATCACGACTATCTTCCTCCCTTACGAACGTCGTTCGCGGGAGAAAATGATATAACAAAGCCCGGCGAAGTAGTCTGAGAAGGAGGCTATAATGTTCCCTATACATGAAAAATGAAGTGCAGAATTACAAATTAAATCTAACTGCAAATGCAGTTCGGTGCATAGCAAATGTATTAAGATAGAAGCCATTAAATGAAGTCTTATACATGACAATTTTACCGGCGTTTTTTCACTTCATATGAAATTTGAAATCTATATACTCTTGCTCCCATGAGAATCTTTTCTTTGAAGTTATTAGATTTATAGCCCTTGAAAAGTGTCGGGCTTAAGATACGCTGGTACAAGGTTAAAGTTTTTGTCCACTAAAATTTAAAATTACTCAGTTTCCTGATGAATTTCTTATTATCTTTGTCATATGCCAACCTAACTCGAGTATTTCTTCTCCTCTTGCCTCTTTTAAAATAGTTTCCTTTTGTTTGTACATTTTTTCCCTTTTTTTTTTTTCAGATTTTTCTCCATTCATAGTTTTTACGATCACGAAACTGGAATACTTTCGTCGGACTAGCTGGGGATTCAGCTAGAAAGGGGGCCTTACACTTTACAAAACTTTACAAAAAAAGGCCATACCGGCCAAACCATGAAGTAAATACACTGGAGAAAACTCCAACAAAATACCCCTAAGATCGGCTTAAAAACGAAACGATAAAATTAAAAGAAGAAAACGAATTCTCACCAGTTTCTAGGAGAAGCGGCGGGGTAGTGAGTATCTTGAACCTTTTTTCCCAAAGTAGTTGATGCGTTCACGAATAGTAAGGGGTGTCCCTGATAACGGAATTCGTCTTAAACAGTGTGATGGTGACAATTTCACATTAATTAATATTTAATAACAGGCACAATGCAAAATGTGGCCATTAGTAAAATGCATTAGTTGTAGAGTATCATATTCATATGGCAGAGTAAATTGATCATCAAAATTGGCTTCCTAAACTAAATCTTTAAAATAAACACTTTGGCCACCGGTCATTTCGCTCCCGATCGACTGCAGTCAGGGGCACCCCCGCTCAGTAGTATTTTCCTTTTTAATAAAGCAACCTTTTTTTTGCATCAACAAAAAATTGTGCCTAAAATGGAAGATAGAACGGAACAAAATTTCAAAGGAGTGCTTAACGCTGTGTCAGTTTTTTTCTATTCTTTATCCTAAATTTTAGGATATTCAGTATTCAGAATCAAGAGTTGCTTTTTTGTTCAGTTCTAGAAAAAAAATCCTATATTGAAAAAAAAAAGTGCTGTAGTTGGTTACCATTAGTAGGTGAATAGAGATGCATTTCAATGTCTTGTATGTTTTTGTTTGTTTGTTTGTTTGTTTGTTTAAATAATAATATAAAAATTGTCCGACGTACCTTCGGGAGCGGTTTCATAGAACCTCTGAAATTCAGGACTATAATTTGAGGGTTTCTAACTATGATCTCCAACTACCATTACCTAAAACAAATTTCCTTAAGCGTTCATTTTCTTATCATGGTGCGATAGCTTGCAACCAACGGTCAAATAAAACTCGTGACATACGGGATCTTACTAGCTTTAAATTCGCAATATCCTGGGATATAACTTTTTATTATGTTTTATCTTATTTTTATCTTATTTCTTTAATGACTCATTTCTTGTTGTTATATTGTATTTCAAATTATTACTATTTTTTACTAGTATTATTAGTTAGCTTACATACAAACTAGCAGTCACGTTTATGAGAATCGATAGGAACAGATAAAATTGTCAATTCTTGTGCTAATTATTGTTAGTTAATCAAGACATTTTATCAGAATATCCTGTGCTTAACATAGATCTGTTTGCAAGCAGGATCAATCATAAATTTGACACATACTGTTCCTGGAAACCTGCTTTTTAAACAGTAATTGGGGCTCTGAATTTTATGCATTTCCCCTCCCCCTCCCCTTTGAACACAAGGTGCCTTGAAAAGAGTTCTCTCAGGACAGAGCGAAGGGAATTGTGGTGGTGCCTCAAAAAGAACGTCTGCGTGGGAGGCTATAAAGTGAAATGATCTTTTATGAACACACAGTTGCCTGCTACCTGCCTGCTGCCTGTCTCTGTCATGGGATCTTCTGCGAATTTCAGTATAAATTACTAAACAGATGCCTTGTGACAAATGCCTTCTTAGGCAAAATCGGTATTATACCATCTCCAGCGTGCTCCTTATAAAATGGCTTGATGACAATAAAGTCAAGATTGAAAATCTTTCAGACAAATATATACTGTTTGGCATTATTAGATGCGAGGACGAGATATTTGTGAATCATATTTTATTACTAGCAAAACAATACCTATACTCCTGTAGACAAGACAGATCAAATATTCACCCTACATTAGAATTTTTAATTACAAGATTAACACTGTTTTCCTAATCGAGACAATGATCGTTAAGTCAGACAACAAATTGGAGACCCACAATATTTGAAATTGAGCAAATATAAGTCAGATCTAGCATACGATTCTTTCGCCGCTCACTGCATTTATTAATTTTTCATGTACATAAAGAAGAATATATAAAACTGTTCTAGAGGGGCCTTAAACTGCTGTTTAAAAAGTAAAAACTAAAATCCAAGCTTTTGCCAATCAACGGCATCAACGGGGAGAAGAATGTACTGGGGTGTGTTTATAAGTATGTAATTGGTGTGTGTGCGTTGTATATATTACTTGTATGTTATATCAAGAGAGAATTGGTTATATTCAGTTTTCTTTTCTTGTTTTGTATTTTTTGTTTATAAGGGTTAGTGTGTAAAACATTGTAATACATGAATTAATTGTAAAACAAAATAAAAAATTATTAAAATACAAAAAAAAAAAAAAAAAAAAAAAATGGAGGCAAGCTGAGGGTCTTATCATGTAAAAAAGCGATAACCTGGAGTCATGCAATGGCTAATTTATTCATTTTGAGATCTAATAGCTGAGAGGATCATTAACCACTTCAACCTTATAGTCAAGAACTAAAATATACATTCGTTTTAGACTAGTACTTGCTTAAATATCATTTTCTTGCTTTTGTTTCCCGCTACTAATTAACATAACTTAAAAAAAAACATTGTTTTCGGTATTCAAACAATGGGTCCTATTATGACTTCTTTTATTTTGATAAGTTAACGCCTCAGCATATTTGCTCAATTTTGATATTATGCATGAATTAAGACGTTCCCGCGCATGGTTAGCACTTCATTGATGACTTCAATCCTCCTTGAAACGGCTCAAAACAACCCTCATTGTACACTACTTCTATTGTCAACCGGCTGCAATTTCCTCAAGTTATTTTTCCTTTTGATCTCTCCGAGATCTAAATTGTCACGACTGGAAACATCCATCGAACTGTCTTTGCTACAGAACTACTTATAATAATAACTAAAACAAAACAAAATTAAACAAAACAAAACAAAAAAACTTTCATATATTTAAACTGCGATATTCTTTCAATCCGGGAAAGGGTATAATTTACTGATAGTTAAACGGATTCTATATAGCAGGGCTAAACTGTTTTTTTTTTTTTTTAATAATGTTCATTCATTGATTTAAAAAAACGGAAAGGAGACGACAATTCCCAAAAAACGGAACCTAAAACGTAACGAATAGGTAATGGCGTCTAGAGGATAACAAAAACCTACAAGAGAAGAAAATGTCTTAAAATGTACATAAAAAAATAACATCACTCACCAAAGATTCTCACCATTTTTGTGCGTTTCGTTTTGAAGCCGTGCAAAAAAGTTTCGACCTTGTTTCTGTCAGTGTTGCCCTGCAGAAACATAAATAATGACAGAGTTAATAAACGATAAACTTGCTGATTAATGTAACCGACAGCGCGTAATTTGTATTGGCTATTAATACTGTCAATCAAATTTCTTTTGAAGGCTTGATAATTTTGTATGATCTTCTTTTACTCATAGGTACAAAAAAACGCGTCCTTCTTAAAATTGAACATACACAATGTATTTTTGAGGAAGTTGGGTCTTATATTTTGTTGATTGGTGAACACAGCCTGCGAGTATCGATATCTCAATCCTGCGTTAACTCCTCGCAAGGTGATTACTCCACCAAAAATGTTTATATATGTGTATGTTTAATTTATCATATATATCAGGCTGTATTGTTAAGCCCTGGATCCTCTTACCTTTCAAAAAGTTATAAACTAAGACTTTTAAGGATAGTTTTTCATTATTTCAGACTTATGAATTATTAAAAGTGGAATTCTTGTCTAACTGCTAATAATAAATTGTTTTTGAAGAAGAAATATGATGTCAATTTCAATAATTGAGCTAACAAAGTAAGGTGATAAATACATCAAAGGAAAGCTTTTATTGTATAATTAATATATAGATTTATCAGGGCTGAAAGAGAAGCCTTTGTTTATGCACTTTCCATGAGAGCAAATAACCTAAGTATAATAAAATCTAGGCTTATGAGGGAGGGGCTGGGTGATTAAGAAAAAAAAAAAAAATTCCGCAAACACACCTGAAATTAAAAAAAAAAAAAAAAAAAAAAAAAAAAAAAAAAAAAAAAAACTCCCATCAGGCTAAAAGTCTTTTGTTTACAGCAAAAAACAAAAGAAAACAAAACAAAAACCTATTAAGAGCGGATGTCAGTAAATATCGACCTGAGGTCTACAAAAGAGAAAAACGAAAATTCTCACAAAAATTCATAAAGTCGCACTAGGTAAGCTATTAACATAAATGTAATTTTTACTTCGATCCGATAATTATTTTTGACGTACGGGGGGCGGGGGGTCAACTGGTTTCGCGGCTCTCGGAAAAGGCCTTACAGGCCCTAGACCATGTGTCCCAAAAAAATCGTTTTAAAATTCAAATCCATTGTCATGCGGACAACAAATAACGTATTCAGAAAAGTACATAATTGTAGCATTTTAAGTGGTGATTTACTTAGTTTGAACGAAAATGTAATATTTTGGAGATTTTTTTGTTATTTTCAATATTTTGAACGTTTTCTTTCGAAGAAAAAAGGGCAAATTTCAAAGCCCAAAATCGTCGACTGGTACCTCGATTTAAGCAAAGAGTCTTATACCACGTTAAAGAGCGTTATTTATTCTTTCACAATCTGTTTTCAAAACTATGGGCAACTTAAAAGAAATTTTTTGAGGCCGAAAAAGACAAGAAGTACTTTTCTGAAATTTGAGCCTTCCACACTCAGCGGGCTGATGTTAAAACTCAGAAAAATGCAATAAGAAATCAGTTTAAGCAACAGTGGTTTAACGTTATCAGCTATCAGAAACCACCACGCGTTAATCGAGCGATCTGATAAAATTTAAAGCCGTTTTCCGAGAAGAAAAGCAGAGTTTAGCCATCTTCTGTTACCAAACGCACTAGTCACGTAAGGTTGTCAAAGGGCAAGTACAATAAACTTCAAAAAGCACAACGTTTTTGCGTCCAGGAATTAGACTTTAGCGGACAGAACAATGCCTACGAGTGTATGTTTCATACCTTGGGATGGGTTTCCTAGATACTGGAAATAAAGAACGTCAAGAAAAGCATTAGCGAGAGCACCTTCCGGCTGCTCCGATCTCAAACGACGGGAATTGCGTTACTTTTCACAGATGGACCTTTTACCACCTGTTTTTGGGTCGCATTTTGATCGTGTGGCGCGCGGCACGGATCTGAACTCTTCTTCACGAGACATTGAACTGAATTTATCGGAAACATGCCACCAAGAAGAACAACACGAGCTTTTGTCGGCTATTTGTCGTTTTTTCTACGAAAAGTTCGGGTAAGCACTGATTCACCGGATTTGACGCAAAAAGTATTTCCTCGAAATAAGCTAAAAAAATATCCAATTTACGTAGTGAATAGATGGATGATTATTGAAGGATTATCGAATTCTTGCCTAACCTGAGGGATTTCCCAATTTCACGTTATGTAGGATTAGGGGTAGGATGGACCCGAACTCCTCATGGTTTGCGGTCTATATAATGTGTAACGAAACTTTATTAAACGCGATCAAAAAAACCCATTTTTTCAGAGGTTTTCGACCGGTTTTGATGCTCTAACGACAAACACATCTCCTCTGGACCCTGTGTCTACAGACGTTTTTTCTTGTTTTCCGGGACCATGTGACAGCGCACGAGTAAACCGGAGCGCAGTAACGAGCCTTAACGCCACCCCATTGCCCTTGCGGTCAATAAATCATCGCGTTTTTCATTTTTTTTATGCGCTCGATAATCTCCAAAGGGAATATAGAGGGTTTCAGTTTTAGTTTATTTCACCGACGAAAAAAAGAACAAAACAAAGCAAAAGACAAGTAATTATGCAGAAATACGCAGAAGCAATGTGGCGAGGAAGCCCAAAAAGAAACCATAAGGCTTACTCATCCCCTTTTTGTTCGTTTAGCTTCGTATAGGTTTCCTGATTTTGTCGAAAAAGTCGGGCGTACCTCTGGAAAAATCCTGGCTACACGCGTGCTAAAGCCCGAAAAAACAACAGGGGTCTTGAGAAACGTCCTTATCATCTGTTCGGGGTCGTACTTTCAAGGAAGCGCTGATAAAGAATCATTCATGACGGAATGAAAAAACCTTTCGTAGCTTCCATCAAAAAAAGAGCGACAACAGTGGTAAGCGGTCGTTCTGTGGGTACTGGACATTTCCAGTATATGGAAACACCATGCAAAGGTACGAAGAACAGACATTCACAACATTGTTTTGTGCGCTAAAATCTGATTTTATGGACGTAAAACGTTTTGAATTTTAAGACTTTTTTTTAATATTAGTGCTTTGCCCTCCCTTTGACAACCTCACGTGACTGGTGCACTTGGCAGGAGTTGACACTGACAGCTTAAATCTGCCTTTCTTGATAGCACACGGCTTTTTAAATTGATAGCAGATCGCTGTATAAACACGTCTTGGTTTCTGAACGCTGATAACATTAAACCACTGTTGCTCAAACTGATTTCTTATTGTATTTTTCCGAGTTTTTAGCATCGGCCCGCAGAGTCTGGAAGGCTCAAATTTCTGAAAAGTACTACTTGTATTTTCCGGCCTCAAAAATTTTCTTTTAAGTCGTCCATAGTTTTGAAAACAGATTTTGAACGAAGAAATAACGCTCTTTAACGTGGTATAAGACTCTTTGCTTGAATCGAGGATAGTTTCTAATAATTTCGAATAATTTCCGTAAAACGCCTGTTCTGAAAAAAATATTAATTATAAACTAAAACTACTAAGCAAAGGATTGCACTAAAAAATTTTGGGGGCGTACCTGTGCTTAAATTTCTCCAGAGGCTTGCTTTAGATTTTCCATATATTTGTCTGTAATTTTACCCGGGACTTTCTTACAGACAAATGTATAGGAAATTTTAAAAAGTGGCTCTAGGTCTTCTAGCGCATGTAATGCCCTCAATTTTTTTCAGTAGAATCCTTAGAAGTGAAGCTTTGGTTTACAAATGATATTTTTTTCAGCACAGCCCGTTCTACGGAAATTATTCGACACTAGATTCTCATACAAACACTGTAATTTCTCATGTATTTGCCTACTCGTCAAGATGGCGTCGAGAACCGTTACAAGGTCTATTCATCCTCAATTATGAGAGCTCGACGTTTACAAGAAGTAAACTGCCGTTTTGAAATCAGGAGAACGCTTCGAGCAGCGAAAGATAAAAGACACCTGCTGAGTTGTTTAACGACTGTTCATCATTGTCTGTTCCTGAGACCCCATCACAGCATCACAGCTCAGACAGCTGGATTCATGGCGAATTTTTTTAGATTTTTTTAACCCGAAAATGAAGGAGGCAATTTGTTTTCGTTCGACGCTGCCGCCGATGATTGAGTGGAGCCACAGTTGTTGTGATGTTGGAAACTGCCAGTATTAATTAAATAAATATAATACGTATTTGCATTTTCTCAGCGCTGAGGTTTTCATTATTTCATTTGTCCTTAATGGCCAATTGCAATTAGAGAGAGAGAGTCATCGTCGCTCTTCTTCTTCGTCTTCATCGTAGTCGTTGAGGAAATTTATACCTCTGTGGACTGTGACATTGGTGATATATTCTTACAATCTTTGCTTTCTTCACTTTGCTGACTGTTGTTTTTCTTATACTATCATGAGGGGGCGCAGAGGGTTTTTACTGAAAGTACAGCACCATGCAGAGTTATAAGCTTTGTGGGCACTTAATCCCATTTAATATTTCACACTCCTCGAAAGTGCTAACATTTCTGTGTCATGGCGAGACTTTTCAATGTATTAAACGTCAGCATACATTGCAAGATAATCTTCATTTCGCGCCAGACTAATTTTGTTTGCGCGCTTTTAAAGTACCAAAAATCACTCGGTTTCACACAATGCCTGCATTGTTACTGGAGTACATTGCCTTGGCGTGGATGTAGCATTTCACCTCCTCATCGCTTCTTTTTCTCGGGAATGGTTTATATTTGGACGTAGTGAGAATAGGTCAGAATGTGTGGTGGATGTTCACACTCGGATACAACTAATACGTGCGGCCTAATATCAAGGAAGGATGCTGGATTTTTCTCATTGTTAGCGAAAGGAAGGTAAAAAAAAAAGACGATTGCTCTGAGGTAAGAATTGAAATTTTTAATTAGTTTCTCGGCGAAAACAACCGTTCCACAGTAAAGAAATTTAGTATCGCTGTTATGATATGACGCTAGCTTGCGCTCAGTAATTGTATGACTCCATAAATCCGATTCGCTTTTTCGCAGAACCGGTAACATTCGATAAAGTGTTCTTTGCTTTGTTAAGTGTGATATATTTCTAAGGACGGTGCCTTGTTCAATGATTCATCGGCTTGGCCTCGACGATTCCCATGAATTTTGAGCTGCCAGACATAACAAATGTTCTAGAGCTGAATAACCCATTAAGTTCCTATGTTATTAACCTCATGAGAGAAAAATCATTGTCATTTAACATTTTAATATTTTTACGTGAGAAAACTTGGCCAAATCAAGAGAATGAGCTAGAATGCTGACACAAAAACGTAAAGAATGTTTAAGCTATGGGAGAGGTGCTAGATCGCAACATGTTCGTTTCCTGCTGTGCTTATGTATTTTGCGTGGAAAGCATAGACTACGAGTAGTCCCCCATTTTTCCTCAGGGATAGTAGAGCGAGCGAAACGCGAGCGCGCGTGAAAATCACCCCACGCGAGAAAAGGCGACACGCGGCGGGGAGAGAGAAAAATGAGGGACTACAGACAAAGCCCAAGCTTTTGACCCTTCACGGCCGACTGATTTCGGAGTGTGAAGTTCGTATCCCCTTCCAAATCAATTAAGCGCATCCAATGGGATTCCTTCCCTCATTGAGCTGTCATTGCTCTTGTCATCGGTAAACTGCGGGGGATACTTATTGCAAGCAAAAGAAAACCCAGATACTAATTTTCTTGACCGTTGTTTCGCGTGAAGAACTTGATAGTGTAGGCAACACACGACTTTTACTCATGCCAAAATGCTGCTTGTTCCAATGAATTTTTTTTTCTGACGGATAGATTATGCTCTGGAGGAAAACGTTTTGACTGAGCAAATGTGATTTTTGCCGCTTATTTCATAATGAGAGGTCGTGACACGTATATTAATTTTCTGTGGTTATTGTTTATGGTCGGCATGATTTGCCCACTAATGCAAGAGCATTTTATTTCACTTCTTTTGAAAAGTAAAGCTCTTCAATGCAATGGGTCTGGGGTTGTTTAATTTTTCCGGCGATTGCCTCCAGGATCTGAATAATTTTAAGCGATTATCTTTTTGGCCGTGAATGTGTCGGTTTCCTGCAATGTTTTGTCACGCTGGGCCCAGCTCGTTAGCGTTTTTAGCAGGACGGATAGCGATATCCAAATCTCGAAGAATGGATTGCAGCTTAAACTAAAACTAAATCAACTATGGAGAACTGCGATGTGACTCAGTCATGACTGTTCATGAATTTTAACTGCCGCTTGTTTTTCTGGAGATAATGTGAGTATTTGGACTGGAGTGCGTAGTTCCTCCCTTGGTGATAACTTTTGAATAAGCGACTGTTCTGTTATTCAATTCCCACTTTGTGATCAGACAAGACCATGGTTTCGGTTCTCCACGCGAACCTCATCAGTTGCTGGGTTGGCTTTCCTCTTAGTTGCTTCTACAAGAGCAACTCTGACTAGTTATTTGTTCTTTGCTGTTATTATTTCTGCTCTAGTTATTTGTTCTGTAAATTGAGATTATGTCGAGTGTTGATAGCGGCTGGCGCGTTTTTGACAGATGTTGACAGATTTCCATGGAAGAGCCAATCAGAGTTTTGCGTTGTGAGAGCAACGCATTAGTTCAAAAGCTTGGGCTTTGTCTGTAGTCCCTCATTTTTCTCTCTCCCCGCCGCGTGTCGCCTTCTCTCGCGTGGGTTGATTTTCACGCGCGCTCGCGTTTTGCTCGCTCTACTATCCCTGAGGAAAAATGGGGGACTACTCGTAGTCTAGGAAAGCAAGACCTTTTCAATCCTAATAAAAATACTCTTCTAGTTTTGAACCGGCTTAAGCCCAAACCCTAAGTTAATTTTCCATTGACACGAGGCTTTGATTTTGGGCGCGAGACTCAACAGAGACGGCTGTGGCCATTTTTTGAAGCGCGCGGCGATCACAAGCTTTTTTTTAAAGTGCCAGTTAGAAAGTACTTCTGCTGTTGCTGGTCTAAAACTAACTTCTTTTTCGAACTGGCAGACGGCGCTTCCCATGCAGTTCCATGCAACATATTCTACTCCTGTTCCTAGTCTAAGACAAGCTTCTTTCTCGAACTGGCGGACGGCGTGTCCCATACAGTTTGATGTAACATATCCTTATTCTGTTTCTGGTTTAAAACTAACTTCTTTTTCGAACTGGCAGAGGGCGCGTCCCATACAGTTCGAGACATATACTACTCCTGTTTATAGACTAAAACCAACTTCCTTTTCGAACTAGCGAACGGCGCGTCCCATACAGATCAATCTAACATTTCTACCCCTTTTCCTAGTTTAAAACTAACTTCTTTATCGAACTGGCGGACGGCGCGTCTCATTCAGTTCGATGTAACATATCCTTATTCTGTTTCTGGTTTAAAACTAACTTCTTTTTCGAACTGGCGGACGGCGCGTCTCATTCAGTTCGATGTAACATATCCTTATTCTGTTTCTGGTTTAAAACTAACTTCTTTTTCGAACTGGCAGACGGCGCGTCTCATTCAGTTCGATGTAACATATCCTTATTCTGTTTCTGGTTTAAAACTAACTTCTTTTTCGAACTGGCAGACGGCGCGTCTCATTCAGTTCGATGTAACATATCCTTATTCTGTTTCTGGTATAAAACTAACTTCTTTTTCGAACTGGCAGACGGCGCGTCTCATTCAGTTCGATGTAACATATCCTTATTCTGTTTCTGGTTTAAAACTAACTTCTTTTTCGAACTGGCAGACGGCGCGTCTCATTCAGTTCGATGTAACATATCCTTATTCTGTTTCTGGTATAAAACTAACTTCTTTTTCGAACTGGCGGACGGCGTGTCCCATACAGTTTGATGTAACATATCCTTATTCTGTTTCTGGTTTAAAACTAACTTCTTTTTCGAACTGGCAGACGGCGTGTCCCATACAGTTTGATGTAACATATCCTTATTCTGTTTCTGGTTTAAAACTAACTTCTTTTTCGAACTGGCGGACGGCGCGTCCCATACAGTTCGATGTAACATATCCTTATTCTGTTTCTGGTTTAAAACTAACTTCTTTTTCGAACTGGCGGACGGCGCGTCCCATACAGTTTGATGTAACATATCCTTATTCTGTTTCTGGTTTAAAACTAACTTCTTTTTCGAACTGGCGGACGGCGCGTCCCATACAGTTTGATGTAACATATCCTTATTCTGTTTCTGGTTTAAAACTAACTTCTTTTTCGAACTGGCAGACGGCGCGTCCCATACAGTTTGATGTAACATATCCTAATTCTGTTTCTGGTTTAAAACTAACTTCTTTTTCGAACTGGCAGACGGCGCGTCCCATACAGTTCGATGTAACATATCCTTATTCTGTTTCTGGTTTAAAACTAACTTCTTTTTCGAACTGGCAGACGGCGCGTCTCATTCAGTTCGATGTAACATATCCTTATTCTGTTTCTGGTTTAAAACTAACTTCTTTTTCGAACTGGCAGACGGCGCGTCTCATTCAGTTCGATGTAACATATCCTTATTCTGTTTCTGGTTTAAAACTAACTTCTTTTTCGAACTGGCGGACGGCGCGTCTCATTCAGTTCGATGTAACATATCCTTATTCTGTTTCTGGTTTAAAACTAACTTCTTTTTCGAACTGGCGGACGGCGCGTCTCATTCAGTTCGATGTAACATATCCTTATTCTGTTTCTGGTTTAAAACTAACTTCTTTTTCGAACTGGCAGACGGCGCGTCTCATTCAGTTCGATGTAACATATCCTTATTCTGTTTCTGGTTTAAAACTAACTTCTTTTTCGAACTGGCAGACGGCGCGTCTCATTCAGTTCGATGTAACATATCCTTATTCTGTTTCTGGTTTAAAACTAACTTCTTTTTCGAACTGGCGGACGGCGCGTCTCATTCAGTTCGATGTAACATATCCTTATTCTGTTTCTGGTTTAAAACTAACTTCTTTTTCGAACTGGCGGACGGCGCGTCTCATTCAGTTCGATGTAACATATCCTTATTCTGTTTCTGGTTTAAAACTAACTTCTTTTTCGAACTGGCAGACGGCGCGTCTCATTCAGTTCGATGTAACATATCCTTATTCTGTTTCTGGTTTAAAACTAACTTCTTTTTCGAACTGGCAGACGGCGCGTCTCATTCAGTTCGATGTAACATATCCTTATTCTGTTTCTGGTTTAAAACTAACTTCTTTTTCGAACTGGCGGACGGCGTGTCCCATACAGTTTGATGTAACATATCCTAATTCTGTTTCTGGTTTAAAACTAACTTCTTTTTCGAACTGGCGGACGGCGTGTCCCATACAGTTCGATGTAACATATCCTTATTCTGTTTCTGGTTTAAAACTAACTTCTTTTTCGAACTGGCGGACGGCGTGTCCCATACAGTTTGATGTAACATATCCTAATTCTGTTTCTGGTTTAAAACTAACTTCTTTTTCGAACTGGCAGACGGCGTGTCCCATACAGTTTGATGTAACATATCCTTATTCTGTTTCTGGTTTAAAACTAACTTCTTTTTCGAACTGGCAGACGGCGCGTCTCATACAGTTCGAGACATATACTACTCCTGTTTATAGACTAAAACCAACTTCCTTTTCGAACTAGCGAACGGCGCGTCCCATACAGATCAATCTAACATTTCTACCCCTTTTCCTAGTTTAAAACTAACTTCTTTTTCGAACTGGCAGACGGCGCGTCTCATTCAGTTCGATGTAACATATCCTTATTCTGTTTCTGGTTTAAAACTAACTTCTTTTTCGAACTGGCAGACGGCGCGTCCCATACAGTTCGAGACATATACTACTCCTGTTTATAGACTAAAACCAACTTCCTTTTCGAACTAGCGAACGGCGCGTCCCATACAGATCAATCTAACATGACTACCTTTTTTCCTAGTTTAAAACTAACTTCTTTTTTCGAACTGGCGGACGGCGTGTCCCATACAGTTTGATGTAACATATCCTTATTCTGTTTCTGGTTTAAAACTAACTTCTTTTTCGAACTGGCAGACGGTGCGTCTCATTCAGTTCGATGTAACATATCCTTATTCTGTTTCTGGTTTAAAACTAACTTCTTTTTCGAACTGGCGGACGGCGTGTCCCATACAGTTTGATGTAACATATCCTTATTCTGTTTCTGGTTTAAAACTAACTTCTTTTTCGAACTGGCAGACGGCGCGTCTCATTCAGTTCGATGTAACATATCCTTATTCTGTTTCTGGTTTAAAACTAACTTCTTTTTCGAACTGGCAGACGGCGCGTCTCATTCAGTTCGATGTAACATATCCTTATTCTGTTTCTGGTTTAAAACTAACTTCTTTTTCGAACTGGCAGACGGCGCGTCTCATTCAGTTCGATGTAACATATCCTTATTCTGTTTCTGGTTTAAAACTAACTTCTTTTTCGAACTGGCAGACGGCGCGTCCCATACAGTTCGAGACATACACTACTCCTGTTTATAGACTAAAACCAACTTCCTTTTCGAACTAGCGAACGGCGCGTCCCATACAGATCAATCTAACATTTCTACCCCTTTTCCTAGTTTAAAACTAACTTCTTTTTTCGAACTGGCGGACGGTGCGTCCCATACAGTTTGATGTAACATATCCTAATTCTGTTTCTGGTATAAAACTAACTTCTTTTTTCGAACTGGCGGACGGCGCGTCCCATACAGTTTGATGTAACATATCCTAATTCTGTTTCTGGTATAAAACTAACTTCTTTTTTCGAACTGGCGGACGGCGCGTCCCATACAGTTTGATGTAACATATCCTAATTCTGTTTCTGGTATAAAACTAACTTCTTTTTTCGAACTGGCGGACGGCGCGTCCCATACAGTTTGATGTAAGATATCCTTATTCTGTTTCTGGTATAAAACTAACTTCTTTTTTCGAACTGGCGGACGGCGCGTCCCATACAGTTTGATGTAACATATCCTAATTCTGTTTCTGGTATAAAACTAACTTCTTTTTTCGAACTGGCGGACGGCGCGTCCCATACAGTTTGATGTAACATATCCTAATTCTGTTTCTGGTATAAAACTAACTTCTTTTTTCGAACTGGCGGACGGCGCGTCCCATACAGTTTGATGTAAGATATCCTTATTCTGTTTCTGGTATAAAACTAACTTCTTTTTTCGAACTGGCGGACGGCGCGTCCCATACAGTTTGATGTAACATATCCTTATTCTGTTTCTGGTATAAAACTAACTTCTTTTTTCGAACTGGCGGACGGCGCGTCCCATACAGTTGGATGTAACATATTTTACTCATGTTGCTAGTTTAAACTAAGTCCTTTTAATTTTCTTACTTGTGGAAACTGGCACGTCAGGAATGTTAATGTATGAATACGGACTCGTGCGATTTTCATGCCGGAAGAAAAGCCAGCTTGACTTAGGTGTCAGGAATGCTAGTACAATGTACTAAGGATTTGTATGGGGTACTTACATTCGAGGCTCTGTGCGTCCTGTCATATATGGATTCGTAAACTTTTTTCTCACTTTCTTTAAGGGCTAGTACCAAGTACGGATACTTTCATTTTGTTAGTAATGGTATTTTCGCACATTGGTTTAGTTTGAACCAGATGCTTAAATCTTCGGTTTCGTTTGCTACTGAAGTAGAAAAAAAATAACAGACCATCGCACAGCCCGTGTTTTAACAGAGATCTTCGCTCCACAAAAGACTTAAAGAGAGCAACCAGACACCTTTCTCCTCCAACAAATAACGTACGTGACTTGAAATCCCTGTTGTTATCATGGAAAACGTGCCGAAAAAATCCTTGTTCACTGATATGCCTGAAAAGTGTAGCCGTCATGGCTTGCGTGTGGTTGCCACCGGTTTTGTTCTTTATTTTTTACCTTAGCCTAGTTTGTTATAAGCAGCTTGTTTAGTTTCTATGGCTCGTTTTCCTCGCTTTTGCTGACAGTGTTTTTCTCTTAGCACCGCATTTTCAATACATTTAGCCAGAACGACGTACTTTTTACTGTGTTTGGGTTTTGGGAATGTTTTTTTTTTTTAACGTTTCTATTGTTGTTTTGAGTACAAACTCAAATCGTTGTTTGCAGAAAACCATGGTCATCCCGAAAAAAATGTCGATTGCAAATTACATTTTCTCCCTTGTATTGATATACTTAATGCATTTACAATTTCTGAAAACATTTGCTTGACGAAGCATACGGATAGCATCACAGTCTAAATCGTGAACTTTTACAAGACGTTTCCCTTTAATGATAATTAAGTTTCTTTAACTGCTGCTAAGCAACGCACATCAAACTTTCAATTCTTTATTGTTTTACTTCTGCAACTCTTTCTAATCTTTCTAGATTCCACACAAAAATGTTGTTCGGGTTCCTCAGTCTTCTAATTTTTTAGCATGCGTAATGGACTCTTAACCCACACTGAAGACTTTTGTTATAACAGTATTGTGAACAGCTTTCTCGAATCATCTGTGTAGAGAACTAACTTGCTTGGGCAAAGCATAGTGTTTTACTATAGAACTAACTTGCTTGGGCAAAGCATAGTGTTTTACTATAACCACATCTTTTTTTCTTAAAAGACCTGAAAGTCGTAAAATTCGTTTTTATTCCTTTTATGCGCCATTTTTTTTTTACCATCTATGAGAATGCCATTAAAAAATAGTGTTCATTTAGATAGCAGCGAGGCAAATCATGCTCTTATTTCGTTCCGATGCCAAATGGGAAAGGTAGTATATGTTTAGAGTTAATTGTGCTGGCTAGTGGTAGGTCAAGCCTATTTTGACCTAAAATGTGCATGATGCCCATTTTGGAGCCAAAGCGTTTTAAACGTTGCTTATTTTAATTTCCTATTCACTGCAAAAGGGTTCTGTACCACACATTGAGAAAATGAAACTTCCTAATGTAAATCGAAAGTCTAATTATCCCATTTATATCCACAAATCGTCAAACGTTTCCGTGCCTATAACCAAACTTATAATTACGCTATTGCATGTGTCAATAAAGAGGCCCGGGCTCTGCAGTTGCCATAGTAACAGTTGCATGTTTTTTTAAAAAGTGCACGTAAATCGGGTAGTTACAAACTGTACCTTATTATTTTATCAATGTTAAAATGCTAAATGGTCACGAAAGATAACTTCAGTCGTGTGCCTTGGTTTGAGTCTCGTGATTAGTGAACGGTAATAAAAAAAATACAAATCTTTGACACGAAATATATAATTGTATATAAATGAATAAAGTTAAAAGGTTTGATTAATGTTGTTTTACGCCGTAACAGGTACATGTGTGGTTACTTTATTTTGAACACGCTTAGTCTGAGCTCTTGCACTACCTAGTATGAATACTCAATCAATGGTACGAGGAGGTGCGTAGAGAATAAGTAAGAAAAAAAACTAGATTTGTGAATGATATGTATTGGTAGTTTTCACATGACGTCAGTCACCAACACTCAAAAGTAAAGAATTATCAATTCTCCTAAGATTTGCTTTAATTAAGTGTCAAAGCAGCTAAAACCTTATGCTCCTACAAGATTTTACTCCGAAAGGGTTTTTTGTTTTGTGATAGAGTAGGCTTGAATTTCTAACTTTTTGTTTGACACGGCATTTACGTGGCAGCCGAGAGAATTGCCACATAGGTTAAAGTCTTGACTTAGTCCGGGGGATGTGGCTAGGCGTTCGTAGCATAACATACCACTAACAGTGCTCGTATATTTCTAAAATTATGCCAGTTTTTGTAAATTACGCTCATTTAGACAAAAAATATATGTAGAAATTACGCCTGTACTTTAATTTTTACGTTATATTTGGTAAAAACTCCTCAATTACTGTGCAATTAACACGTAAAAGGCAGACAAATTTTCCCTATCCATAAACTAGAAACTTTGCTAGCGCATAATTCATCATAAATTACCTGGCTATCAATGTCTTACAAAGAATTTGCAGTGAACGACAGCTTGGATAACCAAGATGCGCGCGCGTTTAGTCCTGTGGAAAGAATTCTGGGTCACTTCCTGTGGGAAGCGGGTCCAATGTTGGGACTTTGATCTCGAGCCAAAAAATTGGTTGCATGATCAATAAATGAAAATTTCGTGCTGTAAAACTAGCTAAAAGGGCAAATTATGCTAGCAGTAATTTTTCAGAAAATAGGTGCTAGTTGAAAGTTACGCTCGTAATGACAAACTATGCCAAAACTTATGCTAGCACAATCCAATAAGGCCTGGAAGTTGCTATCTGAACAGTCTCTGTGTTAGGAAAGGCACTAGTTTAATGTTTATGAGTTCCTCGAGGGGTGAATTCACACGCTTTCGTAGCAAAGCTAGCTAAGGTAACAGTTGTTTCTGTTGGTTTCCTTACGTTATGTTAATGCCATCCAGAACAGATAGGCACCAACATGGTGTCTCCATACAAAAATCTAAAAATTAAGGTAAAATATTTTTCCAAGTATTTCGCATATGCAAAATTGAATCAACCTGAAACTTGGCGAGCATCTTTGTACATTCATCTTCTTACATTTCCCGTATTCTGGACTGTACCTATTAACCTGCGTGGCAGTCCTTTGAAAGGAAAGGGGAAGGGGATCCCAGGCGCGCGAGAAGGGGGAAAAGCGCGCGAGGGGTGGGGTAGGAAACGCCGACAAGGACGCTAATGTCGTTTTCTTTGTTCACATCTACTAGAGAGATAAAGAAATCCTGATTGATTAGAATTCCAAACAAGTCAATCACAACCTTAATGCTTTAATGCCATTTGGTCCGCGATTACCCGAAATTTTCAGTTTGTTTGTCGCACATGTTTTTCTTGTGGTTGGTTCGTGCCTTTCTCGACCTGCCGTATTACAACCGAGAAGCATTTTGGAGTTGTTTGTTCCTGTTAATAGATTTTTATTTGTGTAATCGATCTGAGGAAATGTTTGGTCGTGAATTGAACCTGAGAAATATCTTGGTTTTTGTTGATTTTTGGTCGTGCGTTCGAATTGAGAATTTTTTTTTGTCATGTGCTCGACCTGAGGAAGTGTTTACTCGTGAAAAAAAATAATAATAAAAAAAATAAATAATAAAATAATTGGTCTTGTGTTGACGGCTGCAGAAAGACATAATTTGGTCTTGCGTTTGTCCTGAAAAAGATTTGGTCGTGCCTCGGTGCCCGTTCTGAGAGAGATTTTGACAGTGCACGGGGCCTGTGAATGCTTTTAGTCGCATGTTCGGCCTTAGAAAGAGTCTGGTGGTTTGTTCGACCTTGGAAAGTGTTTAATCATATGTCCGACCTTTTAAAGAATTTGGTCGTGTGATTAGACTTAAGAGTTCTACAGCGTGTTCTGGTAAATTAATGTTGCCTTTTCCCCCTTCCCGCCCCTACCGTGATCTGAAGGAAAATCTAAACTAATATGTATAACCCGTCTCAGGATAGGTTCTTGCTTCTGTCGGTGTTACCTATGTTTTTTGTTGTTGTTGTTGTTGTATTCTTTCTGTAGTTGTTTTGTGTGGGTGTTGAAAATTAATAACAACTTCTCGACCCCACAAGCCGGGGTTTTCAACCTAAAATGTTATATCTTTTATATTATTAAGTTGTTCATCATAGTGTAACAGCTTTCGGTAAAGCTGTGAAATTATTTCAGATTTGATTGACGTGACTTTAGTGACGCTTTTAGTTAAGCATATATGTAGCTCGCATTTCAGTTTCATCTAAGACCCCTTGTGAGAAAGATCAAAGAAAAGTTGTACATCAAAACGGAAATTTTCGGAACGTGATTACCCGCGAACGTTGGTGAGAAATAATTTACACTTGATTTAGTTTGATAGTTTATTAGTCTGTAATTCTACATTGAGATTGTCGCTAGTTTCTTGTGCTGTTAAGTTTCATTATATGTACCACGTGCGCATTGAGCAATTGTAATTGTGATCAGGCTGCGAACGTAACAATACTTAGACTATTTCTTAACGTAATCATTTCAGTTGACCGCTTCACTTCAGTGTAAAGACCAAAGGAATAAAGAAGTTGGAAGAAAGCGATCCTTCTGGTCAATTGAACCTTTATGAACATTGAACTAGCGCGTAACACAACACGGGTACCGAGAATTAAATAAGATCCCGTTACAGTCAACAACGAGGGTTAAGTGAACTCAAAGAACTCAAATCATTTGAAAGGAAATTCACATGACAAGTTATGAACTGGAATTAGATAATGGATTCCGATAAAGTAGAAAATAGCGAAGAAGCTAACACATTTGAAGGTGCACATGGTTACAGTCTGTGGCGGATCTAGGGGTGGTTCGGGTGGTTCGGTCGAACCCCCTAAACTGAACGTGATGTGAAAACGTATAACAAACACGTGGTTAAAAAAAAGTGAACCAACTCAGCTAATAAAATAAAATATATATTTTGAAAATAATATTTCTTTGTGTCTTTGTACGCGAAAACAGCAATAAAAACAAGACAAATTTGTGCCTAGTTGAAAATGGCCTCTAGTACGTCCGCTTGAGCTATAAAACTACTGCTTATTAACGCTTACACGTCCCGCCAAAACTGACAGTTTATGCCAAATCTGCCAATCATTCCAATTCCGGCATTGCGTAAAGCCACGCCGTTCTTTGGAAATCAGAGTTGTGGATCGTTCTCTCAGTGAGTCAAAGATTGCGCCGGGAGTGTTTTGAAGAGAAAACTGACTTAAACGTTCCTCGACGTCAACTCACGACTTAATATGTCGAAGAGGACAAAGCAACCACTAATTCACCGGTTTTTCGGACCGTCATCAGCAAGGTAAGCATTAATAGATTAGTGTATTACACGAGTACGCTTAATTCTAGCAAGCAGACAGTGGTGATTTCTCGAGAGTTGCTTCATGAATCGATTTAAAACTGAAATATCATAAGTTTACATTCTAAATATTCTTCTCTAGATCGGAGACCAGCGAAGATAATGAGTCTTTTGACCAATCATCTAATTCTTCCAGCAGTTTGAATGAGAGCTCGAGTAGTGCAAAGAGGATTTGTTGCTCTAGCGATGCCGGTAAGAACATTTTCCATAACAAAAAATACTACAAGCTATCAATTTGGCACTTGTCAACACTTTTTTTATTTTGTGTTTACAGAGACCGAAAAAGTGACCCAAACCGGTAGAGGCAGTGAAGATTTGCCAGTGACCGTCGCTCGACAAAATGAGACAACTCTATCTTCTTCAAAGCAAGGTATTTCATTTTTGAAATTAGTGATATAAATCAGAAAGCTTAAGCTTCTATATGACATAAAAATGGAAAACGTCATTGCCATCATCAAAGCTCGGACACAATGTTAGGTGCAAAGCAGTGCTTCAGTTGTTAACTTCACTGACTCATGCTTTTTAAAGCAGAATTCTGTTCTCTATGTGACAATCCAGAGTAACCAAGAAAAATTTGTAAACATGCAGGTGTGTCGAGTCACGATCATTATCAGTTTGATGCGGCTTTGTTGGAGACCTTGCCGGCGGAATGAATAAAATGAACAATGTAAACAAGGTCCATTATTATGTCTGAGTTGGGCTTTTCCAATATTTTCTCAGGTGCTACCATGATGAGTCTTCCTCGCGAAGTCCTTTTGGAAATATCAAAGTGGCTCTCATTGGAAGAACGCATGATATACCTTGCACCAGTCTGCAGATATCTTTATGATGTCATGCATGATTCTAGTCTTTGGAGAACTGTTTATTCAAACGCTGAATTTACGCTTCATTCGTTTAATTCGTTATTTAGACACGATAGGGATTTACGGCATCTAGGCTTTAGACATTCGCAAAGACCTCTAACTTTTATTACTGACCCTTTTTTTATTGAACAAAAATTAATGAATTGTTGCAACTTAATATCTTTGGATCTTGCATACAATACGTCGATTTCTTCTTTACACTTTGTGAGACATATGCCTACTTTAAGGGAACTTGATATAACAAGTTGCCAAAATATTACATTAGAAAGTCTAGTAACTTCCCTTTACAAAAAAAGTACACTGGAAATATTAAGAATGCCTAATTGTTTTCAAGTAGGCGGAATTTCCTTAGTGTCTGTAGTAAAATCCTTACCTGACATTAAAATTATCGACGCTGGTGGATGTGAAACAATATCCGAAAATCAAGCTCGAGATATTTTGCAGAATTGCCAACTCTCCGAATTTTCTTTTTCCCCTAACTGGGATCACCCAAATTTGTGGGAACGACTTTTCACTGATTTTAAACATGTCAAGTTGGGTTATTTATCTCTTTAAACTAGAAGTCCACAGAAATATTTTGCAAGTCAAACACCCTGGCTTTCTGTGCAAGGAAAAAGAACATTAGTTGTATTGTAAAAATTGTGCGATTTCTGTTACCTGTCCTGTTCTAAACGTATGTCAAAACGGTATTAAAAGAATTTTAAAAAGGTAGTACAATGGCAATTTGCTTTCATTGCAGCGTCACAGACTGATAAAGATGGAGATGATCCTGTTTGTTATGGTTCGGTTCATGACGTTGATGTTGGTGCTCTTTTTCGTCAGAAAACAGCTTTTAAGTCTCTAAATCAAGCTGAGAAACTGAACATCATAAATAACCATTTTCGACCAGGAGAGAATTATGCTTTCCCTAAAGTGTTTATGAATGGTTGTAATCGGTCTTTCCAAATATCCTGGCAGCAACGTTATCCTTGGCTCGTTTACAGCAAGGAATGTGACGGTGGTTTCTGTCTCCCATGCGTTTTATTTGCCATACGCGAAAGCTTAGGTACCTTAGTAACCACTCCGTTCAATCGGTGGACAAAAGTAAGTAAAGTGTGTGGCGAACATGAGAAACATCGTTACCACATCGATGCCATGGTTGCATACGATAATTTTCTCTCGACAAGTCGGAATCCGCAAAAAAACATCCAAGTTCAAATTGAAAGCGAACGCGGGCGCACGATTAACAGAAACAGAGAAATTGTGAAAAGTGTTGCAAAGTGCGTCCATTTTTGCGGCAAACAGTGCATTGCATTGAGAGGCCATAGAGATGACAGCACTGCCGATCAAAATGGAAACAGGGGCAACTTTCTAGCTTTGCTGGAATTACGTGTTGACTCAGGCGATGAAGTTTTAAAGAACCACCTAGCGACCTGCCGCGCGAATGCACGATATTCTAGTAAAACAATACAGAATCAACTCATAATGCTAATCGGAGACCACATAAGGGAGTCGATAATTCAAGAAATCAAAGAAGCAAAGTACTTCTCAATTCTTTGCGATGAAGTCACTGACAATGCTAATCTCGAACAGTTGTCTTTGGTTTTACGGTTTGTCGACAAAGAGTGCATGATCCGCGAAGAGTTTGTAGACTTTCGATGCACCGATCGAATAACTGGTCAAGTCATTTCTTCCTTGATCTTGGAGAAGTTGGACCAGTGGGGTCTGGACATTTCAAACTGCCGAGGCCAAGGCTACGATGGTGCTTCGAATATGTCTGCACAAGCGAGGGGAGTGCAAGGCTTAATAGCACAGAAAAACCCCAAGGCCCTGTATGTGCACTGCAATTCCCATGTACTGAATCTCGTTATAGTAAAAGCATGTAGCTTACCATCAGTTCGCAACATGGCTGGCACTATAACGGAGATTTCACAATTTTTCAATTATTCTCCAAAGCGGCAGAGGTGCTTGGAGAAAGTAATCAGCGCTGATCAGCCGGATTCGCAGAGAACTAAGATCCGTGACCTCTGCCGTACTCGTTGGGTTGAACGTCACGAGGCATACGAAAGGTTCGCGCTGTTACTTCCGTCGATTGTTAAAACCTTTGAGGTTATTTTGGACGAACAGCAACACAAACAATACAGTACCGAAACCCCTTGGAACTGGGACAGAGAGACTCTCCAGAAGGCAAATGGCTTCTACCACACATGTTGTTCTTTCCAGTTTCTCATCGCGTTAATAGTCACCATGAAAACTTTGGCAGTCATTAAACCGATTAGCATTAAACTGCAAAAGAAGTCTAATGACATCGTGAAGGCATACTGTATGATATCAGATACCGAGAAAGAGTTGAAGGAAAAAGAGACGAGGCTGAAGCTGTGTTCAAAAGATGGTACTCTAATGCTGTCGAGCTCAGTTCAGACCTAGGTACCGAGCCCAGCGTTCCGAGAACAGCCTCAAGACAGCAGCACCGGGCAAATGCACCCCATGACACTCCTGAGGAATATTACCGTCGCAATCTGTTTGTTCCTTTTCTTGACCATATTACACAAGAGATGTCTTCAAGGTAATATGTTTTTATCAGGTCTTCTTGACATTTTACCTACGTTGTTTGCAAAATAAGACGACCTTCAGGACGAGTTTCCCTTTAAAGTGATCAGATTCCATAGCTGTTCCCTTACTCTTCTCTAGTTATAACAGTCACACTACACAAAGTACAACAGAGTACAAATACGCAAATTCTGATCAGTGGTTATATTTTGAATTGTTCTAGATTTGGTAATACTCAGAAGACTGCTGTGCAGTTACTGGGTCTAGTTCCAAGCATCACCGTGTCACACACAGATGCAAACATTGATGCGGTTTCAGAGATGTACCGCTCAGACCTGCCAAACCCTCAAACTCTGGATGTCGAGTACCATCGATGGACGAGAAAGTGGCAGTCAGAGAGAAGCCAACCAGACGCACTTCAACCTGCATTAGAGGTACAGAACTTAATGTTTTTTTTGTTTTTAATGTTCGCCTTTCAAATTAAACTGAACTATTTCTTTTTTTTTGTTATCTTAGGTCTGTGACGCAGACATTTTCCCCAACATCCACTGTTTGCTGCGCATTGCATGCACTATTCCAGTGACTTCAGCTGACAACGAGCGAGCAAACAGTACCTTAAAGCTGGTTAAAGGCTACCTGCGGACCACCATGACGACAGAAAGATTGTCTGGCTTGGCGCTCATGAATATTCACCACAAGAAACCCGTGGATTATGATGCTGTAGTCCAGAAATTTGTAGAACAGCAACCCCGGAGAATGTTGCTGGCTGATCCCATTTTTGAGGAATCATGAATTTTTAATTTGAATGAATTTAAAATGTTTATCCGTCTTGATTATTGTCAGTGTTAAGAAAATCCATCCTTTAAACTACTGTAGTTAGTACAAAAATGGAGGTGACTTTAGAGCAATTAAGCCACTTCAAATTGCCCCTGAAAACGCTGGAAATCGCATTTCAGAGGCCCTAAAATAAAAAATTTTCCGGGGGAGCATGCCCCCGGACCCCCCTAGGGGCTACCGCCTTCGGCGGGCGTTTATCCGAACCCCCCTTCGTCAAATCCTGGATCCGCCCCAGGTTACAGCAAAGAAACTAAAGAAAATAGCCACATCGATGCGAAAGAATGTGAAGAACGATCGGAAAGTCGCAATAGAAACCGCACCGAAAGAGGCTTAGAATTTGACCTAGAAATCGGTGCAAAGAAACAAGAAAGAGCAGCGAAAGATGTACAATCGCGCATAGATGCGGCCTATGAATCCTTACGAGAACCAGCGGATCTAGTAAAACTTAACGCTTGCAAAGACGGTTTACAAGCTGAACTCGGCAACTTGAAGACGGTACATGAAAACTTGATTGATTTGCTAATTAGATTAGAGCTCAATGAAAGAGAACAACGGGAACATGACCGATATGTCGCGTTAAATAATGCCGCATTGGAGTGCTTAGCAGACATCAAAATAAGAATAAAGGACCAAGAAATAGAAAGAGTCGAACTCCTCTCGCAAAGATCACAGCGCTCCAAAAAATCTCCATCATCGTTTCGATCGTCTTCAACCTCCTCTTCAAAGCGCGCGGCAATCGAAACTGCAAAGCTCAAAGCGAAATTAGATTCTCTGAAAAGGCTCCAGGAAATCGACAGGCGGCGAGACGAATTAAAACAGCAAGAAAAGGAGCTAGAGCGTCTAAATGAGGAAGAAAAGCTACATGGAGAACTTTCCGCGGCTGAAGCAATTCAGAAAATACTTCAAGAATCCGAATTGAACGACACCATAACTCTACAAAAAGCATCAAATTCTGTGGACCCAACAGAAAAACAAAGGCAGCCAAAAGACACCGCCTTCAATTCCCCTATTCAACCTCAAGGGGATACAAGTAGCCCTGAGAAATCTAATGGACAAGATAAAGAGTTTCCGGCTACAACGCCAACTCAAGCACGCGACGAAAACGCACAAATCTCGAGTACAACCACAAGAAGTTCGCTGAAATTTCCCTCGCGACTCGACGTTAACACGCCCGCCTTTGTTCCCCGAGACGTCGTACAATCGGCAGCGACGACTGAATCCTCCGAGCAATATAATTCTCAGCTTTGGCGCATTCAGGAAGAGAACGCTAAAATTCAGAAAACGCAAGTTGAACTGCTACGAAGGATGACCGTCCCAATTCCGAAGCCCCCAGTATTTTACGGAAACATTTTAGAGTATCCAAAATGGGAAAACGCCTTTGACGCACTGATAGAAGACCAAGTCGTTCTTCCCAACTACAAGCTCTATTATCTTGGCGAGTACACCAGCGGAGCTGCACAAAAGACGATCAGCGGCTTGTTAGGACTGCGGACAGAAGACGCTTATAAGAGAGCTAGAAAAATACTGAAAGAACGCTTCGGAGACCCCTTCAGAATCTATGAAGCCTACAGGGATAAACTAAGAAACTGGCCGCCCTGCGTGACCAGTACAGAACTCCAAGAATTCAGCGACTTCCTTGTCATGACTCAAGAAACTATGAAATCCGTCAAGTACCTAAAGGAACTCGAGAGTTATTCCACGATTAGAGAGCTCGCGGCCCGCTTACCCATCCACTACAGTAACAAGTGGAGAGAAAATGCGAAGAAAGTAGAGGCGAGGTACGGCGAATACACCTTTGCAAATTTCGTGGAGTTTACTCAAGAATCATCCCTCGACGCCAATCATCCTGTGTTCTCGCATGATGCTCTGACCTCAACAAGAAAAGAACTCGAGAGAGAAAGGAACCACTCCGCTGACAAAGCGAAATGGAACTCCGAAAGAAAAGATAAGAAGAGGGGACGAGGCACCACCCATTTCAATCTGAGCGACGAATCCTCGCGTGAAGATCCCGAGGACGCGAGTTTCTGTCCGTTGTGCAAAGGAAGACACAGTCTCGTAACATGCAAGAACTTTCTAGAAAAGACAGTCAAGGAAAGACAAGACCTTTGCATGTCTAAAGGATTATGCTTCTCCTGTCTCGGCCCTCGCCATACAGCAAGACAATGTAAACGTAAGACTCTGTGCGAGTTGTGCAAGAAACCACATGCAACCGTTTTGCATCGCCTCTTACCGGAACAGAAAAACGAAGAAAGGGCAAAGGAAACCGTAAAGGCCACGAATAACTGTGTGAGCTGTAGTGACACCACAACCTCCATGATTCTCCCGGTGTTGATCCACCACAAGGACGACCCAGATCGCCGAGTTAAAGTATATGCCGTGTTAGATGACCAAAGCGATACCTGTTTCATTACAGACGACATAACGAAAAGCCTTAGGGTAACCGGTCCTGCCGTAGAGTTAGAGCTGGGTACCATGCACGCCGTAGAGAACATTGACACACAGAAAATTGAAGGGCTGATCGTATCACGCTTCGACGGTCAGGTTGATATACCCCTCCCCAAAGCGTACACAAGAAATCTTATACCAGGCCTGCGTGGACAGATTCCTCGCCCTGAAACCGCCCGTAAGTACGAGCATCTGAAGACAATTGCAGACGAGATACCGCCGTATGATGAGCAGTTGAGTATTGGATTACTGATTGGTAACAACTGTGCGCGTGCCTTAAAGCCAAGATCTGTAGTACCTGGAAAATCAAACGACCCTTACGCAATACGTACGATACTTGGATGGGGAGTGGTAGGAGCAAAGGGCCACGGAAACCGAACAGACGGCACTGGGGAAAGAGCCGAGTGCTATTGCACCGCAACAAGGGAAGTAGGTAATGAACAATCTACTGGCCTGTTTGTCCCTTTACAGAGCTGCAAAGAAATCTTAGCTCCTTCGTCTATAAAGAGAATGTTTGAACAGGACTTTGCGGAGACGCAAGACCTTAACTTAACAATGTCCCAAGAAGATCTAAAGTTCATGAATATAACCGTTGGCGGCATTCACAAGGCAGATAACGGACACTATGAAATCCCCCTACCGCTTCGCGACGAAAACGTCCGCTTACCATGCAACAGAAAACTTGCTGAAGCTAGATTGAAGCAGTTAAAGAGAAGACTTGAAAACGACCCAAAGTACAAGCAAGATTACATAACATTCATGGAGAAGATGATAGCAGACGGCCATGCAGAGAAGGCTCCAAATCAGTATGAGAGAGCGTGGTATATTCCTCATCATGGGGTGTATCACCCTAAAAAGCCGGAGAAACTGCGCGTCGTCTTTGACTGTTCAGCAGAGTTCCAGGGCCATTCTCTTAATCGCCATCTCCTACAAGGACCTGATCTGACAAACACGCTGATTGGTGTACTGTGCCGTTTCAGACAGGAACCTGTGGCATTCGCCTGTGATATCGAGGGTATGTTCCACCAGGTCCACGTCAATGAGGAGCATCGCGACCTTCTCCGCTTTCTCTGGTGGCACCAAGGAGACACCACAAAGGAACCAACAAAGTATCGAATGACTGTACACCTGTTTGGTGCCACCTCTTCTCCTGGCTGTGCTAATCTAGCACTAAGAACTGCCGCTGATGATAGTAAAGACGACCTGGGAGTCGAAGCAGCCTCTTTCATTAAGGAAACTTTTTACGTTGACGATGGGTTAAGGTCAGTCCCAACGGTACCAGAGGCTACCAAATTGATCAAGAACGCCACTGAGATGTGCATGAGAGGCGGTTTCAAACTTCACAAATTCACGTCAAACAGCAAAGAGGTTGTCGAGTCCATACCCGTAGAGTCACGTGCAAAAGAGATCAAAGAAATTGACCTAAACTGCGACCTACTTCCTCCCGAGCGCGTACTTGGCGTCGAATGGAACATTGAAAACGACGTTTTCAAGTTCCGCATCACCCTTAAAGACAAACCACTGACGAGGCGTGGCATCCTATCGACAGTAAGCTCAATCTACGACCCGCTTGGGTTTGCTGCCCCCTTTCTGTTCCGAGGCAAAAGAATACTACAGCTGCTATGCAAAGAAAACTTAGACTGGGACGACGCTATACCCGATGAACTACGAACGCAGTGGGAGATGTGGAGAAACGAACTTCCCCTGTTAGAGACGATGGAAGTTCCAAGATGCTTCAAGCTAACGGGAATGAACGGCCTCAAGAAGATCGAGCTACATCACTTCTCGGATGCAAGCACCGAAGGATATGGCCAGTGCTCTTACCTCCGTTTGGTAGACACAAGCGACGAAGTTAACTGCTCACTGGTGATGGGGAAAGCACGTGTGACTCCTTTAAAGCCGATCACTATACCGCGCCTTGAGCTAACGGCCGCCGTGGTGTCCGTCAGAGTTAGCGACATGCTGAGACGAGAGCTCCAATATGATGAATTAGAAGAAGTGTTCTGGACCGATAGTAAAGTGGTCCAGGCATACACCCAGAACGATGCAAGCCGCTTCCATACGTTCGTTGCGAACCGAGTGCAACAGATTAGGGAGCGGACCCTACCAGAACAGTGGCATTACGTTGACGGAAAAAAGAACCCCGCTGACGACACTTCTCGTGGTCTCAGTCCCAAAGACCTCCTGCAATCTTCAAGATGGTTACAAGGACCTTCCTTTCTGTGGGAACACCGTGGCAACTGGAGGGACTTTAATAAGAGTGCACCCGAACCCCTCCAGCTAGACGACAAAGAAGTAAAGAAAGCATCATCATTAGCCACAAGCGTTTCGAACAAGGAAGAACCCGCCACCCTGCTTCAACGCCTGGAAGGCTTTTCAAGCTGGTTTAGAGCGAAGCGCGCAGTAGCAGTGTGTTTGCGGTATCTAAGAATTCTACTGAATCAAGTTCGTGGAAACCAGATAACTACAGAAGGAGTTAAGACAAGATCTGCAGCACGCGAGTACAACTCAGTAAACGTAGAAGAGTTAAATGCAGCAGAACGAGAAATAATCAGACATGTACAGAAGGAGGCTTTTAAGGAAGAAATAAGCAAACTGAAGAACCCGACCGCAAGAGGAGAAGCAAAGGGATCAAGCCCACTCTTTCGTTTAGATCCATTTCTAGATCTGAATGATCTGGTGAGAGTTGGTGGTCGCATCAGACAAGCAAGCCTATCGCAAGACACAAAGCACCCTGTTGTCCTACCAGGACAAGGTCACATCACCAAGATCCTAACCAGTCACTGCCATGAGAAAGCCCTGCATCAAGGAAAGGGGATCACCCTCAATGAGATCCGGTCTTCAGGCTTCTGGATCATAGGTGGTGGTACAGTGGTCTCTAGAATGATCCACGAATGCGTTACCTGTAGGAGACTCAGAGCAAAGGTACAAGAGCAGAAAATGGCGGATCTTCCAGAGGACAGGCTAACACCCACCCCTCCTTTTACATACTGTGGAGTGGACTATTTTGGCCCTTGGTACGTGAAAGAAGGACGCAAGGAACTCAAGCGGTATGGAGTCCTATTCACATGTCTAGTCACAAGAGCGATTCACCTAGAAGTAGCCAACTCTTTGGAAACGGACTCGTACATTAACGCTCTTCGCCGCTTTATATGCAGACGTGGTCCCGTGCGCCAGATGCGTAGCGACAATGGTTCGAACTTCATTGGAGCACGAAGAGAATTAAAGGAAGCGCTAGCCGAAATGGATCGAGATCAAGTGAAAATAGAGATGTTGAAAGAAAACTGTGATTGGTTTGAAGTCAAATTTAACGTCCCTTCTGCCAGCCACATGGGTGGAATCTGGGAGCGCCAGATTCGAAGCGTTAGGAGTGTACTCTCAGCCCTGCTAGAAAGCAACGGTCAGCAAATGAATGATGAAGCTTTACGTACCTTCATGTGCGAAGCAGAGGCAGTGGTTAATAGTCGACCCCTAACAGCAGGAGGCATCACATCACCAGGATCTGCAGAAGCGCTGACCCCAAATCACTTCCTTACTTTGAAGACAAAGGTTGTGGTACCTCCGCCAGGGATATTCAAGTCTGCCGACCTCTACTCAAAGAAATGGTGGCGACGTGTGCAGCACCTCACAAATGAATTCTGGCTTCGGTGGAAAAAGGAATTTCTCCTTTCTTTGCAAGAACGACAAAAGTGGACCAAACCCAGGAAAAATCTCCAAGTAAATGATGTCGTTATCATTAAGGAAGATGACGTACCTAGAAACCAGTGGAGAGTGTGCCGTGTTGTTGAGGCTCTGCCGGATGAAGATGGACTGGTACGCAAAGTAAAGCTTGAAGTTGGCAACCGGAACCTAGCATCGAGTGGAAAGAGAAGCCAGCCCTTAGCAACTTTGGAAAGGCCTATCCACAAACTGGTGCTGCTGATGTCTGCAGAAGATGAGTAAAGACCGGGGAATCCCCATCGAGGAGCCATTACAAAGGAAAACAAGAGAATCCAGTATTAATGGACCTTGGACTTTAAAACCATTAATAAGCCGAACAATAAGGAAGTTTCTGTTCTTATTTGCAATAAATTAGCACAAAATTGCGATAAATTAAAGAATTAATTTAGGGGAGCCATGTAACAGCTTCCGGTAAAGCTGTGAAATTATTTCAGATTTGATTGACGTGACTTTAGTGACGCTTTTAGTTAAGCATATATGTAGCTCGCATTTCAGTTTCATCTAAGACCCCTTGTGAGAAAGATCAAAGAAAGGTTGTACATCAAAACGGAAATTTTCGGAACGTGATTACCCGCGAACGTTGGTGAGAAATAATTTACACTTGATTTAGTTTGATAGTTTATTAGTCTGTAATTCTACATTGAGATTGTCGCTAGTTTCTTGTGTTGTTAAGTTTCATTATATGTACCACGTGCGCATTGAGCAATTGTAATTGTGATCAGGCTGCGAACGTAACAATACTTAGACTATTTCTTAACGTAATCATTTCAGTTGACCGCTTCACTTCAGTGTAAAGACCAAAGGAATAAAGAAGTTGGAAGAAAGCGATCCTTCTGGTCAATTGAACCTTTATGAACATTGAACTAGCGCGTAACACAACACGGGTACCGAGAATTAAATAAGATCCCGTTACACATAGGTCGCATACTTATCCAAAGGGCAGGGTTACAGGAGCCTTTGATTAACTTCTGTTCAAGATTGGCAAATAGCTGAAGTCATGGTAGTCGTACAAGTACGCATTAAATGAAAAGACAAAATAAAACAAATCAAAACAAAGAAAAAAAGAGCAGAAGACCAAAACATTGAGCCTGGCTTTAGACCAGAGGTAGTCCTCATTTTTCCTAAGGGATAGTAGAGCGAGAGAAACGTGAGCGCGCGTGAAAATCACCCCACGCGGGAAAGGCGAGACGCCGAGGGGGGATTTTCACGCGTGCTCGCGTTTCGCTCGCTCTACTATCCCTGAGAAAAAATTTGGACAAAGGGCCGAACTATTTAACAGTACAGATTGAAATGGAAAAGGGAACAGGAAAAGTGGCATTGGGAAAAAAGGCCATACCCCTTTTTTGAAAAAAACTTTCATTTTCTTTTCGTATCGCATTGTTATAGATCGTCAACACATCTGGTTTCTTCGGGCTCTGTCAAAAATATCGGAAAAAACCCTTTCATTTCTATAATTTTGTCAAGCATTCCTGAAGCTGTGGACTGAGTCTCATTTGTGAATTTAAAAGTGGTTTGCTCATCTATTCACTACTTGGATTGCGATTTTTATCTTCAGGATGCTTTTTCTTTGCGGCAGCAGTTTTTCACAACATTAATGCCCCACACAGGTGTGTGTGTGTGTGTGGGGGGGGGGGGGGGAGGTGCTTGAATAAATATCAGGTACTGAACAACAATTTGAACGCAAAAAAGATGCAATACTCAGTTGCCTCAAACTACATTTTATTATGTCACGCTGATCATTACAATGTTTAGAAAGCTCATAAATCTTACACATTGAAAGATGTCAATGACGGTACCAGGGGAAATTTAAGCCGTGGATGGTTATTTTCATTAACCTTTGGTAAAGGTATCCTAATGAGTTAACTCGCTCCATTTAAGGGAGTCCGGATTCCGAATTACGGGAAATTTCGGAACGCAGAATCAAGAATCCACCGCGTGTAACCCAAAATCTAAGACTGTCTTACATATCTTTACATTGGGGCAAGTTCAACCTTCTTGCTGTGTCGGGTGTCCCCTTCTAGTTCTTGAACTCAAATCATGCATGCTATGTCCAAGTTGTGACGTAGAAATCTCCCCGGTCCGCCAAGATTGTTATTGTTTTCAACGCTGTGATTACACTATTTTCAAAGGGTATATAATTGGCAGAGTAATAATTAACAGTCCAGAATATCCCTAAATTTAAGGACAGGGCCAACTGGTCACGCGACACTTTTCAACCAATGAGAAGGTGCGTTTGTGTTTATCAACAAACAAATCAAAACATCGCCGCAGTGATCAAAACAGCGGACGGAGTTGGACAGAATCAGTCATCGTTCGAGGTTCTCAGGCATATTTTTAAGACTTTTCACGAGGCATATACAATTTTTTTAAGTGGACAGCGTATCGGAAGCCATATTGGAAGTGTCTCGTGAAATATTCATCACATTTTGTGGCTTATTTCTTCCATAAACAACGCGATGTATGGGCGAGATTTTGGTCGGTTTTCAAGGTAGGTGAGCAAGTATCTATTATTTTTTAGATTCACAGATTTTTTTTACGAAGTTCTAGATATTTTTCCTCGATTGTCATATCGATTAACTTTTATCATGTTGAATGTGGGGATGGTAGACAACCTAGAATTTTGGTAGACCAGTTTTGAATTCCGAGGTCCAAAACACGTACGTTTTCCATTCCTGGGTTTCTCACAGAGCCGTGTTATTACTTTTTTTCGCATTAGTACGAGCCTTTGCCTTTTTTCTTTTCAGGGCCAAAACAACTTTATTAGTCTTATGAATATTCACGTCCTACATCTCGTCTCACTTTGCCGAATTTGCGGGGATGAAATTGAAGATCATAAGCGCAAGGTAGATAATAACCGCTTTGTTTAGGAAATTCACCAAATCTGGAAAGATTTAATGTTGCTGGATTCTCCAAATGTTCATCCTCCGTTAAAAAACAATCAAAGAAAGAAGGCAAATTTCAAGTGTAAATGATGTATTTCGCTACTCATTGAACATGCACTAAATCTGGGATAAAATTAAAACATTGCAGGTACTACAGCAAGCAAGGAAAGCACCAGATGCGTGGAAGTCAACACGAAACAACACCAAAAAACAAACAAAGAAAAATTAATAAATTTGAACTACTTTTTATTCTTGTTATGATGACTGGTTCTTTGATTCTTGTCCTGTAGAAGCTAATAGGTAGTACCGATCCTGTTTTTTGTATGATCTCAACAAATTTTCACACTCTCTGTAAGGCTATTTTTACACGGGACCAGTTTGCTTCTATCAAAAATCTTGCAAGCCATGCCAGTGAAGCCACGACCTCTGCGATCGGTCCGGTTTCAGTTCGAACACCCCATTGATTCCCTTGCAATGAATAATGCTCTTATTCTCTTACATGAATTGTTTTCTTTGAAATATTAAATGTGAAACCTAGACGAGTACTGTAAGCTCATCTTTAATTCTGTCCGTCGACTCCGTCCGTTGTTGTGAAAATGTTTGAGCATTGGGGCGATGTTTTGATTTGTTTGTTGATAAACACAAACGCACCTTCTCATTGGTTGAAAAGTGTCGCGTGACCAGCTGGCCCTGTCCTTAAATTTAGGGATATTCCGGACTGATTAAAGGTTTCTTAATACACGAGGAAGTAAAAACTAACGCGGATAACTTAAACTACATGCAAATATAGTAAACTTAAGCTAAATGAATATAGAGTCAAGGTATGGGTACCTGTAGACGTCGATTTCGACGTTTGTCTTCGATGAAATCGTCAGTTCTTCATGCGAAATCACGTCGCATGTCAAGAATTGTTTTGAATGGCATTAACCGGTATTAGCGAGCTCAGCGCAACCAAAACGACGAAAGAAAAGAGAAAATATAAAAAGGTTAATAAGCACAGCAAAAACACTGAACGTGCAGCACACTATTTGGCAGACTTCTTTGCCGTCATTGCACGACTAATGCTGAGCTGTCAAACTTGCAAAATTGAAATGGCAATACGATCGTCGCTTCATCAACTTGAGCGATCGTCGCAATTTCGATGTCGTCCGGAATACCCATACAGAGGCTCAATTTAGTTCTCAATGAATGTAATTTTAAACTCTACATATTATCTGAATGCGAAATTAAAATGTCACATACAACCCTTTACCTTTCCTGCTTGGGTTTTATACATGTAATCCCCTAATCTTACGACTTCCCGATATTTGACTACTTTATTTAAACCTGTTATCGCTAACGCTTCTTAAAAGTACACACGCGTTTACGTTGTTACACATCTATAGTCTTGAACAACGAGAGTAAACTCTTTGTTTGAAAAACTTGAACACGGTCTTCTATATATGCTGTTCCTGGAAAACTTTGTGGTTATGAAGCTAAAGTTATTTCTTATCTAGCGCATGTCTGGTAAATATATAAGAGCAGTGTATTATTTCTAATAAACAGTTTTCTCATATTCTTTTCCTGCCCACACGTACTTTATTCATTGATCTGTCTGTTGTGTTTTGGAGGTTGTCTTGGCCTGTCACTTTCGAAATATTTTCAGATATAAACAAGTTAAGTTATCTCGTAATGTCTAGCGAGAGGCTTTTAGAGCCGCCATGAAACTGTAATTTTTCCAATTTAGAAACAGGACTGAGCCATAATCCCTTGAAGATCAGCTGAAATAGTACGGGAAATACCTCAGAACTTTTTGAACTGCATTCAGTTTTGAAGGTTGACGGTACAAATAACCTTTTTTGACGGTTAAATCTCTCTAGGCCATTTGATGGCTGACTGCTAAACCCCATTAAGATTCTCAGTTAGGTACGTTGTTCCGCAATTTAATATTCATCTAAACTGGTTACTTTGACTTAGGTTTTGCGTGGTTATGAGTTTGTCAGCTGTACAGTGGAAATAGGGACAATGGAGACTTGTAAATAGGTTACCTTTTATAGAGAGCTTAGCCTTAGCCTGTGTTATAAATAAAACCATAGATACCGGCCTGCCTGTTCCTCTTTCTTTCTTGGAGATCCTTCCTTTCAACAATTATTGAATGACGCTGAATATGATGTGAAGAATTATTCAGGAAACTAGCGTAAGCTTTTTAAGGTGTACGCACGGAAAGGAAAGGTAGATCACCGAAGGCGTCCCAAACTATGGGGGTCTGGGGGCATGCTTCCCCACAGAATTTTCAGTAGATGAATACGAAGGAAAATGCAATAGCTAGTTATTTATTTTACCCATCTGTATTGTTATCTGTAAGGTGCAATGCTTACGAGAAAAAAAAAGGGATACAACAGTGACGTCATCAAGGAGGTTCATGCAAAGGGCGAGACTTCTTCCCTTCAGACGGGCAAGGACATCGATACAGTGAGAAAAATTTATCAGTTATCCCGATTTCATGATTAAAAATCTTCGAGGAAGCATTTTTTGCTAGAGTTCAGCTGTGCGCACGGGCGTTGCGTATATGGACGGTACGCTCCTGTTATGCAGATCGAGGAGCATGTTATCTAACGAGGCCGAAGGCCGGCGGAGGTGCAAGATAACAGCCTACTAGATCAGCATAATTCTTCACATCATTCGACCGGCGAATTTAATATTGCTTTTATTATTCCGTTCAAACTATTTCTAAGTTCTTAAAAAGCTAGTACCTCCTCGTAGATCGTAGACTCTCTAAAACTTTGGCCTATTTTTCGGCGCGGTTTGTGGACATAAAGAGTATGTATTTTTCAAGCAGAACCTCTTTAAAAAGTTCATAACAACAATCGGACAATATGTTTTGCGTTTCCTCCGTTCAGTTTTAGCAGGAAATTCAGCCATTTTGATCAGATAGTCGTGAACGCCATTTCTTAAGCTGACTGTTAACCTAAGCGGCCTCCTTTCTAGGCAAATATACCATCGGCGATTGAAATCGTGTCCATCAAATAGTCCGGAATCGGTGCTATATTGACCATTCCCCAAAATACCGTAACATACCATAATGCTCTTTGTTTGTCAACCCAAAATTTTGCATAAGCATTGTCTTCACTTTCTCTTGGGACCATTTCAACTCCCAAGAGAAACTAAAGACAATGCTTATGCAAAATTATGGGGTAACAAACAAAGAGCATTATGGTATGTTACAGTATTTTCTGGAGTGGTCAATTGCTCACATCCTTCAAATATGGCAAGAGCCAGTTGGTCATGAAGATTTAGTCGATGGATTGAATGAATAATAATCCTCCTTGTAAATACATAAAACTAATCATGACTAATTATCAACCTAAGTAGTAGTTTATGTTAAACTGTTTAATATTGTCCTGTAGGCCGAAATTGTTCAGTGCTGATTTCAGAGTTTAGTAGGCCGAAAAACCGTGATGATCATAGACTTGAATTTGACTACATGACAAAGAGGCGTTTAAAGTGTTTCGATACAATTTTTCGGAGACCATACCGATGCTTTTCAATCACCTTAAAAGTGATTTTATCCTTGTCCGATGGCTACAAAAATTTCACCAGTGATTGTACTATGAATTGAAGTTTGTCAAAATGTAGATTTCACTAAAATCGATATCACTATGACAACAATAAGCAAAAAACTTTGAAATCGATAAAATCCGAATTTTGCGCGATCTAGACCCGCTCCTGAAACTCCGGCACCAGAAGCTTTATGTGGTGTTTAGCAAATAACCTCCGTGAGAATTTAAAAATTCTGTATGTTTCAATTCAAATAAAACGAAAATATATTTCAAACCTTATATTTTCAATAGCCGTGATAAAATGTTTATTATCGTGCATGCTTGCACGATAATAGTGCGTACGAAGGTGATAAACGTGTATCGAGTCTAAATTCCGTTGATAGACAGGTGCATAGATCGTGCCTTCGTGGTAAATTGAACGAGTATCAACCGTGCCTTTATCGAGCCTTAGAGCGTGTTTTTATCAAGCCTTAAGATGATGTTACACCAGACAATTCGCAACGATGATTTTTTAGCGCAACACAGTGTTGCAACATCGTTGCTATAATATTTCGAATGGTTATAACATTATTCCAATATTGCAATCCTGTGTTGCGCTAAAAATAGTCGTTGCGAGTCGTCCTGTGTAACACCCCCCTCAGGTCGTGCCTACATGCATCGTGCGTTTAAAGACCGCGCTCTTATGGAACCTTTTGAGATCACGCGCATCAGATCGTGCCTTTTCCCTAGAAGCAGTTCGGTGCTCATTTTTCGAATGTTGTCGTGTAGTGTGGTGTAACTATTAACACTGTGCATCTCTAAACGCTTTGTCTATCACTGAAACGCTCGGTCTATTCAAAGCCCCAGTTGTTCGAAAGGTGGATAGCGCTATCAACTGGATAAATTACTATCCAAAGGACAGCGCAATTGGTTTTCGTAATACTTATCCTCTGGATAGCGATTTATCCGGTGGATAGCGCTATCCAACTCTTGAACAACCGCGACTTGTTGGTCAATAGTTTATAGTTTAGGTATGTAAGATCGAAACTTTATAATTTTAAAACAAAAGTTTCGTTGATTACTGTAAAGCACATTGATTGCAGAGCAACCGAGCAGAAAATTTAGGTTCTATGTAAGAGTTGAGCGGAACTTTTAGTAGCAGTAAATGCAGCGTTCGGCCATTTTTTGCAAAAAGGATGTCACCAACAGCGTACGCATAGCGGCGAAAGATCCTTCGACCGTTGGAAAGAGAGCCTTTGAAATTACTGCAAGCTTGCTAAGTTTTTGTCAAATGTTTCAGAAGCGTGCACTACCAGAATTTGCAGAATGTTTGTGCCCCTCACCAAACAGACGTTAATGAAATGCAATAAGTCTGAAGTTTGTTTTCCGGCAACACTACGCTCCAACTGGTCCGATGTGAAGAATGGAAAAATATCGTGAAAGAATCAAGTGATTGCAAGAGAGGTTCTTGTTGAATGTAGTAAGAAAATACGAATTTTGTCAACTAAAGGGGATTTAGTTACTAAATTTTCTGCCGTCTAGTCTTTGGAATTATCTACTTTTACAAATATGTAAGTAGGATAGGATAATTTTAAGAGGTTCAATTTTTTTTTTCAAAAAACGCGTCTTTTACTTTTAATTTTTCCGGAGGGAAAACTTGCTTAATTGGGAGAACAAAAAACAAAAACAAAAACAAAACAAAAAAAAAACTGTTCACTTCTCATAAATATCCCGATTGCAATGCTAGCTGATTTGGAATTAAATACAAAATTAACTATCGATAGAAAAGCACTGTAGTTTTCCTTTTAGGTTTTACTTAATGGATGATTAATTGGTTAAAAAGATACCGTAACTACCTCTAAAGTAATATTTTCAAACTACAACTGTTGCTTCGGCTTACCTTAATATTGATTAAAAGACTAAGGGCACAAACTGACTGATCGTGATTTAAAAGTTATCTCTTACGTCGTTTCGTAAAATGTTTCCACTTCCTCTGGAGTAAAAGAATAACCAGTTTCTCCCGTCAGAAATCCCTGGCTGAAGGTGTCTTTATACTTGTACCCGCTTGGTGGGCTGTACGTACCGCCAAGGTCTGTATTGGAATAGCTACCAGATGACGCGTTGTCGGCAATGTAAATGTCATGGCTTCCTCTTCCAAACGTAGGTCCATAAGACGAGCAGTCGTATATGGACTCTCTGTTATAACTATATTGCCCTGTCTGAGGCAGTTTCACAGGTGCCCATCCTGGTTTGTTAACCAGAGAGAAAAGAAATGCCTGGGAATCATATCGCCACCCGGGGCAACTGCTGTAACCTGCTGGTAAAATAAGAAAAAATAGATAGAGATACAGACCCTAATGTAAATTCCTCGTTTTGGTAATAAAGGGACTAAATTATAAATTGCTTTATTGTCTTCTTCTGGTCCGCAGAATCTAACGAATCTACTGTAGCTCGACATTATTATTATTGAAAAAATATATTATTATTATAATTATTATTATTATCATGGCAGTAAAAACTTCTGAAAGCTCTTAAGTGCCCCCTACCCCCAAAAAAAAAAAAAAAAAAACACACACACACCAGGCGCATTTCATAACCTGTTGGCTAAATCTAAAATCTGGAACACTCTTAAAATCTAGATATTGTGTATAACCAATAAACTACATTAAAAATGTTAAGAAAAAAATTCAAATTCCTTTGCCACTTGTTAAAAAAATACAGAAAAATATGTCAGAAAATTACCTAAAACGTATTAGAAACAACAACTAAAAGTTACAGAAAATCTGTTGATAATTACCTAAAGGTACTTTAAAAAATCCCTAAAAATTGCTAAAATTAAAATTGGATAACGCCATGTAAGATAATAATAACTTTCAAGTCTCTTAAAAAGAGTGTGACAAAGAGTGTGACAAAACACTTTTCTGCATTTTTTTTAAAATATTCCTTCCTGGCCTTTCTCTGATCATTGTCTTTATAGCGGAGCTCTGGCGCGCGAAGCGCGCCTGCGGAGCACCATGGGTAAGTAAATCTACCCATCACAGAAAATTTGGTAATCACGTGACCGTACACCGCCCGCCCGCCCGCTGCCTGTCCGTCCGCACCACAGGGAAACCAATGTTCAATCCCAGACTTTCTAGCTAGTATGGGAGCACAGGAAGACTGATATTGCACACATATTGCACATCAATGTTGCGATCAATTGACAGCTGTCAAAACAGGGTCCCGCTGACCAGTATTACCTGACCGTATCGCGGGCTCAGGTGTCGATCCATCGAGGTCGAGTATTTTTGGAAGTTATCCGCTAACAAGTTACTATTTTTCGAATGATTGCAGGCTCAAGTTTAATTTTTTCAATTCATATGAAATATGTTGTGTTTTATGTGCCGCATAATTAAAATTTTGATTTCAAACTGACCTCGAAAGCGAAGATTCAGCCAGTTTTTACAGGTAGGGAACACATGCCAGTTGCTTTTGACTCTTCTCACCAAGGTCACGCGTTGGTCACGCTCTACGTCCAATTTTTATGCTCTGATTGGTCAAAATTTGACAGGTGAGTTCATGCGGAAAATTTACGCAGCATCTTGAAACTTGTTTACTTTGACAGCTGAAGCTGACAGAGTTTTGTGTCAACTTGTGATGTTTTTAACTGTCTTTTTCCACTGAACATTGTACAAAATGAAATTCAGCTGCTATCAAGAATCTTCTGTTATTCATGGCTAGTTTGTTTATCGGGTTTTTGGTTGAGAAATACGTCGCTTGTCAAAGTCGGAAATCCGATTTCAGATGGCATTGTTTTCGTTTTTCACCTTGCTTGATGCGTAAGAGGGTTGAAGAGTCTGAAGCGATTTTGGCCTTACTTGATAGCTTTCAGTGCATCTCGAATGGTAAGCCTGATTAATTATTTTATCTGATGTTTGTTTTTTATACCTAATTCAATGAAGTCGAGTGTAGTTTATGGGGCTATTTAGTTTATGCACGTTTGTAGACAATGATCAGACCGAGTATCCGGTTTGATTATAAGCTTATAGAACTTTAAAAAGCCTTCAGACATTTTCTCACCGCAAATAGAAAGAAAATGTTCCAAAGAATATTTAGTTATAATTCTGGCTGTAAAAGAAAGCTTTGAGCGATTTTCTTGCCTCGAGTTCATCTTTGAAAAACGCAAACAGCGGGAAGCCGGCTTAAAACATAAACAAGGATTTTCAGAGACACTTTAATACTTGTCTTCGTGAATGAAAATTGTTGTCTCTGTATATGTTTCACCGAATTATTTTCCTTTTATTGATTGTTAGTAGTCTCTTTTGCAATTTTCATCGCTGTTGTGCCGTTTGTTTTCAGTCACTCTTGAACATACAATCTTGGACAAAACCGTTGAGAAAATTGCATACTTGGGGAGCATTTTTTCTAAACTTCGTAGCCGACCGATTCTTCCCTCCCCCTGGAAGCAGTTTTGTTGGGTCTTCAAAAGAAAGCCCGATCCCTATGCATTTGTAGGAAGCAACTTTGAACTGGGGGAGGGGGTTTTCGTTACGCAAAGCCGTTGATTTGAAAATAGTTTTGTTAGGTTAGGTAGTGCGCATTAATGAAAACATTTCCTCAAGTAGTTTTGTCCAGGATTGTATTTGACTTGAAAAGTCGATTTTGAGCATTTAACGCGGGCACATTCTCTATATATTTCGTACATTTCACAGAAAAGTAGATAGTTAATGGAAAATAAGTGACAACAGAGGAGTTGACGACAAGAAAACCAACTTGTATGTCTTTCTTGATTCAAGTAGCCAGTCGTGAACGTTTGTGAATTTCATTTTCCATGCACGGTTTTTACGCGCGCTTTGAGTGCAGAGGAGCAGGTATACATTACGTTTTTGGCGGACGAGAAGGACGTCTCCGTCAAGGGGATCAGCCAGAAAACGGGAATTTCACCTGCTACCATTCGACCAACAAATAACACATGAAACTTTTGCTGAATTTTCAGAGCGCGTAACCCATACTTTGCCCAATTTTCTCATCGCCGAAATAGATAAAACAATCAAAGTCAATGAACAAGCGCTTGCCATGAATAACAGCATCAAATGGAGAGAGGTTGAAATATTAACAAAACTTGTATTTTTACTTTCCAAATTTGAAAGCTTACTTTTGACATTGTAGCGATGTCCAGTGCAAAAAATCACACTATGAAATCTAGAAATGTCACGCGCGGTAATGTGACAAGATGTACTATCGTGTGACCTGTAAGAGTGCATGTTTTGCCCTCGGGCTATTTATAGTTACATATGACTGGAAGAAATTATGAGATAAATTCATCATTTGTAAAGCAAGAGATAGTAAAAATTGCCACAGTTGTCTTCTAATCTCTTTCTCTCCACAATATCTAAGATTCGGAACGATTAACAGGACATTTTTAAGGTGCTACCAAGATTAGCAACGGTTAACAACGATTAACAAGGACGTTTCATCAGAATAAGAAGGCCATTTACTTTTAAAAACGAAATGGTGTTAACCGTTTCAATGCTTTGTTAATCGTAACATTATTCTATCGATGGAATTATCATAAAAAGTTAACCGACTAGTAGCAAACGAGGTTTCTGTAACCCTCATAGTTTAGCCAATTTTAAGATCTGAGAAGCAGTTTCCACGTGACGGGATACGTTTCCATATTGGCTTCACTATACGTCACTAAATAAACACTACGAACTTCTTTTCTTCTAAGAAAACCGTCACCCAAGTCTTGCTCTGACTCTTCTTAAAGCTATAAACCACTTTCCACAATTTCCAAGCCTGCCAGGTTTGAACAACACGAAAACATGTAACAATGAGCACGCGTTCTACGGCTACTGCAAAATCTTACTGTTTTAAGAGGGTGCAGGAAAAAACGTATATGAAGTCGTACTTTTCTATGAGAAGATGGTGTGCCGTGAAACTTTGTGCTCAAAACAGCTTCTGTAAAGTGCTTTTTATTGGTAGGTTTCCGTTTTGTCCATGTTAATATTCTTGCTACAAAACGCGAATAACCTTATATACAATCTTGGACAAAACCGTTGAGAAAATTGCATACTTGGGGAGCATTTTTTCTAAACTTGGTAGTCGACCAATTCTTCCCTCCCCCCTCCCCTGGAAGCAGTTCTGTTGGGTCTTCAAAAGAAAGCCCGATCCCTAAGCATTTGTAGTAAGCAACTTTGAACTGGGGGAGGGGGTTTTCGTTACGCAAAGCCGTTGATTTGAAAATAGTTTTGTTACGTTAGGTAGTGCGCATTAAAGAAAACATTTTCTCAAGTAGTTTTGTCCAGGATTGTAGCTTGCAGGAGTAGTCAAAATGCCGCGCGTATCAAACGCTTTTGAAGATTACACATCGTTATAAAGCCATTATGTTGAAGCATATAACTGTGTCAATCTTAATTTAAACAGTCGACTTTGTCAAAGTGAGAACCGGCTCGCCGTATAGCTGATTTTGGAAATTTTTTAACGGTTTAGCTAACGCGTGCTTCGATCGTCCTGAATATTGAGTGAGTGCAATTTGTATTGCAAAATTGTGAAACACTGCATTCTGTCCGAGGTCTGTATGATAAAAACAGCGCCTCATGGTACTATTTCACCTCAGATGTGATGTATAAAAAGTATAAAAGGTTGGTTTACACGTCCCCAGAGTTGTTGGCAAGATTTTGTAAAGTAAACTTATCGAACGCAAAAAATTCGGCCTGATTTGTTTTCCTAATGTACTCTGATCAAGAACCATTATGGCTATGCTATTTTTTAGGTGTACAAATAAGGCTATCAAGTCGATTTAAGATTAATTTCACTCTTAGCTTGGACTCTTTGCAAACTATTTTTCTCTAAAATTACTTAGCCTTTCCGTCAAAAGTCACATGAATGTCCTCTAAAGTTAACTGATTTGTGGAATACAAACATACAAGTGTTTGACTTAAATTATAAATTCGAGTTAGTAGGAGCGTCGCTTTTAGCCCTGGCTAAATCTATATATTACTCTTAGCCGTGTTCATAGATGCACCTCCAAATACATCAACAATGATATTATCACCCCTGGGCCACTTCTGCATCTTGAGCTCAAAACCGACGAAGTGGCGCATATCTCATGGTCTTCTTCGACTCCTTTTCTTCTCTGTTTTCCATCCAAGGGCAGCTCATTTCTAGTAGTGTGGCTTTCTTATCTTCCTTATTAATTTTTCTGACATCTATTGTGGTTAGTCTGACTTCAGTGTTCTTTGCATAAACTAGCACATCCCAATAAGCTTTAGCTCTATGCTTATCGTCTACTGGATTTGGCTCGGTAGGAGAAAACAAAGGGGGAACATTGTCAGTTTTTTTAGCAACTCAAAGAGAGCGAGGTATTTGGTCTGCGCCGAGTAGACAGCCAGCACGTGCGGCGTGAACTCTTCAGCATGTGACATCAGGTAATGGATTCAATCCTTCTTCTCATGGTGATAAACTTTCGTTGAAAGGAGCTGCTGGTACAATTCCTGTGCGCCAGCGATGGTACTAGACGGCTGACTGATCTCCAATCTTCTGCTAGTCACCGTCCAATTCCTTGTCATTCCACCTGGTTGCCACCAGCAGTTTCGTTGCCAGTTGTCATTTTTAACTTCTTCCATTCACTTTTTCTTTAATTTTTCCTTGGCACATCCCCCGCCGCGCAATTAACGCTCCATTCACCTCATCTGTTTCACCAACGGGATTTGGGTTGAAGTTCCAAGCCCAGTTCCTGGGCATATTTCTTGGCATCTTTAATTAAGGCTCGTCGACTACTTTCCTCAGCGTTCTCTTCATATCTTCTACCCAACTGCATTACGGGGTCTGGTTACTGTACAGCTTGACCGCCGCTTTGATCTTAGTCAATATATATTCTTCCTCCATTGACTTTTATAACGCCTCTTCCTTCGAGTTTCCCAGGGAGGTACATCAGTTCTGTTGATCCCAAAGGGGTGTTTGCCTCCGCTCTGGGTGATCACCTTTCTTACCTCTCTGTCTAGTTGTTGTAGGTCAGCATGCAATTATATTGGCCAAACTTGAGTCTAGACATCAGATATTACAGGACGGGCAGTGTGAACCTGTTAGATGCCAGCACTTCATTATAGAGGGACAAAGGGATATTCCAGATAACCTAACTGACATTCTCTGTAGGAAAACTTTCGCTGCACCTTTTAGCACAAGCTGATCTTCTTGTTTGAAATTTTCCATAACCGGTAGGAATTTGTAAAAGGATCCATGCTTCAAACTCTGTGTCAATTCAGAGTCACCGATCTTCATTCCCTCTGAATTCTCAGAGAGACATCCTCTCTTTTCATGAACCACTGCACACTTCTTTTCACTCCATTGCAGACCTACATCCATCATAGCCTCTCTCATAGATCTCATTTCCCTCTGCAGTTTACCTCGGATGCTACTTAAATCTTACTGAGATCCTCTTTAAACAATGGATGTGTGACTTGCATGTCAATGGACTTAGAAAGCTTGTAGGCTTTTGTTGCTTTTGATTTCCAAAGGACAGGATTAGTGCTTAGCATGAATAAGCGTGGGCATAAGGCATCTCCCTGGGGGAGACAACTCTTGAATCTTATTTCGTCATATGTCTCCACTCCTTGTTTTGTTCTCTCTACTATCTGTGTATTCCATCGCGAACTCGGTCGGTATAGCGCTTTTTCTATCCATTCCGGTAACCAGTGAAGCGTTAACATCAGTTTCTCAACCATTGATGATCAACAGAATGGTTCGCCTTGCTAACATCGATGCGGCCCATACGCCTCTTCGGCTGTCCTGACAGACTATGCGATCTAGTCTCTATCGTTCCGCTACACCTGGTAAACTCTTTTTAGCTAGAAAACTTTCTTCCACCAATAATTGGCAGTTCAATCTGGGTCGGGAGCGCGCCAGTTCTTTTTCTAAGTGATCACTCTCACGGCTTGGGTGTGGTCCAGCTCAAACTATTCCCCTCTGCTGGCATGTTAGTCAAACTATCAGGAGGAACGCCGCTTTTTGTAATATACCTAACTTTGCCTATTCGAAGTTTGATAATATCTTCTAATTTTAGAATCCGTAAGCTCCTAAAAATGGTATTGGTATTTTCATCAAACGTACTCCTGAAAACTATCCTAATAAGCCGTTGATAAAGAGTAAGCAGACTTTTGATATTTCACTGATAATTTTGAGCCGCAGACTTTCGTAAACTATGATAGAAAGTACTTACAATAAGGAGTCCTTATTAAGGCATAAACTTCATTTGTATTGCTTAGAATACTAAAAAAATAATAGAAAGCTTAATAGCCTGAAATCAGCTTGGTAGTTTCTTCAGTTTGGAATTTCCGATTTCCACTGATCGGTTGATTTGGGTCTTAACGAGAACAAAATATGTTAGTATTATCGGCAAGTAGCATGAAATCCAAGGCCTTTGACACATTGCACAAATCAGTGATGTATAACAAAAACGCACTAGACCTAAAATCGACCCCTGGGGCACTCCACATTTAATGTATATTTAGAGAAAGTTTTATATCCATACAAAGTTCCGTGCAAACTGAGTTCTAAAAGAAAGACAACAGAGAAAGACAATCGGCCCGGGTATTATTAAGACCTGGTATATGTCGAGCGCGAACGATAATGTTATAATTGAGAGCAGTTAGAACCAAGTCACGGATCAATATCATAACTAATTTGTGTTTGGATGTCTGTTGATTGATAATACTGACCAGCGCAGCGTTATCAGTAACAAACACGATACATCGGTTAGCCATATGAAAACCCCAAATACGCACTGAGAGGGCAATAGGAAATAGTTCGAGAAAGGTAATATTGAAGGGTTGCCACTGATCCGTAAAAGAGCCGAAGAACCAGTGAGGGCCAAAGATAGCACCATAGCCCTTTGATCCGGCCGCATCGGTATACAATTCGATAGGAGGAGATGTGTTCCACTTATCATCCAAGAAAAAGGAACGGCCATTGAATTCCCTCAGAAATTTTAGCCATACCTCCATATCGTGTTTGGTTTCTTTAGTGAGCCTAATGCGATGATGTGGGCGTCTCCCCCCAATAGTGAGATCAATTAGGCGGCGAAGAAAAGCACGCCCAGGGACGATTACAGAACAGGTAAAATTTAATAGACCTATAAGGGACTGTAATTCTCGCAAAGTAACTTTACGACGTTTGCAAAAGGATTCAAGTAATAGGCGGCATTTTTGAAGCTTATCTTCCGGCAAACGAGCTTCCTGAGTAATTGAATCGAGTGTGATACCCGCAAATTGTATGACTTGAGATGGTCCACAAGTTTTTTCCTGAGCAATGGGCACGCCGAGATAATCACACTTACGAAGAAAATTGCTTAAATCGGTGCGGCATTGCTCTTCGGTACGCGCAATAAAAAGAAAGTCGTCAAGAATGTGAAGAACTCCGGATGCGGCAAATCGGTGCACAGAGATCCACTCCAAGGAAGAACTAAAAGCTTCAAAAATTTGACACGAGGATGACAGTCCCATAGGAAGACATACGTCAAAGTACAACTGATTATCCCATTTCATGCCTAGCCAAGGAAAATCGAACGGATGGATTGGAATAATCCTGAAAGCCGATTTAATATCGGTTTTGGCCAAAAAGCAACCAGCCCCTAAACTTTTAAGTACCGCAATGGCATCAGAAATAGAAGCGTAGTGAACCGAAGAATGTGCGTCCGGTATGTTATCGTTTACTGAGGTGCCCGGAGGGTACGATAGGTGTTGAATTAAACGGAATTCAGAGGGGTCTTTGTTGGGAACAATGCTTAAAGGAGAACAAACAAAGTTTGGAAAAGGAGGGCAAATAAAAGGACCACATATCCTCCCGGCCTCACACTCTTTACGTAGTTTGGTCCCAACGATTTGCGGTTGGTCTAAAGCGCTTTTAAGGTTGGGTGAGTGCAACGCGCAGCGTTCCCCATCAAAACCAACGCGAAAACCAAAAGTAAACCCATTAACTAAATAAAGGCGGAGAGAAGTTTCGTATCCGCTAAGAAGGAAATTAAGCCGATCCACCTTTACGGGTGTTACTGGCTTGTGCAGCGACGTTTGAAATGCCTGCGTTGACGGGGTGTGTTTTAGGTTGGCTGGAGGAACACTGTGCGGCAGGGTGTTTTGAGCCACACCTATAGCAAATGTGTTCGAAACGGCACCCGTTGCACACCTTTCCCGCATGGAAACGCCAGCATGTGCCTCTCGGAAAGGACTGGGAGAGGGAGCGCAGTGGTCCCTTATCCGAGGAAAATTGGGTTTTCGGACGAAAATTTGTCACAGCCTTTAGCCAAAGTTCCAGGTGAATAGTGTCCCATGGGTATTGTGCAGGGGCTGATTGCCTTATGAAACGAAATTGTTCGTCATAATACAACCAGTCACCTGGTTTTGCGGCGATATCGCGGACAATTTCACAATATTTCATCAGCTTGGGTGTGTCCGTGGTTAGTTTTTCAGAATAGATCGCAACAAAAATGTTAAATGCAGAGAGCCACTGGTTGATAGTTTGGATCTTTTTTACTGGTTGGCTAGGTTCTAAAGTTAAGTGAGGGTGGGTGGTCTCACCATCCGAAGAGGCGAGAGACAGAGAATACTTTTGATTATTGGGAGAAAACGAAAGGAGAGTTCCAAAATCAAGATATTCATTGGACCAGATTTTTGCCTTGACTTTGGAACTCACCCGACTGCTAAGAGAAACAGCCACTCTAGAAAACATTTGCTTCGGAGCCGGCGAGTCTAACCCAGGCTCAGCTAAGGTGACAACGTTTTCGCTACGTGATGCAGTACCTTGGGTGATCTCGGCCAAGGATGCGTTGACTATATTGGCCACTGACTGGTCCGTGGAGGACTGTGTCTCCTGGCTGGATGCGGCTGGCCATTGCGCTTTCATCGCCTCCCCGACAACTAGCTGTACTGCGCTAGAAATGGAGGCCGAGAGGGCCTGCATATTAACGGCCATGAGAGGCTCCTCTTCTTGTTGTTGATCACTCGGTCCAGGGCTGGTTTCCATCGGTTCTGTTACACGTGCCCGCTTTGCAGAACTTCGCGTGCGTGACTGAGACGTTCGCTTCGGCTTAGGAGGCATAACTTGGATAAGTAAAAGTAATTAGATTAAGATAAGGCTAAATGCCATATGTTTCCGCTAAGATAAGATAAGATATCAAAACGGTATGAGTCAAAGAGGAGCAAATAAATAAAAGGTCTGAGCCGGGATGTTGATTTTTCCTTTGAGTTTTGTGTGTTTGTATGTCTGCTGAAAACCAAATGGCGAGCCATGTAGCAAGAATTGAGTGACATAAATGCCTGGTAAAAGAATATCAAAGTGCATTGAGGACACACCCAAGTAAGGGTGGTCGAATAGGATTGCACACTCATAATATTCACCAGGATACAAAGTATGTATAAGGCCAACTCCAGCAAATACAATCTGTTATGCACGAAAGGCAAACAACAGTTCTGTAGAACTGTAAGAACAATGAGTGCACCCCAAATAGAATGCGCCCAATTAAATAAAGGCGCTAACGTAAACGGCTGTCACTAAAACAAAGGTATGGCGAGGGAAGTACGTAAACTTTAAAAGGCTCGACTGGGAAATGAAATGAAACGTTGAAAATTCAACAAGACGAAAAAGGGCTGAACAGGCTCAAGGACCTTAGGATTGCTCCCCTAAGACTACGATGGTATTTTTCCTGACCAAAGGAATTGAGATGCACACCATCACGTGCGTAAAAGTTCTGAGTCGGGCGCCAAAAACCCCTATGGCCCCAAAAGATAGCATAAGGTATAGACTCTAAAACTACCCGAAGGTATTTCGTTAACAACTTGGCCTTACGATTAAAGACCACTGCGCCCTGGCGCATGATGGTCTGGCACACGCAGACAACCTTAACACCATAGGTGTCATGCAAGAGCCTAACAAAATCTTCAATAGCTGAGCCAACATGTAAAGGGTCAGAGTCTGTTAAATCATTGAAACCCAACTGCATTATAACTATCTCGGGTCGAAAGGACTCGATAACATTCAAGTCAAGATGGAGCGTTTTGGAAACCGTACGGCCACCGACTCCGTGCCATTTTATAAAGGCACGGTGAGATAACTTGAAATCAACGCTAAAATGGTAAGAATCACAGGACAGGAAAAGGCGCAAACGGCGAATAAAAGAATCGCCCAGAACTAAAACACGGGGCTCAGCCATTGAATAACAGGAAAGATAAAACGAAAAGAGGGTACATGCCTACAAAATGCTGAAAATTGGTTCGAACCAGCGATGTGAACAACGTGATGGTGAGCGATCGAAAGGGGGCGAGCACATGGAAAAGCGCCCCTAAGAATGATATAGTCCGGAACGCCCTAAATTCTGATTGGCTGGAAATAAGATAGGCTTGGAACCTGGCGCCTTGGCCTGCAAACCATTATCAAATGCCTTGTCATAAAATCCCATTATGATGTCGTCATAACGGTGTCTTTTTTATTGGCGAAGTTGAGGGCATATGGTTTCACCGACGCAACCATCGGAATAATGTTAGAATTTCAAATGAGACTTCAAGCAAATGGAAAGAAATATTTAGAGGATGCCCCAAGGCTCAAATTTTGAATGTTTTCAAGGAAGACTCAGTCTACAATACTGACAAAAGCATCATCAAGATGTATGCATATGACCATAAAATGTATGTTGCTAGTGAGAAGATGGAAGAGGTGGAAAGGACCCTAACAAACGAGAGAAGGGAATCTCAAATTGGTGCCAACTCAATTTGTTGAAATGTAATCCTTACAAATTCCCAGTCGATTAGTTTAAGGCAGGGGTTCATGAACGAAGTGATGAAGATCAAATTAAGGTCCTCGACAAATATTTAGAAAAGGGTCCAGCAATAAAGCTATTGGATGTCACTTTTGATGAGCATCTGAAGTTTACTAGCCAGTTAGATGAACTATGTAAAAGAGTATCTAGAAAAATAGGGGTCCTGGTGAGACTGAAAAATTTAATACCAACATTACTATCAAAGCTTATAATTCACAAATCTTTTATTTTGCCACAATTAACTTATTGTCAGACGGTCTGGCGCTTTTGTAAAAATCTAATAGGAAAAAGATTGAAAGACTCTTCGAGAGAGCGCTAAGATCAGTACATTGTGACAGACATAGACGGACATACTGCATAGTCTATTTTATCAAGAGGACCTCAGGCGGGATAATTTAAAATCTATACATACTCCCGGAATAATTATTATTTACATATAAAAAATTACAATGATACATTGTGTAAAAAGGATCTAAAAATATACATAAAATACAAGTAACAATTAAAAATTATTAACACATTTGTAATTTATAATGAGCATTTACAATTGACGTCTAAAGAAGGTTTCAATTTGAATAAATGTTTTTTTTTAAAGTCGCAAGATCCTCAGACTGATGAACTTCTGATGGCAAATTGTTCAAGATGCGAATTACATGTATTGCATGATTGAAAGAATGCCGAAGCCATGATGTTCAATGATGTTGAGATATTTTGTTGTTGCACCCTGAAGCCAAAGTCTCACAAATCATTCTTGTCGCATTTACGTATCGTAAAAAAAGATTGTAGATATTCGGGGGCATCAATTTTGAGACACCTAAAAAAACAAGACTAATGATGGGAAAATTCTGCGGTATTCTAAGAATTTGATACCAGCCGCTTGCATCATAAGAGCACGATTTGGGCAAATAGAAAGCTATAGACATATGCGTCTTCCATTCTCTTTGACTGGCCATTTCCGATTCCTTAGAGTAGGCGCACAGTACTCGAAATGCCTTGTAAAGCCTTTTCATAGTTTCGAACGGGAGAAAGCGACGTGATCTTCTCAGTGCTGCTGTCATTCTGTAACCCCTTTTCCAACTGGAGAGAAATATGTTCCTTAAAAGCAAGCTTTTTGTCTAGAGTTACTCCTAAAATTTTTAACTGTGCAGAAACAGATACGGACGCATTATCGATTCGGAGAGCGAATTCATAATTTGAATGACCAAGGACGAGAGCTTGTGTCTTGTCTGGGTTTATTGTAAGATAATTTACATTGAACCGGTCCGATAAGGAGCTTAAGGCATCGTTAATTGGTGACAAATTCTAGGACGGCTGCCGAGGTATCAGCAGTATAGTTACAAAGTTATATCATCCGCGTATAATCTTAGCGAGGTATTTGAGCAAAGTGATTTAAGACGCTTTAAAAGATGTTGAACAGCAGAGGGAAAAGAAGAGAGCCTTGGGGAACACCAGCACTGATGTCTCTCCACTGTGAAAATGTTCCTTCTATCTTAAATCTTTATTGTTGACCCTTAATGTAGGCGGCTAACGGGTCCAGAGCACTATCTGTCAGCCCATACGCCTTAAGCTTGGCCAAAAGGAGATTGCGACAGACAGAGTCAAACGCTTTGCTTAGGTCGACCACTACTACGTCAACATTGACTTCGTTGGTCAAGATTAATGCGCCAGCCTTCGGTCGTCTTTAAAAGAGCAGATCGAGCAGCATGAATGTCCTTTAAGGAAGCCAGACAGGTTCAATGAAAAGTGTGGTCGAATGTAGCCACATAATTGGACGTAAATAACTCTCTCGTACAATTCAGCCATGCTTCCAAGCACAGAAACAGGTCTGTAGTTTTTCTTGTCTGTTGCATTATTGTTTTTGAAAATAGGCGAGACAGTGGTTCTTTTCAATTCCAATATCCAATCGTGTTTCTCAATAAATTTTGTTAATCAACTTGACCACTTCCTCTGCTTTTGCCGGGGCAGACAGCGATAGAACTCGAGGAAAAATGCCGTCAACGCCTACTGATTTTCTTGTGTCTAAATGTTTCAAGTTTTTTTTTGTATTGAGACTAAGTCGACTGGTTGGAAAGAAAGCAGTCTTTCATGATGCCATTTTTCAGTGATCTTTTGAACACTAGGATCTGATTAAAATCAGACAAAGTATTAAGGAAGATAGCAATAGTTAAGTACAGAGTCAAGTATAATTTATGCCCTTGCTATATATCTGATATTTTTTATTAATAACCAACCGAAGTTATACCCTGAGAAATTCAGACAATTTTATGATTCTAGGATGCATACTACCACCTCTGGAAACCACAGTATAAGATGTATTGGTCCTATAATATGGTCCAAACTAAGTATGCGCATTAAGAGTTCTGAAACACTCTCTTCTTTTAAGAACCAGCAGGTGAGAGAAGTGGACATCGAGAATGATGATGATGATGATGATGATGATGATGATGATGATGATACCTTTAATAAAGTGTCAAAACTGTAATAGCGGTGTATAACCGCTAAGTTGGGACACTAAAATAAGTTTAAAAAGAATAAATCAATTAATTAATTAAAAATGAAAAAAGAAAAAAGAAAAATAAAAGAACATAAGAATTAAGAAATTAAGAAAAACTATGTACAGTATAAGCAAGTGAGAAATTCGGAAAAACTATGTACAGTATAAGCAAGTAAGAAATTCGGGGGAACTATATACAATATGTACAAACGATCCCCTAAGAACCCTCACCTGTAAGAACAGTCACCTGTGTAGCTCTTAGAATAACTAGTGGGGCGGGTAGCCGGGGTTTTCGAGTTTGTCTGTTCGTTCGTTCGTTCGTTCGTTCGTTTGTTTGTTTGTTTGTTTTTAATTTAGATAGCTGTTCACAATTAGTTTACAGTGTGTGAATAGGCTAGCCATTTTAACTCGTTTATAAAGTCTTTATTGCTATTTATTGGTAATGTGAGCCTGTATCACGGTAATGCTGTTCGATGCACATATTGATCTGAAGACGACAGACATGCATAGTTAAAAGTCTCGATTGGAAACTAGCTGACGTGATTAGTTAAAATTAAGCATAATTTACAATTACTGGCTTCAGTCTTCGTCCAATCCTCGACAGATTCCCCCTCCCCGTAAAGACGCGTGGTGTCATTCGTCGGTAACTTGTATGTTTGAATCCATATCAATGCTGTCAGTTATAAAATGTGCTTGAAGAAACGCTTGTTCATTTTTTCCCTTACTTTGCTTTTCCTTTGTTTTGACCATGATATGGATGTTCAATATTAGAGATGTACATGTAGGCTGACGTTGGCTAATGCAAGCTTTCATGAGATGCATACCTTGCCTAGTCCTTTCAGTGTGCTAATAATTAAGTGAATGAAAATGGGTGGCCAGGCTTGTAAGACCTGAGCAATTATAATCACAGCATTCTAAACATAAAACAGTGCAACCCTCATCAAACAATTTTCACCGACTGGCACGTCAAGAGAGGAACTACACAATAGCTAGCAAAGCCTAGAGACAAAATTGTCATATTCAGTAATTGATGGTAACTGAATTTCTGCACATAAAGTGAAGTTGACATTGTTGATGATCTTGCTAGAGAAGGTTAATGTCTCCCCGTTTCTAGATTGTTTTTGCACGCTGGTTTTAATAATCTTTTTTTGTTATTTTGTTTCTTTCTATGTGAATAAAGGCAAAAGGCTAAGACGGCTGTAGAAGCTATCTAAACTGAGAATACACATTGTAGTGAAAATATCTGTTTGATTTTGATGAATCCCAAAACATAAATTTTTTTGACAATAACAATGATGATTTTGAAATGGGGGAAAAGACATACAAAAATGAATTGTCTCAATGGACAAAATATCAAGGTGCATTGAATGTACATCATTTGATGACTTTCAAAGCTATAAATAATGTTATAAACTTTATCTCATATGTTGCAGATTTAGTCATTCTTATCTTTTTGTTATAGTTCGCCCTTGATTTAAGTTTGTAAAAGTTCTTGCAAGGCGGAGAGAGCTAATTAACTGATAATTATAAAGAACGTCACCAATTTCGACTAAACCTTATTTTCAAACTGTGAGCTCTTTAGCTAACTGCGGTGTTGGTCATCAGTGGCTACACTTTTTGTAAGGACTTTTTGTGAGGGTCGGATACTCTTGGTTTTGGTATGTCAGATAAAAGCCTTTGTTCAACCTGAAAAATGATTTTAGATTTTGAGTCAATACTCACTGCAAGGCAAGTAGCAGTATACATCTTCCCCATTTGACCCTCCCCCCACCACCACCCCATACACTTTGGCGTTGGTGGAGAGTGTTGATTAAGATAAATTCTTCTAAGGTCGTCATATCCTTTATTGTCACAGTGGAGCCCATCGATAATTCGATACCCTCAGATTTACCTACCCGCCAACAAAATTCCAGAACAACGCGAAAATCTGGCAGTGCTTGTTTCCACGGGAAAATTCAAAGAGGCGACCGGGTCCCAACTCATTAACTGGAGAAACCCCTTTCAGACGAAGGTGTGGCGAAATATTGTAAATTGCATGAGGCCTACGACTTGGCGCAAGACCACCAAAACATTGATTATAATAGAGCTTTTTGATGCTCGGTGGAAAAGCCATTGGTATGTTCGTCAAAGTGGATGGCGTGGAAGCTTTGCAAAAGGACATGCGAGAAGAATTCATAATTAACTCGGTGTTGTCGTGAAAACTTTGCAAACATATAATAATAAACATAAAAATAACTATAGGCAAGGAGATTTTTCCATAATTAACTCGGCGTTTCCGTCTGTGCCTGGTATTACGGCATTGCGCTGCGGCCGCCTGCTCGTGGCTGTCAACGCCGCTCTAAATTTACAACCAAACACATTGTTTTTGAAAAAACAAAACAAAACAAAAAAAACTTAAAAAGCAACCTGCGAAAAAACCTGGACAATAACTTTATGAAGAACCTGGACAATTTCTTGTCTAAGAAATTCACAACAAAACTTTTTAAAATTATTATATATGGAAGAGAAAGCTGTGCAACTCCCGAAGTTCCACCCGCTACGTTTGAAGTTCCAGTCGCACCCATTCAAGTTAGCTCAAAAATCAAAACTAACATGGCTCGCAAAAAATCCTGGCTGAGTTGCGACTGGTAAAATATTAGAAGAATATAACCGCTTTTAGTAAAATCCAACTAGCGGTCTATTATCAACGCTTCGTTCTGATTGGTTGAGCTACTACTAGGCTATATGTTATAGCCCACTAGTAGCGAAAAGCGCCTGATTTTTGGCGGCTAAAAAAAGGATTAAAGTCTTACTTTAAGTTGTTTTGTCTCGATATTTTTGACCATCTAGTTGAATTTTACTAAAACAATTATTCCTCTCGCCCTCATGGCCTCTGAGTCAATAGCCCATTCGAACTTCGGCCTCATGGGCTATTGCCTCGGACTCGAGGAATAATTGTTATATATACAACGGTGAAAGTCATCAGTGACAAGCTGACTCATCCCTGTGTAATGCAACTTTCTTCACGTTGTATACTACTACTTCGCCTTATTTACGCTTTATTAAAAGAAAATCAGAGAAAAAGTCGTCTTAGTAATATAAAGATGTAGCCCTAACCCTCTCCAACACCGATATCCCTCATTTTCCCATTACACTTGTTTTATTTCATAATGTTATTTAAAAAGCTGTTAATTTTCTTAATAGTATCATTGTTTGACTTTCTTGCATGAAACAACGTTACCATTACGGATAAGAATACCATTCCCTAATGAAGTCGAAGTAACCCAACAAAATTGGTGTTAAACATACAAACCCGAATTCCCAAACATTTTTTTCTTGTTAAAATGGAGAGAGTAAGTAAAGAGTATTGTCAAAGAGGGGCCGGTCGAGGGTCCGTACGCCAACAATCTCTCCAGCTTGGTATGCGCAACGACGGTGCGATCCTAAAAGATGGCTGGCTTTGTATGGTGTGTAGACTGTTAAAATTAGATCACTTACCCCATGAGAGGTTAGTGTAGCCTCCAAATATGTATTTCCCTCCGACTCTTATGATTGTTACAGTTGGTCCTTTGTTGTTACATCCGCTGTGAAAAGTACTGGCAGCCCAGCCATCCACGGACGCACGCCAACAGCGCTTCCATTTTGAAGATTCGCTTTGGGCGACTGGTTTGAGCCATGTACTTAAATTGGCTAAGTGATGCACATTATCTCCTACGATAACGGAGTCAGTCAGTCCCTCTGCAAAAACTGATATAAGGGAAGAGAAAAGAAAAGGTAACTCAGGTAACGTCTTTTTTCGAAATTGATATCACTTACAGTGAAACCTGTATTAAGCGGACACCGCATTAAGCGGATGTCCTCTATTAAGAGGACAGTACCCGAAGTCCCCAAATTTATTTCCCTTTAAGCGGACGCGGGCACCTGAAGAGTACCTGAAATGGTCATTTTTATTGTTGCCAACCTGTATTAAACCGACACTTGTAATTAAATTCCCCCACCTGATGCCAGACACCGGAAATGCGAAAGATTAATATTGCCACCCACAAATTTTTCGATTTTTACATTAAAAAAACGTGAGTTGACGAACGTATTTGATTAGTTTCACAGTACAGAATTGTTTTCTATTTCGTTTTGTTTATATAGAGCTTGTTTCACTCATCTGAACATAAATGAACAACTGTAAAATGAAATAGCGTAAATGAAATACGTTAATTACAATTATTCATTTAAAATATTTCGCCGTTTCTGATTGGGTCAAAGCCCCTAATCAACTGGCGTTTACCATATTTGGAGGATGGAGCAATATGCTATTTAAATCGAAGGTATAATGCTCGAATCTTCTAAATATGAAATTGATCAACTTCGTTTCCGGGTGCGGCCGCCTAGCTGATTATTCACCAGTGAACTCTGAAAAAAAGACGTTCACGACTATCCGGAACAGCTGAACTTTAAAGTAAAACTGAACGGAAGAATTGCAAGAATGCACAAAACAAATCACGAGATGGATGTTATCTACTTTTTGGGGAGCACTGCAAAGAAAAACTGTGCTTAGGAATAGGCCAAAGATTTGAAGAAAGTCTTCGATGATGTAAAATTGTTAGAAAAGAATTAACAAATATTTTGAAAGAAAAATAAAACAATGAATGAATTTTGGCTTTCCTATAATGTAAAGAATCATGCAGATCTCGGAGGATGTTATGCACCTCAACAACCTCCTCGATCTGCAAAACTCTTTATCCTACTCAGCCTTATTCAGTAATTGCTAAAGGTAATTTTAAGTAACTACTTCTTAAAAGAAGTAATTATATATTTAGAAAAATAAGTACGTTATATGTGCACGTGCATTAAAATGTAGACATGAATTGAATTATAGAATAGTGCATGTATGTATAAATAAGTTTGAATGTAATGTCCTACATCCTTATTCGAATCTAATCCTTAGTATGAGATAGATGATTTAAATTTACGCGCCATTTGCACTTTGGACGAAAGTGAGGAAGTACATGATCTTAAGTGGCCTCTCATGATGCAGAGTTATTTAAAAGTCAGAAATGCCATTCTCAGACATTTTCGTTTTGCTGACTGGTTTGGGAGACCTAAAAGATAGTCTAAATTCACGCCAAAATGGTCGGTGAAAACGCCTTGATAAGAATACAAGGAAGTTGCTCGCTCCGTGTTATAGGCTAAAGCATAGGCATAACATGAGGTATGACGTCATACAATGTTGGATACGAAAACTTACCGGCGGATTCAGCGGATTGCCGATCTCATTATCCACCATTTTGAACGCTATGATGTCACACGTCCGCAGGAAACTTCCATAATTGATGTTATAACAGTAAAGTAACTGACCTTTAGATTCACTAATTATTTTCTCCTACCTCCGCAAGTTTTTCCATCGCCGTTGTATCCTGCCTTGCAGGTGCAGATATACGATCCACGAGTATTGGAGCAGTTGGCATTGACGTCACATACAGGAGGAGAAGCACTGCACTCGTCAATGTCTAAAAAAAACAAAAACATTGGAGTTCCACAAGGATCTATCGTAAGCTCCTCGCTAACAAAATAAAATCAAATAATAATAAATAAATGAAAATATTCAACCTTGTTGGATCCCCGTTGATAACAGTCTGACTTTCCTCAACAGGGAACCAAAACGTTTTAGAGTTTTCTTCTTCTTCGCCATCGAGTTTTCCACGCCAGAAGTTTTCAACATTTTTCATATATCTCTCATAATTCTTCTGAAAAAGGGTTTTTCTGTATAAGCTGCTCCAAAAACCTAGGGTTACCCGGTGCTAGCGCTGTTTCTTCATAATTTTGTTTTTCTTTTTCTACTGGTCTAGGTGGGCTACTAAGTAATCACAGCATTACTTTTCGCGGTTAAATAGCGGACTTCAAACGTCTTAATTCTTAATGCACGGCGTTTTAAAGAATTTTTACACTCACATGTACCCCCAAATTTTCTAATACCAGAAGTATAACCCGAGGCATATGATGTCATGCACTGCCGGTATATAAACGGACTGGATTCGATGGATTGCCGATTTTTACTGGTCGTCATAAGTCCCAGGGAATCTGCCATCTTCGTTGTTATCACAGTAAATCGACCTTTATCCTACCTTGGCAAGTTTTCCCATCACCTGTATACCCTGCCCTGCAGGTACAGATATACGATCCACGAGTATTGGAGCAGTTGGCATTGATGTCACATACAGGAGAAGAAGCACCGCATTCGTCAATGTCTAGAACAACAAACATACTGATTGATGAAAAAAAAAATTGAAGGGCATTTACTCAGGCCCTAACAGGTGACGCGCGCGAGGAGTACCCATTCTTCCTTGGCATGAGTCTTTTTTTCCCTTAAAATTTATCTTTAGCTTCTTTCTCCATGTCTTATCAGTTTAAATCTCTCGGTTGCTGTTGCTTCATAATTTTGTTTTTCTTTTTCTACTGGGCTAGGTGCTCTACTAAGTAATTACAGCATTACTTTTCGCGGTTAAATAACGGACTTCAAAGGTTTTAATTCTTGCGCGGTCATTTACAGAATTTCTATACACTTACATCTACCCAAAAAGTTGCCTGAGAAAACAGCCGACATTTGGCGACGCTACCACTGGTTTACCCGCCAAATGACGTCTAAGAAGCTAGCGCAGAAATTCCAAACTGATGACGCGTCACTACCCAGATCTGGGTAGTGCTTCTGATTGGTTTAATTAAATTTCCCACTCTGCACGACCAATCAGAAGTACTACCCAGATCTAGGTAGTAACACACGATCCGTACGGAACTTCTGCGCTCGTTTCTCAGGCGCCATTCGCTGGGGAAACCGGTGGTAGCGTCGCCAAATGTCGGCTGTTTTCCGGCAGGCTTCCCAAAACGTTTCTACGACAGAAGTATAACCCGAGGCATATGATGTCATGCACTGCCGGTATATAAAGGGACTGGATTCGATGGATTGCCCATTTTTGCTGGTCATCACAAGTCCCTTGGAAACTGCCGTCTTCGTTGTTATCACTGTAAATCGACCTTTATCCTACCTTGGCAAGTCTTTCCACCGCCTGTATATCCTGCCCTGCAGGTACAGATGTACGATCCACGAGTATTGGAGCAGTTGGCATTGATGTCACATACAGGTGAAGAAGTATTACATTCGTCAACGTCTAAAACAACAAACATACTGATTGATGAAAAAATTATTGAAGGGTATTAACTCAGGCCCTGACATGTGACGCGAGGATTACCCAGTCTTTCGTGGCATGAGTCATTTTTTCCCTTAAAATTTATCCTTTTTTCTCCGTGTCTTATCAGTTTAAATCTCCCGGTTCGGTTATAATTTATAATTTTGTTCTTTTTTTTTTTATTCTACTGGGCTAGGTGGACTACTAAGTAATTACAGCATTACTTTTCGAGGTTAAATAATGGACTTAATGCACGACCTTTTAAAGAATTTTTATACAGTTACATGTACCGAAAAAGGTTCTAATAACAGAAGTATAACCCGAGGCATGCTGTGATGCACTGCCCGTGTATAAACGGACTGGATTCGATGGGTTGCCGATTTTTACTGGCCGTTACAAGTCCTGGGAAACTGCCCTCCTCGTTGTTCTTACACGGTAAAACGAAGTTTATCATACCTTGGCAAGTTTTTCCATCGCCTGTATATCCTGCTCTGCAGGTACAGATATACGATCCCCTAGTATTGGAGCAGTTGGCATTGATGTCACATACAGGTGTAGAAGCACCGCATTCGTCAATGTCTAGAACAACAAACATATTGATTGATGAAAAAAAATATTGAAGGGCATTTACTCAGGCCCTAACATGTGACGTTGAAGGTACTCATTCCTTCGTGACATGAGTCTTTTTTCACTTTCAAATTTATCTTTTTTGTCCGGGTCTTATCTTAATCTCACGGTTAATTTTTCATCAGTCGCCGCATCTGTGAATAAATATGAAACGTTTAAGTCATTTGTCTAATAATCATAAATTAACTTATCAGAGGGTTCAGCTTAACGGTAGTCGCCGATTATATAGCTGACTAAACTCACCGTTGGTATCCATATTGCAATAAGCCAGAACAGATGTACCAGATTTTATAGTGGAAAACCAGTATTTTCCGCTAACAACGTGTCCTTCACTCCTCTTTATTTCGTCACAAGTCTCAGCTGGTAGTTCTTGAATCGAACCAAGGGGAACTGAGAGGTTAAAAAACAATTCTTCATTATCAGTTCGCCTTTACCCCTACAGAGTTTTTAGTTTATGCTCGGGGCGCTACTCAACAAAGTTTTATAAAGCCGGGACTGGAGGTTCCGCCCTGAGGTCCAACCCCTTACCGTTTTATAAAACGTTTTTGACAAGAAAGGTACCCCTTTCTTATACCTTCGATTCACGAATGTTAGAACTACCGTAAAATCCCACGTTAAAGTTCAGGGGCTTATATAACTTCATAAAGGGTTTTGGGTGGGCTTATAAAGGGGGAAGGGGGGTATAAGCCGAAATAAATGTTTCGGACCGACAGGATAAAACATATCTGAACCGAATTAAAGCAAACATTCTATTATAAATTGATCACAATAAATGGAGAATGTATTTCACAAACATCTATAAAACACTTAAACAACTGGAAGGGAACAGGACAAAAGTCAAAAAACTTCAAGAAACGATCCTCTGGGTAGCATTAACAAAGTTGATATTTCTATTTCACCCGCACAATTTGGCAGCTTCATGTTCCAATTCAAGTGGCTACTGTTTTACAAAACGCGCTTGGCATAACATGGGCTTATATCTTGGGGGAGGGGGGTATATCCAGAATAATATCCTCGTTTGCAAACGGATGGGTTTAAATCCGGGGGGGGCTTTAACATGGGATTTTACGATAATTTTGCATCCCTCTTAACTGCTGTAAATGCTATGTCTTTTAAACATGAATAAACTCAAAACCAGAAAAATTTTCGTCTGCTTTTTCTCATCCATAAAATGCATCTGTTAGCTCTTTTAGTTTCTTTTATCGGCCTCCAGAGATGACTAACTTTCCTACCCTTTCATATACTTTAAACTGTGAAATTTCTTAGCTCTTTCATATATATGAAGCCTGACAAATTAAAGGTACCCCGTTCGTGGGGAGCTTCCCCGTAACCGGTCAACTTAAGAGTATCCCCGGCACTTAATGATGGCTCACCTCGTTGTAAATCGCGTCGATAGTAAGATCTGTCTTGGTTTCGAATGAAGTCCTCGGGCCTGGCTTCCTTTGTCCTGTTGTTAAACTCACACATAAGAAGAGAGATAACCCAGTTAATACTTTGGCATCGATTGTCTTCGCGACACTGGAATACGCACGTAAACGGACGTTCAGCGAGAAGAGTGTCGTACACGTGTCCTCGTAACATCCAGCCCAAAATGGACTTCTCTGATCTACCACCTGCAGGACACTTAGTGGTTACTGCGCTGTAGAGCAGGAGAGCTAGAACGAAGGTACGGAAAACTATTCTTGCGGTCATATCTGGAAGTAAAGAACAAAAAAGTATTTTGTTAAGACATAAACTTTACAAAAGGTGAACTTAACCGATTAATTCGTCGAACGTTTCCGCCTAAGAAAAAACTTGCATACTACAAAGCATCTAAAATAGCCAATTTTCAAACCGAATTTGATAAAACTTTTAGAAACCATGACAAACACATTTTTGTTCGAAATAATTTTATATTGATTCCCCCTCTTCAAAATGCACCTGCTGGTTGTTACCTAGGGGAATTAATTAGCCGGTAAAACAGAAAAGCTAACTCGAAGATGAATGCGCTATAGCCATTTTCTCTGTTGTCACACACACTTTTCTCTACGAATTTTCATCTTTACCTCCGTACACGAAAAATTCCCGGATGTTTCGCGGCATTCTGGGCGATGAGTTATTCTTATAATTGTTTTAAAATTCAAAATACTAGCCTTAGCGCCAAGCAGTTTTTAGTCTTGTTTAACGAAAAGTGAGATGGTTGTGATTATACTGACTATAGCTAAATGCAAATAAGTGTTGACTCCAGACGAAAATTATTATCCATAGAAAACCAGAGTTGCTTGAAACTGTCACTAGTTCCCTTCACCCACACCCAGCAAAAAAAAAATAATCCTGAAGGGAAAACCTTTTTAGCAAATGAAAGACCTATAAAAGCAAGTGAAACTGAGGAAACTTAAAAATAACCTCAGAAACTAGAAAAAAAAAAAAAAAACACTTGGAAACTGTTAAAGCAGGTTTCTACGATTCATTTGCGGTGTCAAAAGAAGCCTTTCAACCTTGTTTAGATGTCTGGAGTAGCGTATAGAATGGCAGAGGAAATTATCTGTACTAAACTAATAACTGCTGGTTATGTAAGCGCGTTTTTAACTAGTTCTACAATCATGTATTTTAGTGAAAATTCTTTTTACTAGTATTCACGTGTACCTCTATTTCAAACATTATGCACTTACTAAAGACGTCCCTGAAAATATACAAAGGTAAATTTTTGTGGAATTAAGATAGGACTTATACTTTTAATTTATCATGATAGAAGAGCAAAACCTGAAAATATCGATTTCTTAATCATGTGGTCAGTGAACCCCATGTCATGCAATGGGGTGGTAGCTTTAACGGTTGACGGTTAATTGCTTCCAATTTTGACGGCTGACGGTTAAATTTTATAGCTTTTGATGGTTATTAATTGGAAACTGGGTCCAAAAATTGATCTAAATATCAGCTTCTGTATGAATTACTAGTAACTGATGTGTTTTGAAGGTTGTCTTGGCCTTTCACTCTCAAAATTTCAAAATATTTTCAGATATAAGAAGGTTGTTGGGCATGCGAGAAAACTGGTTTTCCCAGTTTAGAAATTCTTTAGGAGCCGGAATTCCGTGAAGATCAGCTGAAATATTGAGATTTGAAACACTTTGAAACTTGACGTTTAATCTTAACCTGCAGTTTAGACGGTTGACGGTTAAATATAACATTTTTTGACGGTTGACGGTGAATTGTTTGCCCGGTCAACCCCAGTGAGACCTTCTAGCCAGGGAAATTATTACACCATAAGCTACTAAAATATCGCAAGCTCCTAAATTCTGTTGCATTTAAAACATTATTTTGAAATTAACTTAAATAAACGAGGCTTTTTTAAAGTTACAGCATTAAAAGAAAATTTTAAGCTTTTTTCACACTTTGTTTGTGTTTTCTTTGGTTCATTGAGCGATTTCTTTTTTCATTTTTCTTTCTTGCTTAGAGTGCATGATCTCTGATGCACCTGTGACAAGACCTAACAAAAAAAATGACATATATACCTTTAGAAGCTTCTAATAAACAAATAAACAACCACGACGGCGACAACATTTAGTAAACAGTTCGGGAGTATGCCAGTTTTGGAAGAAGCGGTGACGTCATGATTCCATTGTTCTACTAAAAAAACGCAAAAATAGGAAAAAATAATCGCAAGAAACAAGGGAGCTTTTTTCAAAGCCTGTTCCAGGTCTCCTCGTTCAATATCCGGGACTTCCGAGCTAGCAGTACCGATGAAGAAGCCTTCTCCTTGCGTTTTGAATTTCAAGGGAAGTTTCCTGCCACATTTCGGTAGTTAAAAGCGACAGTTTTCAAAATGGCCTTCGACGCCGCCGCCGCCATCTTAACGGGCATCGAATGTAAGTACATGACTTTATGTTTAGTTTTCAGTATCTTGCCGAATTTTTACGAAATCAAGACTAATTTTCCTCAAAACTACAACGTGTAGAGTGTGTTCAGGCAAAGTGTTACATGAAGTAGTTTTTGGAGTCTTCCCAGGAGTCCTTGTGTGATTAAATGTAGAAAGCATGGCTTCGTTTCATTCAAGTTGTCTCAGTTAATAGCCGAATAACCCAAAGATGGGTTCCATCAAGTTAAGCTTGACAATGAAAGTTCACTTCTTACAACGTTCTGGACTCCTTTTGGGAGATATCGCTACCTTCGCATTCCACAAGGAATCAGCAGCGCCTCAGAAGAATATCAACGGCGCCAGAATGAAGCACTCTCAGGCCTCAATGGAGTAGAAGTAATTGCAGATGACATCTTATGTTATGGCAGCGGAGAATCTATGGAAGAAGCTTTAACAGATCACGATCGCAATTTAGTGAACTTGCTAAAGCGTGCACGCAGTGTTAATCTTAAATTTAACAAGAACAAGTTGAGGTTGAAGTTAGACCAAGTAACTTACATGGGACAGTTGTTCACGTCAGAAGGACTAAAGCCTGATCCCATGAAAGTCGAAGCAATTGCAAGCATGCCTCGACCAGATGATAAGAGAGCAGTCCAACGTCTTCTGGGATGTGATAATTATTTGTCCAGGTTCATGCCACAGTTCTCAAAAGTGTCTGAACCACTACGCAAGTTAACTGAGAAGAATGTCATGTTTACTTGGGACAGTTCACAGGAGGAAGCTTTCCAAGCAATCAAAAGCATGATCAGCTCTGCACCCCTGTTGAAGTATTATGATGTGGCCAGTGAAACCACTATCCAATGTGATGCCTCAGAGTCTGGTTTGGGAGCAACCCTGCTCCAAGAAGGACAGCCGGTTGCATTTGCATCATGGTCGTTGAGCACTGTTGAAAGCCAGTATGCTCAAATAGAGAAGGAATGCTTGGCGATTGTTTTTGCTTGCAGTCGTTTTAATCAGTACCTACACGGAAGAGAACTTACAACTGTAGAAACAGACCATAAGCCATTGGTGCCCATTTTCCAGAAGTCTATTCATTCAGCGCCTAAAAGGCTACAGAGAATGCTCCTGCGTCTGCAAAGGTACAATCTAAATGTGACGTATCTTCCTAGCAGAGCTTACCTCCAAGTTGACCGCACCCAGTGTAAGAGGACACCAGAGTACCAAATCTTCCAACTCAAGCAAGAACAGCAGCTGTTTGAAGAAATTGCCAGCATCAATCAAGTTGATTACATGCGCTTATCTGAGGGTACCCATCAGCAGATTAAGCAATGCACTCTTGCAGACCCCACTTTGCAGACTCTAATGAACACTGCTACTACCGGATGGCCAGTCTCCAAAGAAGATGTTCCACCTTGCATTCGAGAATATTGGAATTACAAAGAAGAGTTAACAGTGCAAGACGGAGTATTATACAAAGGAATGAAGGTCATTGTTCCCATTTCCATGAGACCTCAGATGATTGCCAGAGTCCATTCCAGTCACTTAGGACCTGATGCCTGTGTACGTCGAGCACGTGATGTGTTATTTTGGCCAAGTATGTCAGGCCAAATCAAGGAACAGGTTCAAAACTGTGAAGTTTGCAATGACTTTCTAGCCAGACAACAGAAGGAACCGTTAATGACGCATAAGATTCCAGATACCCCATGGTCAAAGGTTGGTCAGGATCTCTTCACCTATGGAAGTGAGACCTTCCTAGTGACTGTTGACTATTACAGTGATTACTTTGAACTAGATTTGTTGCAAGATGCAACTACAGAGTCTGTGATCAAGGCAACAAAGTCCCACTTTGCCCGGCATGGTATTGCAGACATGATTACAGACAATGGTCCCCAATATTCAAGCGATCAGTTCGCCGCTTTCACACGAGAATGGGAATTCCAGCACACTACAAGTTCGCCACTCCACAGTCAGAGCAATGGCAAAGCAGAGTCAGCCGTTAAGATCGCCAAAAATCTGGTTAAGAAGGCTAAGCGAGAAAACAAAGATCTCCAAATGGCCCTGTTGGAATGGCGAAACACACCTGACGTTAACAATTAAGTCCGACTCAAAAGCTCATGTCAAGAAGAACTCGGACCACCATCCCCACCGCTGAAGCGTTACTCAAACCCGAAATTGTCGACAGTGTACATGACAACATGAAACGTAAGAGACAGCAGACCAAAGCAGCTTACGACAAGAGCGCAAGACCATTGCCCGAGCTTCAAATTGGAGAACCAGTACGTCTTCAGCCAGTAAACCCCAAAGCTCCATGGGACAAAGGCTCGTGTGTGGCAAAAGTCGGCTCACGTTCGTACCTGATCGAAACAGAGAACGGAAACCTATACAGACGTAATCGGAAGTTCATCCGCCAAGACCCTAGTCAAGGACATCAGCAGCCCATCATCACCGATAGCAGCTCAACCAAGCAAAGCTCACCTTTGCCAAAGCCAGCAGATGTCCACCCTGAACCTACAGCGAAAGAAGAAAGGAAATCGCAGCAACCTCAGAATCTCGTTACAAGAAGTGGCAGAGTCAGCGTTCGCCCATCAAGATTCGCAGACTACGTTTAATAGACGATTTATGAAGTGAACTTTGACATTAACTTTAGTTCTTTGTTGAGTTTTAGTTTTACTTCCTCGGATCAAGTCAACATATAGCAGAAAGACATTTAAGTGCATAATTTAGGCCTGATAATTTCTAAATTCAAGTCGCTGATTTTTAGTAAGATCGTTTATTACTGTAAAAGGAGAGATGTTACATGAAGTAGTTTTTGGAGTCTTCCCAGGAGTCCTTGTGTGATTAAATGTGGAAAGCATGGCTTCGTTTCATTCAAGTTGTCTCAGTTAATAGCCGAATAACACAAAGTTTCATCGATGGCAACAACCTAGTAAAAATGGCAACCACACATTGAAAATTGCCAACGGACAGGAAGGGTTACTGATATTGATTGTTATGCCTTAGTCTGTCTATGTAGTTTTAGTTATAATCGATCAGGTCGGTTTTTGGTCGGTGTATAACATTTGCAGACTGCAGACTGCAGACTGCAGACCGCAGACCGCAGACCGCAGACTGCAGACTGCAGACTGCAGACCGCAGACCGCATGAGGCAGCAAGACTGTAAATTTAATAAAACCAAAAATATCGTAATAAAGGTGGCGTAATCATCAACATTACCTTGTTCCGAAAAGTAAGGCCTAGAAGCGAAGTTTATATTTTCACGCAAATTACACCGACCTCATTCCTAAAGGAGCTGTTGGCTGTTCTTTTCGTGTTGAATTAGAGTAGAATAATGTCTGCCGATGTCACAAACTTGCTCATGAATCCATAGCAACAGTCTAGCAATTTAGCCTGCACCACAGACGAAACTAAACTATAAGTCTGCCTGTGAAACAGCGCCGGAATCCCTATTCTACGGGGGCCCCACCAGTGTGCTAAGACTTGAGTATGAGCAATGATTTGCCCATTTAGAAATTCAAAATGCACTTCTGGTAATTCGACGAGTCCAGATAGGATCTGTTCGTTTTCGATTATTTGGCATATCCCTAAATACTGCTAAGATGAAATACGTCATTTAAAAGGTGTTAAATGTCCTTGATCTATCCTACGAAGCGGCTCGCAATCTAAAAACCGTTTTTTACAGAAGACTACTATTTAGACAGGCATTAGTGGGCATTGCTACCTGTCATTATCAATTCACGATAATCAAAGAAGAAGAAAGAATCAATGCAATTAGTGATATGCCGGGTGAGTTGATAAAGGGTCGGTGAAGAATAGCCAACAGCATTTTGGGAATGAGGCCAATATAACTTTGCACAAAAATATCAACCTTGTTCCCAAGGCTACTTTCTCACTTTAACACGATTTTATATTTTTGAAGACGTCACCTTTATCAGGAAGATTTTTGGTGTCATTTAATTTACAATCTGCAATCTGTGGTCTGCAGTCTGCAGTCTACAGTCTGCAGTCTGCAGTCTGCAGTCTGCAGTCTGCAGTCTGCAAATGTCATACACCGGTTTTTGGTCGTGTTCACCGGCAATGTATGCGACTCTCATCCAGAAATCACTTTATTGATCCAGATCATGTGTTTGGAATGAGTTCTAAATCAATGTGAGTAGGTTCTTATATTGATTTCTTTTATTTTGATCAGGATTTCCGTCAAAAATGTGGACAAACATCTGGAGATATTACAAACATGTTGTCGCTTATGTGCCAAAAAGCTGGGAAAAGGAACCAGGAACACAAAATGCTAGATACCTTCAGAACGACATATTTGTGCTCTGAGGGCAAAATATTGCTTTAGGTTCGCCTTATGTTCCACTGTAATGAAAAATTTAATGTCCAAATTCAACCCTACCTCAATAACATTAAACATTTTTTTTTTGTTTCTTTGTAGTGTGGTCACAGGCTTACCCACCACAAAAGCCCCTCCTTTGACCCTTTCAAAAATGGGTAAGAGGGAAACAGGTTGAAGGGGAGGTTTATATACCTCAATGACCATTCAACCATAGAAGAGACTGTGGCTCTTATTCAAGGGGCTTTAAAGGAGATAGATGAGGAAGGAGTCATGGAAGTGGAGGCTTGTGAAGATTTTCTCTACATAATGTTCAATCCCTCGCGTCAAATATTGTTTATACTTTACAGATGCCAAATACATGATATGTTCAGTCCCTGTGCTGTGCAAAAGGTCAATCTGAAACATGAAAAATGCCACACTCTCCCCCATCAATCCCTGTGCATGAGCAATAAGCCCACATTTGATGTCATAATATCGAATATGTGTGTATTTGAACAAATCCTAAATTATTGAGATTCTCTTGATGAAAAAGCATCTATGTTAATGCATCGTCTTCAACAAATCATCCTCCCTAATGAATAATACATGAGAGACATCTCACAAGATAACTATTGAAAATCGATGTCAGCTGCTACTGTCTTCATTATATCAATTAAGTTTTGGTTTTTGGTTTTCATGTCCAAGAAGGTGTTAAAAAAACAAGATTTTGAGATAAAAGAGTGTGTATAATATGCGAGCCAGCGAGCCATGGCAGCAAGTCATGCAGGTCAGATACGACTCATTGAAAATGATACATAAAAATCAAAAACAGTAATACGGAAAGAATTAACTGTCAGGACCTAAAATAAAATGTTTATTTACAAAAAACAAAATGTAACAATAAATAACTTTTATTGTATCTTTACTCTGATGTGTGAGCTTTGTTTTCTTGAAAGTGCTGTTCAATAGAAACATGAAGAACCGGCTATGAAAAAGAACTTTGGAAAACTTATGTTGTGTCCATGCCAAGTGCAGTAATCATTATTATTTTGGGCCAAACCTTGTCTAATAGAATTGTTTGAGGGTCCCCACAGAGAAGACTTGGAGAAAAGTGCTCCTCAAAGTTACAATTCCTTTGGTTTAAAGGCAACCCCAGAGTTAAAAACAATAATTTAGTATTATTCGGATGTAACATCAAATCCCATACAAGAGGATATTTTATAACAAACCATAACCTTGTTGATCTGTGACCTCTGGTAAAATCCGGTGGACTACAAGACTATAGTATCCCATTTTAATCAATAGATCCAAAAGCATGTAACAAGCATAATTCTTAGTTTTCCAATATGTATATTAAATTCTAAAGAGCCTCTTGCATTTGTTAAGCTTGACCAAATAATCAGTGAACTTCCGAAAGTGGAATAATTGAAAGCAATAGGTTTTTTTGAAGCGGGACAAAAAAAAAATGATCAGGGATGATTAGTAAGATTTTCACTTTGTGGGTTTTCAAGAAGAAAACGCGGGCACAATACCCTCAGAAATCCCTTGTAAACCTGTTGTTTACCTGGACGAAACCGCTTCAAGACATAAACCAACAGAATATCATATTCGAAAAAACAGATATTTTACTCACAAATGACTCGCTTGCACCAAAACAATAACCTGAATTACAGCCGTCTTCTCCGGCCAGTCGCTCACTCGCGGGAGAGAAACAGAAGCAACGGGAAAAATTGCATTAACACTTACTGTGAAAGCAAACATAAGGATATGAATTATAGAACAACTCACTTTTTAGTTGTTTTCAAAGCATTCTTTTTTCCTTATGATCTAAAGAAATAATGAAATGAATAGGCACAAACTTGTTAGCGTGCTTACCTATTTTCGAGGTACTGATTACATACGCAGTGCCTAATAAGCGCGCGAGAAGCGAAGAACTATAGCGCAAGAATGGTTACTTTCCGTCCTCAAGGTACTTCCCAATTCTTAGTAACGAAAAGACAAATAAAAGGCTCGATAAAACAAGAATAAGCGAGAATTTTGGTCAATACTCTTTCCTCTCCTCTCCCTTGTCCGCCATTTTGTATGTTTTGAAAATGACCATTTGCCATGGTGATCATGTTATGGTTGGTGACGTAGACCATTGTTTTCGCTTCTTCCAAAACTGGCATACTCCCGAACTGGTAAATTTGCGTCGTTTTCGTAGCTAGTCAAAATGCAGATAAACTTAAAACAATAACAAACCAAAACAAAACAAAAACCACATCCAAAATGGGAAAGACAGCGAAAAATTTGTCGTCGTTTGTTGACGTCTTTACAGACGGTCGACTTTATATTATCTCAAAAAGGATTACAGATGTTCCAAAAAATGTCATGCATTAGTGCAGAGTTGCAAATGTCCGATCCTAGTCCATCGAGGCGTGGCACAGGACGAAATAACGTGTTTCCGTATTTTGGAAACTCGACGGAAACGGGAAGTTGCTTATATCCGTCACGTTTCCGCCCTGCGGAAACATGGTGATCTAGTTTTCTGACGGGACGCGTTTCCGCCATGTTTCCGCGTCGGAAACGAACGATCATGTTTCCGCCACATTTCTGTCATCACATTTCCGTTCTTTCTTGTTTCCGTTACGTTCCAGGTGACGAATTTTTTTCTTTTTTTTTAACCCATGTCCAAGATCGCATGATCAATGTTTCGTAAACTTTGCCTTGGCGTACAATCAAGGTGAATAAAGGTAAATTTACTCTCGAGATTAAACGGTTCTCATGCATTACTCGCGCGCGTTGCATTGATGCAAAGACTGTGAAGTGTGCGAGGTTGCCATTGCTTTCCATTCTAAGTGATAAAAATCGCAGAGCTTACCAACAGCTTTCAATATTTGCCAGATTGATGTTAATCAGTACTAGTGCTGGCGTAAAACTAAAATGCTCTTAGACGGGGAAAACAACAGAGAAAACAAGAGAGAATGGGGCCTAGAACAGAGCGGAGTGCTGGTCAGCGGACTTTTCCTTTGCTCATGCTCATTACGGTCATTCTTTTTGGCGTCCATTTTGAAAGTGATTTCAACGGCTTCAAATTTGCCAGCTTCTATAGGTTCTAGGAGCGTGGAATCGGTATATTTTCGCTTTCTGCTGATACCACAAGACATCTAAGGGTTGTTATGTATATTTAGCGACCCATCGGCCTTCAGTAATCGATCGCTTCCCTCGTAAAGCGACTCTTTTCTGACACAGTGGAGCAGAATGTGAGACAAAAACCTCGTGATGCGCAAGTATAATTTGAAAGTTGGAGTGTTTTACCGTGCTAAGGCTATCCAAGGCGGAGGATTGTGATGGAATACCGATAGTAAGACGAGGTAAGCTTAACAGTTTTCCATATTTCATTTTTGTGGTCTGTAGCATTTGAGATAATGCTTGGGAGACATATTTGTTGACACAAAGCTGTGATTGATAAGTACAGTAATTTCCCGAGCAGGAAACTGGGACATAATGAACCTGAATCCTCTTACTAAACAAGGCAAGGCGCTGCACTGTGAGGTCTGTGAAATGATTGTAGAAAAATGGTAGAAAAAAGTGGTACGATTCCGCCGGAACCGCAGCGACGGAAACACGGGTAAACGTAATGTATCCGCTAACGGAAACATGTGATTACCGTCATGTTTCCGCAACGGTTTTACGTCTTTACGTTAAGTTTCCATTTACGGATTCTTGAAATTTCGTCCTGTGTGGGTGTTTAGAAATTAGCTCCGTATTAATTAGAAACTTAAGCTAACATTTTTTTGTTTATACAAGGTGTAATAATTATTTATCTTGGTTGGCGAAACTGAGAGAAAACAAAAGAAACCTTAACAAGAACAGTCAAAAACGAAAAATTACACTCACATAAGAGTTCTGTTACCCTGCACTTTTCTGAGACTAGAGTTTTACAAGTTCAATTCCACAAAGTTGCGATGTTCGCAGTCGCGTGCAAGGTTTTGCCGATCAACCGCCGAATTCCTCCTCCACTTTAAAATGCTTCTAGAAAACAGTACTTATACAATATTTTAGATTCGATAGGAAAGTCGCACATCACGTTTTAATTCTGTTACTGGTACTGTTAAATGACATAGTTATTCGAGCCACGGCCGGCTAATGGAAGCTAGAACGTAAATGAAATCAGCCCACAGCAGGTCGCCAAATTGATGTAAGCTGCTGGAGGGTAATTTAACCAACGACATACATATTGCCAATTAAAATGAACTTAAAATTTTCAAATGGTTGCCTTTAAAAATTTCTTTTACAAAGACATACCAAATAATCAATAATTTATGTATATAAATGTTTAATAAAAAGACAGTTTTAGAGCTCCTCATCTTGACAAAACCGATTTCTAAATGCAGCGTAATCCCCGCAATAGGCCATCACTTCACCATAAGAGATATCGATCCTCTTATACCACTCAGAAAATGTATTAAGATGCAAAACTGAATAAAAAGTACAAGCAGGAGTTATTATGAACAGAATTTTGAAAGCTCATTTTTAAGAATTTTGTTGTATTCTTTTTTTGGCTCATGAACAGACAGCTTTCTGCACTATTAGGGCTCAGCTCAATAAAACATCAAAATGTGGCCGTCAAAGAGTGAAGACTTTCAAACCTATATTGTCACTCTTTTCTGGAATTGGCACCTTATTATGTTATGAGGCTTATACAAAAAACAGTCGTTCTTCTGGACATTAATTTTTCAAAGAAATGCTTTTTCTATTTTAAAAAATTCCGGGCATCTACGCAGATGTCTTCGCGCGCCAAGGGTAAAAAAGACTCGCTAAAGAATAAAAGTTAATGTTCTAAGGCTAGCCCTCCGCTCAGTCGTTCTAAGCGCTTCGTCACGACTAGCTTCCTCCCTTACGAACGTCGTTCGTGGGAGAAGATTACGTAACATAGTCCGGCGAAGTAGTCTGAGAAGGAGGCTATATTGTTCCTTATATATATATGAAAAATAAACTGCAGATTAAAAAATAAATCTGACTGCAAATGCAATTCGGTGCACATAATAAATGCATTAAGATCGAATCCATTCAATGAAATATTATGCATGGCGATTTTACCTCTGTTTTCCCAGTTCCTGTGAAATATGAAATCTATTTTCTTCTTGCTCCCATGAGAATCTTTTCTTTGGAGTTACTTCATATAACTTATTACATTTATAGCCCTTGAAAAGTGTCAAAAAGAATGCAATACTCGGGCTTAAAATACTCTGGTACAAGGTTAAGGTTTTTGTCCACTAAAAATTAAAATTACTCAGTTTGCTAATGAATCTCGTCTTAGTCTTTGCCATATGCCAACACAAGTCGATTATTTCTTCTCTTCTTGCACTTTTAAAATAGTTCCCTCTTCTTTGCACCTGTTTTCCTTTTTTTTTTTTTTTTTTTTTCAGATTTTACTTCATTTATAGTTTTTAGTAGAATAGGGATGCAAGTACAAAGGGGGCCTTACACTTTACAAAACCAACAGAAGAAGGCTATACCCTGCAAACCATGAAGTAAATACCCTGGAGAAAACTCTAACAAAATACCCCTACGATCGGCTCAGATAAGAATAGTTGAAAAATCGAACCATTAAAAATAGCAACGATAAAATTAAAGGAAGAAAACGAATTCTCACCAGTTTCTAGGAGTCGCGGCGGCGTTAGTGAGTATCTCGAACCTTTTTCCCTAAAGTAGTTGAATTGCGTTCAAGAAGAGTAAGGAATTCGTCTTAAACAGTGTTGCAATGATGACAATAAACACAATGCAAAATGTTGCCATTAGTAAAATGCATTAGTTGTAGAGTATCAGATTCATATAGCAGAGTAAACTGATCATCAAAAATTGATTGGCATTCTAAACTAAATTTTTGAAATAAACACTTTGGCCACCTGTCATTTCCCTCCCCGTCAAACTCAGCCAAGGACCCTCCCGCCCAGTAATATTTTCCCTTTTTGATGAAGCAACTTTTTTACATCAACAAAAAATTGTTCAGGAAATGGAAGATGGAACAGAACAAAATTTTCAAAGGAGTGCTTAACTCTGTGTCAATTCTTTCTATTCTCTATCCTAAATTATAGGATATTAAGTACCCCTGATAAAATCAGAATCAATAGTTATTATTATTATTACTTTTTTTTCAGTTCTAGAAAAAAAACTCCGATATTGAAGAAAAAGCAAATTCGATGCTGCAGTTGGTTACTTTTTAGTAGGTGAATGGAGAAGTATTATGTTTTTGTTTGTTTTCTTTTTTTCTAAATCATTTATCGAGGATGGGCTTAATTTTTAAGGAGCGTGAATAAAAATTAGCAGGTGAAATAAGTATTAGTCATGAGATTCGATGTCAGGTTTGCAATTAATAGGACCTCAAGTTACACAAACACTTTTTTGAATTACTGTGATAGAATGTTATTTCTCTTCCTAAAAGACTGTCGATTGCAAATTACATTTTCTTTCTTGTATTGATACATTTACTGCATTTACAATTACTGAAAATATTTGCTGAAGCGTACAGATAGCATCACAGTCTAAATCGTGAACTTTTACAAGACGTTTCCCTTTAATGATAATTAAGTTTCTTTAACTATTGCTAAGAACTACGCATATCAAACTTTCGTTTCGTTATCGTTACGTGTCAAACTCTTTCTAATCTTTCAAGATTCCACACAAAAATGCTTGGGTATTCTCTCACTAGTCTTTTAATTTTTTAGCATGCGTAATTGACTCTTAACCTACACAGAAGGCTTTTGTTTAATAATTATTGTGAACAGCTTTTCAAATCCTCTGTTTTGTTAGAGAACTAACTTGCTTGGGCAAAACATGTGGTACTAAACCACACCTTCCTAAAAGTCATAAAATTCGTTTTTATTCATTTTATGTGCCATCTTTTTACCATCTATAAAAATGCCATTGAAAAATGGTGTTCAGTTAAGATAGCAGTGAGGTAAATCATGCTCTTATTTCGTTCCGATGCCAAATGGGAAAGGTAGTATATTAATTAAAGTTAATTGTTTTGGCTAGTGGGAGTTCAAAAAATTTGAAATTTGAAATTTTAGAGCCGTTGACGGTTATTAGGTGTAAATTGGGTTCAAAAAATTGTCGTAAATATCAACTTCTGTATGAATTAATATAAACTGATATGTTTTGGAGGTTGTCTTGGCCTTTTACTTGCAGAATTTCAAGATATTTTTCAGATATAAGCAGGTTGTAAGGTATTGTACTGTCTAGAAAGAGTGTTTTTCAGCATGAGAACTGGTTTTCCCAGTTTAGAAATTCTTTAGGAGCCGGAATTCCGTCAAGATCAGCAGAAATAATTAGATTTGAAACACCTTGAAGCTTTTTGACGGTTAATCTTAACCTGCATTGTTGACGGTTGACGGTGAACTGTTAGGCCCTTTGACGGCTGACGATGAACTCCATTGAGACTTTCATACCAGGCAATTATTACGCCATAAGTACGAAAAATATCGGAAGCTGCTGGATTCTGTTGCATTTAAAACATTTTTCTGAAATTGACATAAAATGAATGAGGCTTTTTTTAAAGTTACAGCATTAAAAGAAAGCTTTAAGCTTTTTTCACACTTTAATTTGTTTGCGTTTCCTTTGGCTCATTGATCGGTTTCTATTTCTTTCTTGCTTAGAGTGTGTGAGCCTTAATCTCTGAGGCACCTGTGACAAGACCCAATCAAAAAACGGCATATATACCATCAGAAGCTTCTAATAGACAAATTAACAACCACGACGGCGACAACCTTGAGTAAATTTACGTCGTTTTTCTAGCTAATTAAAATGCAGATCGACTTAAAACAATAACAAAACAAAACAAAAACCACGTCCAAAATGGGAAAGAAAGAGAAAAAATTGTCGTCGTTTGTTGACGTCTTTTACAGACCGTAGTCTTAGTATCTCGAAAAGGGTTACAAATGTTTTTAAAAATGTGATGCATTAGATAGTGGAGAGTTGCAAATGTCCGATCCAGGACTATACATGCGTTGGTGTTCAGAAGTTAACTCCGTATTATTTAGAAACTTAAGCTAATGTTTTTTCGCTTATACAAGGTGTAATAATTATTAATCTTGGTTGGCGAAAGTGAAAATAAAAGAAACCTTAACAAGAACAGTCAAAAACGAAAAATTGCACTCACGTGAGAGTTCTGTTACCATGCACTTTTCTGAGACTAGAGTTTTACAAGTTCAATTCCACAAAGTTGCGATGTTCTCAAAAGCGTGCAAGGTTTTGCCGATCAAGCGCCGGATTCCTCTTCCACTTTAAAATACTTCTAGAAAACAGTACCCATGCAATAATTTAGATTCTATATGAAAGTCGCACATTACGTTTTAATTTTGTTACCGATACTGTTAAGTGGCATAGTTACTTGGCCCACGGCCCGCTAATGGAAGCTAGAACGTAAATGTCATCAGCCCACGGCAGGTCGCTAATTTGATGTAAGCTGGAGGGTAATTTAACCAATGACATGCATATTGCCAATTAAAATGAACTTTAAATTTTTCAAATGGCTCCCTTTAAAAATTCCGTTTACAAAGACATACCAAATAATCAATTATCTATGTACATAACTGTTTCATAAAAAAGACAGTTTTAGAGCTCCTCATCTTGACAAAACCGATTTCCAAATCCAGCGTAGTCCCCGCAACAGACCATCATTTCATCATAAGAAACATCGTTTAATGCTCGATCCTCTTGTAATTATACCCTTCAGAAAATGTATTAAAATACAAAATAAAAAGTACAAACAGGAACGTTGTGAACTGGAATTTTAAATAGGCTCATTTTTAGAATTTTGTGGATTATTTTTGGCTTATGAACGAACAGTTTTCTGCACTAGGCGCTCAGCTAAAATAAAACATCAAAATGCGGCCCTCAAAGAGTGAAGAGTTTCAAAACTATATTGTCACTCTTTTCTGGAATTGGCACCTTGTTATTTTATGGGCTTAAATAAAAACAGTCCTTCATCTGGACATTACTTTTTCAAAGAAATGTTTTTTTTTTTGTTTTAACATTTTCGAGTATCTACGCAGATGCTTTCGCGCGCAAAGGGTCGAAAAGACTCGTTAAAGAATGAAAGCAGAATTAAAAGGTAACAAGAATCGCCGAAAGGCGATTTTTAACTGGGCTGCAAAGGGGCTTTTTTTTCTGAGGGGAGGGGGCGGCTATACACACTCAGGCTACCATAAAACCTTGTCGGCAGCCATTGCGTGACAGTATAACGTGACTAATTTGACGTAACCGGAAATTCCAAAAATTGTTGTCCTTCTACGAGCACAAAATGCGACAGACTGAGCTGATTTACACTAGACAGAAATATTGTATTGTATGAAAACCAGAAGTATACTAAAACAGACAATTTACTGCCCATTGATCCCGCCTGATCCAGGGGCCTCACTGACTGCACTGAGACTTTACTGCGCTTTTCACAAACATGCGAACTCTAAAGTTCAAAAGCCACCTTCACAATTGTGTTTATCGCTGCCGTCAATCATAATTACGATCACAAGCAACGAACCTTGAAACAGAGAAACACACAAAACGGATCGAAATCCGCAAATCACAAACCATGACGTTTTGAACCCGTGAAGTAAAGTTTTGTTTCCTAAGAGGTCCGTTAAGATGATTGACAGCAGCGAAAAACGCAATCGTCTGTTGGGTTCTGAACTCCAGAATTCGCATGTTTGTGAAAAGTGCGATCCTAATTTGCGGTCCACAGTCTACACGAAAACGCACTATTTTTTCCACAAGATGAAAAGTATTCAGTTTTAAGATTTTCCTCACGGTATTTTTCTCTAACTTAAAGGAATAAAATCCTTTGCATTTTGAGACCTAAAAAAGTTTAAAGATTTCTCGCTCGCATGTTGCGTTCACCAGCACGCACTTCAAACAATGTAAATAGATGAAACGATCGATAACATATTTTTTACCTGATACCGATGTGAGTTAAAAATTCGCTTCAGTTCTGTTTGTCTCACCCAAGACTAACTTTTCTTCATGGAAACTATGCCGCTTTATAACTCGTCCGAGGTTTTTGTGCCAGATAAACAATATGGAAACACTATTCACAGTGACTCCTTGGATATTAAAAAGACTGAACGTGACGCACTATTATGCCTTTGTTTACTTCTGATCACATCTTCAAGCGAAGTCTCTCTTTTCAAGCGATTCATCTCAATGCACAATAATTGACCCTTATATTAGTTAAAATCCTATGGTTCATTTATATTAATGCTGTTTTTGCCCCTCACATTGACTGTGTTCGTTCGTATTCAAAACACCTTTACGAAAATAAAGGTCGTATAAGTCATGTGTGTTATGTTTCGAGATAAATGGATTATATGCTTTTTTAAGTTTCCATTTTGCGGTGACTTCAGTTTACATCTCCATAAAATGGTAAAAGAAATATCAAGAAACATCACGAGAGCTGAAAATTTTCAAAGGCATGTTTCTGAAACTCGTTAATGCTGACATCAATATAGCGTGCTTGCTGAATGGGCGAAAACAGAATTGTGATCACAAGATCTTGTACAAATTTAATGACAAAAGCTTAGCAAGATACAGATACAAACAATAGCAAACCCCCTGAAACCTCGACGTGGGCTACACTTGTATGCTCTACTCAGTCACCAAACCTTGTCAGTAATAGCTCCTATTTTCCTCAAGTCGCTCTCTGTGAAGCTCCCGGATGGGATGTCCCGGAGAAGCTTTAAACTTGTGTGCGAAATTCTCAGAGTTCCTATTTTTGTCCGTGTCTTCTTTATCCTCAGTATCCGAAATTTAGATCTCCAAAGTGGCGTGCGTTGCATTAAATAGAAGGAAATATTTAAAGGAAAAGCCAGTCTTCTAACATGGCAAAGTTGTCACGTCCCTCGCTTATGGACGTGCCTCACATCAGGATTCATCTGCCATTCATCGGCAACTGAGTTGTTGGCTTCACTGACTATGACGGCTTACAATCAAGTCTTCAGCCATAGTGTCGTCACCTGGTGAAATACTTTGCTCATAAATTGTGCTTCTTAATTGCTCATGTACTACATCGATCGATAGTTCACGAAGCAGCCACGGCGTTCCAAACCTGACGCTCACAGTCATCTTTTCAGTCTTTTAGTGTGAACCTACCGTGAACGGCGTGTCGGTTTGAATGCAACGCGAGCATTTCTCTGAGTTTCCCAGCGCCAACATCATCTAACTGACTTAAACTCGAACAATAAAAAAATTATAGAGTTACTCCCATGGTCGAATAGCTTCGAACAACGTAAATAGCCTTCTTCAGGTTCGCAACGCCTTGTGGGTTTTTCAGGGGGAGTGCAGACAAGGTACAAAAAGTATCCGTGCAAAGGTTCATGCAAGAGAAAACCCTATGAAACCATTTGTGAGAACATCGTTTCTACGTACCAGACCCTCGTGTTTTCCCTCCCCCGGATGACCACTTTGTGACACCGACGACCGAAAACCCATTTTATCACTGGGCTTGTCGGGCAGCCCAGTAATAAAATGTTCCATGCCCTCCGCTCAGTCTTTCTAAGCGCATCGTCACGACTAGCTTCCTCCCTTACGAACACCGATCGTGGGAGAAGATGATAAAACAAAGCCCAGCGAAGTAGTCTGAGTAGGAGGCTATAATGTTCCTTACATATGAAAAATGAACTGCAGATCTAGAATTAAACACTAAATCTGACTGCAATTGCAGTTCAGTGCATAGTAAATGTATTAAGATGGAATCCATTAAATGAAATCTTACGCCTGACAATTTTACCGGCGTTTTCTCAATTCCTATGAAATATGAAATCTATTTTCTCTTGCTCCCATGAGAATCTTTTCTTTGAAGTTATTTCATATAAACTTATTACATTTATAGCACTTGAAAAGTGTCAAAAAGAATGCGATACTCGGGCTTAAAATACTCTGGTACAAGGTTAAGGTTTTTGTCCACTAAAAACTTGATTATTTCTTCTCTTCTTGTACTTTTAAAATAGTTTCCTTTTTCTTTGAATTCGTCTTAAACAGTGTAAGTTGCAATGGTGACAATTTGATATTAATTAATATTTAATAACAAACAAAATGCAAAATGTTGCCATGAGTAAAATGTATTAGCAAAAATAGAGTATCAGACTCATAATAGCAGAGTAAATTTATCATCAAAGATTGGCTTAAGAAACTATTTTTTTAAAATAAACACTTTGGCCACCGGTCTTTTCGCTCCCTGTCGACTCAGCCAGGGGCACCCCTGCTCAGTAATATTTTCCTTTTTACTAAAGCAACTTTTTTGCATCAGCAAAAAAATTGTGCTGAAATGGAAGACAGAACAAAATTTTCAAAGGAGTGCTTAACGCTGTACCAATATTTTCTTCTCTTATATAATCCTATAATCCTAAATTTAAGAGATTTGAAACACTTTGAAACTTTTTGACGGATAATCTTAACCTGCATTTTTGACGGTTGACGGTAAATTGTTAGGCCGTTTGACGGCTGACGGTAACCCCCATCGAGACCTTCATACCAGGCAAATTATTGCGCCATAAGCTACGAAAATATTGCCCCTGTATTCTGTTGCATTTAAAACTTTATTCCGAAATTGACTTAAATAAATGAGGCTTTTTTAAAAGTTACAGCATTAAAAGAAAATTTTAAGCTTTTTCACACTATGTTTGTGTCTTCTTTCGCTCATTGATTGGTTTCTTTTTTCTTTCTTGTTTAGAGTGCAAAGCCTTCCCAATTAATCTCTGAGGGACCTGTGACAAGCCCAAACCAAAAAACTACATATATTACCATCGGGAGCTTCTAATAAACAAATAAACAACCACGACGGAGACAACATGAAGTAAATTTGCGTCGTTTTTCTAGCTAATTAAAATGCAGATCGACTTAAAACAATAACAAAACAAAACAAAGCAAAATTAACAACATCCAAAATGGGAAAGACAGCGAAAAATTTGTAGTCGTTTGTTGACGTCTTTTACAGACCGTCGTCTTTAGTTAGTATCTCAAAAAGGATTACAAATGTTCCAAAAAATGTGACGCATTAGTGGAGAGTCGCAAATGTCCGATCCTGGTCTATCGAGGCGTTGGTGTTTAGAAGTTAACTCCGTATTATTTAAAAACTTAATCTAATGTTTTTTCGCTTATACAAGGTGTAATAATTATTTATCTTGGTTGGCGAAAGCGAAAACAAAAGAAACCTTGACAAAAACAGTCAAAAAGCAAATTAATTGTATTCAGATGAGAGTTCTGTTACCATGCACTTTTCTGAGACTAGAGTTTTACAAGTTCAATATTAATTCCACAGAGTTGCGATGTTCGCAGTAGCGTGCAAGGTTTGGCCGATCAAGCACCGAATTCCTCTTCTACTTTAAAATACTTCTAGAAAACAGTACCCATGCAATAATTTAAATTCCATAGGAAATTTGCGCATCAAGTTTTAATTCTGTTACCGATACTGTCAAATGACATAGTTACTCGGCCCACGGCCGGCTAATGAAAGCTAGAACGTTAATGTCATCACTCGCCCGCGGCAGGTCGCTAAATTGATGTAAGCTGTAGGGTAAGTTAACCAACGACATGCATATTGCCAAAAGAATTAAAATGAACTTTCAAAACTATATTGTCACTCTTTTCTGGGATTGGCACATTATTATTATTAGGCTTATATAAACACAGTCGTTCATCTGAATATAATTTTTCAAAGAAATGTTTTTTTTTTTTTTGTTTCAAAATTGTCGAGTGTCTACGCAGAAGACTTCGCGCACAAAGGGTCGAAAAGACTCGATAAAGAATGAAAGTAGAATTAAAAACTAAGGTAGTGTTCCAAGCCCTCCGCTCAGTCGTTCTAAGCTCTATGTCACGACTAGCTTCCTCCTTTACGAAGGTCGTTCGTGGGAAAAGATGATTTAACAAAGCCAGCCGAAGTAGTCTGAGAAGGAGGCTATTAGTAATTCTCCTTATATATGAAAAATGAACTGCAGAATTAAAAAATAAATCCGACTGCAAACGCAGTTAGGTGCACAGTAAATGTATTAAGATGGAATCCATTAAATGAAATCTTATGCATGACGACTTTACCTGTGTTTTCTCAATTCCTGTGAAATTTGAAATCTATTCTCGCTTGCTCCCATGAGAATCTTTTCTTTGGAGTTATTTCATAAAGCTTAGTACATTTATTGCCCTTGAAAAGTGTCAAAAAGAATGCGATACTAGTGCTTAACTGGTAAAATGTTAACGTTTTTGTCCACTAAAAATTAAAATTACGCAGTTTCCTAATGAATTTCGTCCTAATCTTTGCCATATGCCAACATAACTCGCTTATTTCTTCTCTTCTTGCACTTTTAAAACAGTTCCGTTTTATTTGTACTTTTTTCGATGTTTTTTTTGTTAATTTTTCTTCATTTATAGCTTTTACGATCACGAAACTGGAATACTTTCGTAGACTATCTAGGGATGCAAGTAGAAAGGAAACCTCCCACTTTACAAAACTAACAGCTTTTTTCTAGAAAAAAGCTGTCAGTACCGGGCATAAACCATGAAGTAAATACACTGGAGAAAACTCCAACAAAATACCCCTACGATCGGCTTAGAAAAAGACCGTTGGAAAATCGAACCATTAAAAATAGCAACGATAACATCGTATTTTAGTAGCAAAACGAATTCTCACCAGTTTCTAGAAGTTTTGGCGGCGGTAGTGAGTATCTTGAACCTTTTTCCCCAAAGTGGTTGATGCGTTCACGAAGAGTAAGGGGTGTCCTTGATAACTGAATTTGTCTTAAACAGTGTTGCAATGGTGACAATTTGATATTAATTAATATTTAATAACAAACACAATGCAAAATGTTGCCATTAGTAAAATGCATTAGTTGTAGAGTATCAGATTCATATAACGGAGTAAATTGATCATCAAAAATTGGCTTTCTGAACAAAATTTTTAAAATAAACACTTTGGCCACCGGTCATTTCGCTTTCTATCGGCTGCGGTCAGGGGGGCCCCCGCTCAGTGATATTTTCCTTTTTAATAAAACAACTTTTTTTTTTTTACATCAACAAAAAATTGTGCCGAAAATGGAAGATAGAACAGAACAAAAATTTCAAAGGAGTGCTTAACGCTGTATCAACATTTTCTACTCTTTATCCCAAATTTTAGGATATTCAGTACCCCTAATAAAATCAGAATCAATAGTCTTTTTTTTGTTCAGTTCTAGAAAAAAAAAATCATATTTTAAAGAAAAAGCAAATTCAGTGCTGCAGTTGGTAACTAATAGTAGGTCAATGGAGATGCATTAAGTGTAATTTGTTTTTTTTATACTCAAAATTATATTTCGAGGATGGGCTCAATTTTTAAGGAGCGTGAATGAAAAATAGCAGGTGAACTAAGTATTAGTCATGAGATTCGATGTCAGGTTTGAAAATAATAGGACCTCAAGTTACACAAACACTTTTTAGTATTACTGTAGAATGTTAATTTCTCTTCCGAAAGGACTGTCGATTGCAAATTACATTTTCTCTCTTGTATTGATATATTTAATGCATTTAGAATTTCTGAAAATATTTACTGAAGCATACGGATAGCATCAAGCATCAGAGTCTAAATCGTGAACTTTTACAAGACGTTTCCCTTTAATGGTAATTAAGTTGCTAAGCACTACGCACATGAACCTTTCATTTGGTTATCGTTACTTATGTAACTCTTTCTAATCTTTCTAGATTTTAAACAAAAATGCTGATTGGGTTTCCTAGTCTTTTATTTTTTTAGCATGCGTAATTGACTCTAAAACTCATACTGAAGCCTTTTGTTATACTAAATTATTGTAAACAGCTTTCTCGAATGATCTGTTTTGTTAGAGAACTAACTTACTTCAGGGCAAAGCGCAGTGTTTAACTAAACTACACCTTTTCCTCAAAGTTGTTAAATTCGTCTTTATTCTTTTTATGTGCCAGTTCTTTTACCATCTATGAAAATGCCATTAAAAAATAGTGTTCAGTTAAGATAGCAGTGACGCAAATCATGCTGTTATTTCGTTCCGATGCCAAATGGGAAAGGTAGTATATATTTAGAGTTAATTGTGCCGGCTAGTGGGAGTTCAAGCCTAATTTGACCTAAAATATGCATGGCATGATGCCCATTATGAAGCCAAAACGTTTTAAAAGTTGCTTATGTAAAATTCGTATTGACTGCAAAATGTTTGTAAAGAGTTCTGTACCACACATTGAGAAAAAGAAACTTCCCAATGTAAATCGAAAGTCTAATTATCACGTTTATATCCACAAATCGACCAAATTTTCCGCGTCTGTAACCAAACTTATAATTACGCTATTAAATTTGTTCGTAAAGAGGCCCGGGCTCTGCAGTTGCCATAGTAACCGTTGCATGTTTGGTTCCGGAAGTGCCCGTAAATCGGATAGTTACCAACTGTACCTTATTATTCTATCAATGTTAAAATGGTAAATGAACACGAAAGATAACTTCTGCCGTGTGCCTTGGTTTGGGTCTGGTGATTAGTGACCGGGAATAATAAAAAAAAAATCCAAAGCTTTGACATGAAATATATTGTATAAATAAATAAAGTTTAAAGGTCTGATTAATATGGTTTGACGCCGTAACAAGTATGTGGTTACTTTTTTTTTAAGACGCTTAGTCTGAGCTCTTGCACTACCTAGTATAAATACTCAATCAATGGTACGAGGAGGTGCGAAGAGAACAAGTAGGAAAAAAAGCTAGATTCATTTTATGAATGATATCTATTCGTAGTTTTCACATGACGTCAGTCACCAACACTCAAAAGTAAAGAATTATCAATTCTCCTTAAGTGTCAAAGCAGCTCAAAATTCATGTTTTTACCAGTTTTTACTCCGGAAGGGTTCTTTGTTTTGTGATAGAGTACGCTTGAGTTTCTAACCTTTTGTGTGACACGGCATTTATAATTACGTGGCAGCCGAGAGATTTGCCATGTAGGTTAAAGACTTGACTTAGTTCGGGGGCTGTGGCTAGGCGTTCGTAGCATAACATATTACCAGCAGTGCTCGTATTTTTCTAAAATTATGCCAGTTTTTGTAAATTACACTTACTTAGCAAAAATATATACAGAAATTACGCCTGTACTTTTTACTTTATATTTGGTAACAACTCCTCAATTACTGTGCAATTAACACGTAAAAGGCAAACAAATTTTCCCTATCCATAGACTAGAAACTTTGCTAGTTCATAATTGATCATAAATTACCTGGCTATCAATGTCTTGCAAAGTATTTGCAGTGAACGACAGCTTGGATAGCCGAGATGCGCATACGTTTAGTCCTGTGGAAAGAATTCTGGGTCACTTCCTGTGGGAAGCAGGTCCAATGAATGTGACAATAAGGAGACAAAAACAATAATCTTGTCTTTGTTCTCGAGCCACAAAATTGGTTGCATGATCAATAAATAAAAATTTCGTGCTGTAAAACTTAAGCTAAAAGTGCAAATTATGCTAGCAGTGCTTTTTCAGAAAATAGGTACTAGTTGAAAATTACGCTCGTAATGACGAACTATGCCAAAACTTATGCTAGCACAATCCATTAAAGCCTGGAAGTTGCGATCTATGATATGGCAGTTGTGTTATCAATCATAGCTTTCACATGACAATTTTGAACATCTGAGCAGAATGCCTTCAAGGTGAGGAAACATGCCAGGATCTCAAGGTAATTGATGTGGTTTTTGGATTCATCCTCAGACCACTGCTCCCCATGAGTTGATGTGGAGTTAACAACCCCTCCCCAACCGGTAAGGGATGCGTCTGAATAAATTGTGACTTGGGGGTTACCATGGGTAACAGTGTTTGATGTAAAGGGGCCCATACACTGTACCGTAAGAAAACTTGCAACCTTAAGGTCAATCACTTCAGAGACAGTCCGTATAGTGAGGGACTGGTTGTCAAGCAGGTCAATTACTTTTGATTTTAATTTCAAGCTTTGGAAGGTGTTAGCGATATTGTCATTTGAACAGAATTTAATACAAAGCCCAGCGAATGCTGGCTCCTGATTGGGCACAAAAAATGCTTTGTATTATTGTGCCCATTCGGCGAACAGCATCTCCTGAGTTCTTTTCGTAAGTTCGTACACGACGGCTATTGACTGGATCATGCACACAGTCAGGAATCTTTCAGTTTGATATAAAAGCTACATTTCAAAATACTGGTAGTCTTTGCACTAGAGCCTAAATAAGCTAAGAAATATTTCAAGACAAGTAAATTCTAAATTCTTGAAGTAAAGGAAAGTTTCACACACAACCTATCTTTTTTACTTCAGGTTTTTCCACGCAACGTAATTAAGATTGATTGACATGCTTTGCCTTTCACAAAGCTTGGAAACCGCAAGTTCGCTGAGTCGGTTTTAATAAAATGCAAAGTAAAGTTACTTGAGATTTTTGCTTAGGTCATCACACACGCATTTTTGGTTAAGTAAAACTTAGCAGCTCTTAAGTCTTACTTAACAGCCCAGCGTAAAGACAACCACTGTCTACACGAAAACTAAAGACGCTTTTCCAAAAATACAACTTGAGCTTACAACAGGTATTCACGCTTGCATCGATCATGCCTTCGCAAATATTAGGGAGATTAATATGCGACGACAGCTTTCAACCACGAAAACGTCGCATGAAGAGTGAACTCACATTTTTTCAGTCTCTATCGTGATTATTCCAACTCACTTACTTTGTCAAATGCGAGCCAACTCTTCTGGAGCTATATTTCTATCAACCATATCCAAGTTCAGAAAGAGAAAGAAAATTTTGTCATTGTTTAATTTGTTTACGTTCTTCACAAAATGTGAAATTAGGAATTTTCACGTGGTAGTCGAACAGTGATGGCAAAGAAATGTACAAAAAAGCGTGATAAACGTGCAAAGTTGTTGTTTTGCCTTGTCAAGCTATTCCTTTTTTTACTTTCTCGTCGCCGCTCATCTTAGGGCCTGTTTACATGGAGGTGGAGGACCCAAGGTAGGTGAGGTAACCCGCTTAGGTGGGGTAAAACAATAACCCTCCTTTACATGCAATCTTTCAACCCGCCATCCCGGGGTGCACTTTCTCAAGATTATTGAATGGTCGCTAAGCACGTAAACAAGAAATATGCTGGCAAACCACGTGTTTTGGCGATTAATTCTCTTCAACACTCACTTGCTGCTCTTGCTACAACCTTCAGTGCTGTGGCTTTCTATTGTTTCCTATAATAATGATGCAAAACCACCGCCAAAATGAATTTTGGGCGAATTTGATGTATCACGAATCGGACCCCGGCTGGGCGGGTTACCCCACCTTGAACGTTTACATGGCAAAATTTGACCCGGCTGAGAGGGTTACCCGGTCTGGTAGACCGGGCAACCCGCCTTGGCGGGTCACCCCACCTATAATGTAAACGTGATCACATTAAAATGAGAAATCATATGGACAGGCGGGTTACGCCACCTAAGAGGGTTACCTCACCTACCTGGAGTCCCCCACCTCCATGTAAACAGGCCCTTAAACTTCCTATTATTTACGATACATTGTGATCTGTCAGAAACAGAATTTTCTCAGTGTAAATTGAATTGCTCCTGGTGATAGCATCCGAAACGTTTTTCGACTCATTGGTAGTTCCTTCGTTTCTGGTTAGAAAAGCTTGGTGAACGAACCGGGCAACTGTGGCGAGATAATAGCCGCCGTGTACAAACTCACGAAAAGAACTCAGGAGAAACTGTTCGCCGATCGGGCATAATAACACAAAGCATTTTTTGTGCCCAATCAGGAACCAGCAATCTCTTGACCGTTTGGAAATGGTCCGGTGAGAGTCGGTAACCAGGGGCTCTTCCGCCCATACTTAAAAACGTTCGTCGCGCCTTTTAACCCGGCCCGACTGACTGCCCCTGGGTCTCCGAGCATGCTCCATACAAGGCTCTATAAAGGTAAAATATTACTCTTAATTATAATATTTCGCATATGAAAAATTGCACCGACCTGAAACTTAGCGAGTATCTTCGTATATTCATCTTCTTACATTTCCCATATTCTGGACTTTATCTATTAACCTGCGCGACAGGCATTTGAAAGGAAAGGGGAAGGGGATTCCGCGCGCTCGAGAAGCGCGAAAAACGCGCGAGGGGGTAGTGTAGGGCACGCCGGCAAGGACGCTAATATCTTTTTATTTTTTTAAATCTTCCATTAAGAGAAATAAATCCTGATTGAGTAGAATTCCAAACAAGTCAATAACAGCCTTAATGCTTTTAAAATTCCATTTGCCGACGTTTACCCGAAATTTTCTGTTTGTATGTCGCACATTTTTTTCTTGACTATGTATTTGGTTCGCTCGTTTCTTGACCTGCCGTATTAGAACCGAGAAGCATTTTGGAGTTGTTTGTTCCACTTAATAGATTTTTATTTGTGTGATCGACCTGAGGGAATGTTTGGTTGTGAATTGAACCTGAGAACGATTTGGTTTTTGAGGATTTTTGTCATGTGCTCGACCTGAGGAAGTGTTTGCTCGTGTGTTGACGGCTGCAGAAAGAGGATTTTAGTCGCGTGTTCGACCTTAGAAAGAGTCCGGTGGGGTGTTCGACCTTGGGAAGTGTTTAATCATATGTTCGACCTTTGAAAGAATTTGGCCGTGTGATTAGACTTAAGTGTTCTACAGCGTGTTCGAGGGTTAACGTTTGAAGGGTTTAGTCTTGTGGTCGTCTTTCAGGACTCGGTAGCGTGTTCTGGTAAAAAAAAAAAAAAAGAAAAAAATGGTGCCTTTTCCCCCTTCCCGCCCCTGCCGTGATCTGAAGGGAAATCTAAAGTTATTCGTATAACCCGTCTCAGGATGGGTTCCTAGTCCGCTCGGGATATTGGGTGTTACCTAAGTTTTTTTTTTCTTTCTGTAGTTGTTTTGTGTGGGTGTAAAAAATAATAAGCAACTTCTCAATCCCATAAACCGCGGTTTTTCAACTTACAATGATATATATTTTATATTATTTAAGTTGTTCATCATAGGTCGCATACTTATCCAATGGGCAGGGTTACAGGAGCCTTTGATTAACTTCTGTTCAAGATGGGCAAATAGCTGAAGTCATTGTTGTCGTACAAGTACGCATTGAATGAAACGACAAAATAAAACAAATCAAAACAAAGAAAAAAATAAAAAAAGACGAAAACATTAAGCCAGGCTTTAGACCAGAAGTAGTCCTCATTTATCCTCAGGGATAGTAGAGAGCGAGAAACGTCAGCGCGCGTGAAAATCACCCCACCGCGTACTGATTTTCACGCGCGCTGACGCGGTGGGGTGATTTTCGCGCGCGGTCGCGTTTCGCTCGCTCTACTATCCCTGAGAAAAAATGGGGACTACTCGTAGTCTAACCAGGCTTTAATTAAAGGCCGAACTATTTCACAGTACATATTGAAATAGTAAAGGGAACAGGAAAAGTGGCATTGGGAAAAAAAGTCACTCCCCCTTTCATTTTCTTATCGTATCGCATGGTTATAGATGTTCAAGACATCTGGTTTCCTCGGGTTCGGTCAAAAATATCTGAAAAAACTCTTTTCTTTTCTAGAATGTTGTCAAGCACTCCTGAAGCTATGGATTGAGTCTCATTTGTGAATTTAAAAATGTTTTGCCCATCTATTCACTTCTTGGATTGCGATTTTTATCTTGGAGGGGCGGGGGGAGGGGGAGGGGGGCTCAATAAATAATAAATATCGGGTACTGAACAACAATTTGAACGCAAAAAAGACGCAATACTCAGTTGCCTCAAACTACATTTTATTATGTCACACTGATCATTGCAATGCCCTGGGAAATTTAAGTCGTCGATAGTTATTTCTCTTTTATCTCTCTTATTTCCATTAACCTTTGGTTTAAAGATATCCTTATGAGTTCAGTCGCTCTATTTAAGGGAGTCTGGATTCCGGAATACGGGAAATTTCGGAATGCAGAATCTCGAATCCACCGCGTGTAACCCAAAATCTAAGACTGTCTTACATATCCTTACATTGGGGCGAGTTCAGCCATCTTGCTGATCGTGTCGGCTGTCCCGTTCTAGTTCTTGAACGCAAATCATGCAAGCTATGTCGAAGTTGCGACGTAGAAATCTCTCCGGTCCGTGATTACACTATTTTCAAAGGGTATATAATTTTCAGAGTAATAATTAAAGGTTTCTTAATACATGAACAAGTAAAAACTAACGCGGATAAAATCAAACTACATGCACACATCGTAAATTTAAGCTAACTGAAGATAGAGCCAAAGTATGGGTACCTGTGGACGTCGATTTCGGCGCTTGTCTTCGATGACATCGTCAGTTTTTAAAACGAAATCGTCGCATGTCAAGAATTGTTTTGAGTGGCATTAAGTGCTACTAGCGAGCTTAGCGCATCTAAAACGAGGACGGAAACGAGAAAATAATAATGATAAAAGCAACAGGTTAATAGGCACATCAAAAACACTGAACATGCAGCACACTATCTCGCAGACTTCTTTGCCGTCATTGCACGACTAACGCTGAGTTGTCAAACTTGCAAAATTGAAATGGCAAAACGATCGTCGCTTCATCAACTTGCGATCGTCGCAATTTCGATGTCGTCGCGGGGAATTCCCATACACAGGCTCAATTTAGTTCAAAATGAATCTAATTTTAAACTCTACATACAACCCTTTCCTGCTTAGGTTTCATACATGTAAACCTCTAATCCTACGACTTCCGATATTTGACTACATACTTTATTTAAACCTGTTATCGCTAACGTTTCTTAAAAGTACACACGCGTTTACGTTGTTATATACCTCTAGTCTTGAACAACGAGAGTACTCTTTGTTTGAAAAACTTGAACACGGTCTTCTATATATGCTGTTCCTGGAAAACTTTGAGATTTTAAAACAAGCTAATTAAAAGTTAATTTTTATCTAGCGCATGTCTGATAAATATAAAAGAGTAGTGTATTATTTCTAATATACAGTTTTATCACATTCTTTTCCTGTCCACACGTACTTTTAATTATTCATTGATCGAACCCTATTCGTTCTGTTTCATAACGATACCATAACGCCTGATTGGGAGGCTAATCCGCTGGGAACATCCAGCGAGCAATATATATGTTCACCGTATTCTTGAATTTCTTCCTTTTAATTTTAGTCAAAATTTAGCTATTTGGTCATCGGATATTTAGCCCTGAACGACGTCTTTTAGGTTCACTATTGCCTAGCAGCCTCGTTTTCTGGCAAATTTACCATCGATCAATCACATTTCAGTCCCATCAAATATACCGTCGAATCGATTTTATTGCTTCAAATATGGTTAAGCACCAGTTACTAGTCTTTATTACTTATGTCTTTAATTAGACCTTGAAGGGTCACGAAGTCTTATCCTAGACGTTATATGCATTCTATTCATTACATGTCTTTTCGAAGTTTTACGGTAGAGTTTTTAAAAGGCTAAAATGTAACAAATTGAAATATATTACTTTAATTTATTTATGGCCTGGCAAGCCTAAAGTAAAGCACGATGCTAAGAATTTTAGGTTGTTTCGTAAAACGTTTCTATTTCGTCTGGCGTGAAATTATTCGTACCACTCTGTCCGTGCAGGAATGTGTAGCTAAAGCTGTTTCCATAGCTGTACCCGCTAGGTGCGCTGTAAGTATAACCAAGGTTGGTTAAGGAATTGCCATTGGATGACGCATAGTTGGCAACGTAAATGTCATGTCCACGTCCGAAAGTAGGTCCATTGGATGAGCAGTCGTATATGGAATAAGAGTAATGGTTGTAATATAATCCTCTCTGGAGAATTTTTACAGGTGCCCATCCTGGTTTGTTAACCAGCGAGAATAGGAATGCTGATGAATCATATCGATACTGGCATCTGGAAACTGTTAGGAAAATAATGAAAAGGATGATTAAAATTTAGACGTTAACATTCGAACTTTTTGGAGATGAACCTAACAGACAACCCTATCGTTGCTGGGTTTTAACTCCCTCAGAAAAAAAAAAAAAAAAAAAAAAAATATATATATATATATATATCTATATCACGTTCTACTTTAACGTATCGAGCACTCTACTATGGAAAAATGGAAACACAGACTTCCTATATATATAAACAAATCCAGGTAATTCACCGTTGGATCCAGAACAGTGCTCTACAATTAAGGAGCGGTTTAACAGTAAATAGGCTACTCAATATGAGCACATATGGATTTTAATACAGGTCTGTTTCGTAGACCAACAAAAAGTTGATCCACTCATCAGTTAAACTCCATACACACTGAAGCATCACAACGGTTAAAACAGCAACATGATCGCGTGACATATTTTTGCGGTTGTCATGACAGAGGCGTTATTCAAAAAGTACTAATTTATAAAAAACCTACGCGCGCTTATGATACAATAAACAAAATTTCAGGAATACTTGAGAATATATTTTCTTCGATGTCTACAATTTGATATGAGTTCGTTTCGTTTGTTCAGAGTGGCCATCTGTGGATTAGATAATATGAAAAACTTCTCAGTGATGCATAACTTACAGCGTTTAGTGGTGTTAGAGTATGCCTTGGCTCTTGCGATGATCTTCCACGAAATTGAATAGCCTTCCTTCTTTTCCTTTAGTTTCCACAAATATTTGCTCAGCTCGGTGTCGTTCCGCCTTTTCTCATGCTTAAAAGACATTTCAGTGGTGGTTGCGCCATCTTGTTTTGAAATCTGTTTCTGTAAGGCCGCAGTACGTCTCAGTAGTTCCCGTTACCCCCCTGGTTGTAACTGTGGCTTGGTATACAATTTCGTTTTGCAAGCATTCCCCTTCTAATGGACATTCTTTTCCGTTTCGGCAATTGCACATTTTTTGGGGTTGATTTTCTTCCGGGTTTTGGGCATTCTTAAGGATGGCTTTGTTATGCCCGTCTATAACCTGTTTCATGTTTGGTGTGCAAGAGTAGCTTAACTTGACAGTGTTCCTATTAAAGATTTTCCTCAATTTGTTGCCGGTTGGAAAACATTTGTCAAGTAGGTTAATGAATGCCCTTCCTATGCTGGTCTTGACATTTCCGTTAAATGGTGGGTTAAACCAAATTATATTTCTACGCCTCTTCTTTTTTTGATTTGGGGGTCTTTGCTACTCTGAAATTTTGTTTATTGTATCATAAGCGCGCGCGTAGGTTTTTTGTATTTGTAAACTAGTATTTTTTGAATAACGCCTCTGTCATGACAACCGCAAAAACATGTCACGCGATCATGTTGCTGTGTTAACCGTTGTGATGCTTCAGTGTGTAAGGAGTTTAACTGATAAGTGGATCAACTTTTTGTTGGTCTACGAAACAGACCTGTATTAAAATCCATATGTGCTGATATTGAGAAAGAAACCAGATTGTCCACTCGAAGGAAAATGCCTCCAATCAAATGTAATTTACCAAGCCACTGTAACTACAGCGACGACAACTGAAACTTACGTCGGACTGGCAACAAACTTTAAGGAACGTTACAGAAACCATCAGTCCTCCTTTCGACGCTCGAACAGAAGAAATGAAACGGAACTATCAAAATATATTTGGACTTTACAAGACTCTAACAAACCTTTCCAGATAAAATGGAAAGTTTTAAAGAAATGTAAAGCCTATAGCAACATTAGCAAAAAATGTAATCTTTGTCTTTATGAAAAGTTTATCATCATTTGTAAAAAAGAGCTTTGTAGCCTAAACAGGCGAAACGAACTAGCGAGTTCATGCCCCCACAGAAACAGATATGTACTTCAGAACTCTAGAGTAACGTAACTAAGACACAATCCATCTGTTACCTAGATACTATCTCTTAACGCATCCCTATATTTACTGCCAGCTTTTAATTTTAACGGTCAATCGTTGAAGTTGCCTGATGAGTGTGGTCCTACAATTTCGGACCATACGAAACAGCACTGTCGCAATAAACGATCAATGATTACTCCTGAAGCCTGAACTCCTGTGATTATTAATATATATATATATATATATATATATATATATTCAGTTAGATGTTCACCGGCGAAGCCAAGACAGTGCTCTACTTGCAGTGAAGGAGCGGAATAGGCTCTGAACACGTGAACATCTCAGCCAACGAACGACAACCAGTCATCAATTCCAAGCACTCCCTGCTATTCAGCAAAGGCGAACCATGGGAAAAGAGCAATTCAGCATCAAATTTTGACGTAACCATGGGAAGCTACGACGGAGCGGAGACTTGTGAACTGGTGGGCTGTTATCTCCTGTCGCAGCTAAAGCAGATCCCTGGCACCGAAATCGGCCTTTACAGAGATGACCGGCTTGCCGTACTCAATCAAACACCAAGGCAGATAGAGAAAGCAAAAAAACAAATATGCCGGATATTTGCGAACAACAACCTGAAAATCACAGTTGATGCAAACAAGAAAGTTGTTAACTTCCTAGATGTAACACTGGATTTAAACACCGGAAAATTCAAACCATACTCCAAGCCATCCACCACCCCGCTTTACGTTCACAGCCAATCGAACCACCCACCCAACATCCTCAGAAACATACCCGTAGCAATTAACCGGCGGCTATCAAGCGTTTCTTCCGACCACGAGGTTTTCAATGAAGCATCGGCTCCGTATCAGGAAGCATTACGAAAGAGTGGCTATGCTTTTAAACTAGAATTCAAGCCACCGGCAAAGCAACCACCATCAGAGAAACGCAAACGACAAAGAAATGTTATATGGTTTAATCCACCATATAACAAAAGCGTCAAAACCAACATCGGACGTGCGTTCATCAGCCTCATTGAAAGATCTTTCCCAGCGGGCCACAAACTGAGGAAAATTTTCAACAGGAACACCATAAAGCTCAGCAACAGCTGCATGCCCAACGTCAAGCAAATAATAGATGGCCACAACAAAGCCATCCTGAAGACAGCAGAAACAGCGCAGCCACAGAAAAACGAAGGGAACACGTGTAGCTGTAGGAAAAAAGAAGACCGCCCGCTAAACGGAGGATGCCTGGTGAGTGAAGTCGTGTACTAAGCCACAGTTACAGCCGGAGACGAAAAAGAGACATACGTCGGTCTCACAGCTACTCAGTTCAAGGCAAGATACAGAAACCACCTGATGTCATTTAGACATGAAAAGAGAAGGAATGAGACTGAGCTGAGCAAGCACCTGTGGCAGCTAAAGGAGGCAAATAAGGAATTCAATATCACGTGGAAAATACTCGCCAAAGCAAAATCTTACACCAACCTCACAAAACGTTGCAATCTATGCACAACAGAGAAGTTCTTTTTAATCTGTAGGCCTCACATGGCAACACTGAACAAGCGCAACGAACTTGTCGCTACATGCAGACATCGCTGCAAGTTCATTCTAAGGTACAATCGAACATGTGAAAGCCAGAGATTGTAGCGCGAGCTTTCGTGTGACTTAAGTTTCGTATAAGAGTTGTAGGCGATTGAGAGCAAGCGCGAGCTTTTCATTTTAAAATTTCTTAAAAATTTAAATTTCAAACGTTATATGTAACCGTTTTTATCACGCGATCACTTTTCTTGATGTAGACCCTGACGCTTCAGTGTTATAATGGAGTTTAACTGAAGAGTGGGTTACCTTTTCGGTGGCCTACGAAACAGGCTTGTATTAAACACCCATGCACTCAGGATTTGAGTAGTTCACCTACTGGTCTATATTTACATCGGCACTAGAAAGTCGAGGACGCGGGTTCAAATCCCGTTCAAGGCAATTTTTAGAGTTTCACTTGTGTTCGTTTATTTATTTCTTTCACTGGTTTCAGTTCATTTGTGTTATGTATAGTATTAAAAAAAGGTGTTAGCACCTTCCAGTGGCCTCTGTGAACTCTAAAAAATTGTTTGGGGAGTCCCGTGAGCCATAAAGCCTTCAATTCGACTGCGCGTTAGCGTGGTTGTCTTGGTGGTGTAGTGGTTAACACATCAGCACTAGAAAGTCGAGGAAGCGGGTTCAAATCCCGTTCAAGGCAATTTTTAGAGTTTCACTTGTGTTCTTTTATTTATTTCTTTCACTGGTTTCAGTTCATTTGTGTTATGTATATATATATATATATATATATGAATGAGGCTGAGTATCTTATGAAGAATTATGGAGATCGAGAAGGGTGTTATCCGTCGAGGACGTAGGCCGAGGCGGATAACACCTTCCGAGATCTCCATAATTCTTCATATGGTACGAAAGCCGAATTCAATAACTGTTTTATTATTCATTGAAAAAAATTCCTTGTTTAAAAACAGCTAAAACATGCTTACCTCCATCGATCCATCGATATTCAGTTCTTCTTCGATAGCGTACGTTTAGGTTTGTCCAGCTCAGCAAATGTTCTCCAAATAGCAGATGTCGCCCTTCGAGTTGTCTTCTTGCTGTTCTTGCCATGTTTTTAGCTATTTTTTCGCCTAGTTCTTACTCTTGAAACGAGTGAAATGTCCGCCATTTTTTCAAGTTCACAACCAAAACAACTCAACCTCGTCCCCAGGTCTTCTCGGTTAACGGTGCCTTAACCTGCGAAAACGCTGCATTTTTGACGTCATTTCCTCGTTAAAGACAAATTTCTTCCAAATTTGGTCATCAGTAACTGGCTATGGTGAATTAAACGTGTGCTTTTAGCCAATCATAATCGGGAAATATTTTGAAT
>CALNXK010000389.1:5000-25000 GCA_942486035.1 Porites lobata
ATTCAGAAGCCAAGATTCTCGTTCATGCACGCTATATTAGAAGAATGCCAACCCGTTTCCCGCCGTGTCAGTTTTCATAAAAGGCGTTCTTCGGTTAGAAAAAGTGAAAAGGACGCTATAGGCTCCCATCTTATTCAGGCTGCTGACAATGTCCTGCGAAAGTTAAAATTTCACTTTCTCAACTCTCCATATTTTATTGCTAAATTCCATATGTCGTATCCATCTAGTAACAGCTCCCAGTAAAGGCTTCATCGAGGGATTCTTTGAAATACAGATATTCCCCTCAGAAGGAAAGTATGTATATGGCCTGTTTGGTGAGCGAAGTGAAAGAATTTTGGGTGGACAAAAGTAATGTGTCGATATTTTTTGAGTTTACTGAGTTGTTTGTATTGTCATTGTTATTTAGGCCAAGGAAATTCCACCAGATGAGTTTTACTGTTGGCAGGCGATGGAGAAAACTGGAATTTACATGATTCCTGGCCACGTTTTTGATATGAAAGGCCGTGGTAACAACTTTTACTACAGGTAAGATTTGAATTAACAAGGACCATCAACTTCAGGTCGGAATTTTGATGATTTTAAAAACCTCTCTGTGATATAATTTACGCCCTTGTGTCACAAGATTTTCACAGGCTTGTCTAATATATTTAGATCGATTAGATTGACTGCATCTTTAAATTTGAAAGGACCCCTCTTTCCACCCAACCCCCAAAATTCTGCCTTTGTACCACAGGAACACCAAATTAGGATGCGTTCTGACGAAGGCAATAAGGGTATACCCAGATCGGCCCATAGCCGGGGTGATGGGGGCTTAGTGGAGGGCCTGCAGCTGGGATAAAGTTGGGGTTTACAAATAGAAGGGCTTACAACCGGGATTATACGGTATGGACCAGAGCTTAAACTTACGTGGGAAAAGGCGTCCTGAAAGCGACTTGTCTGTAAAAGCGACGTTCTGTCAGCGTGTGAAAGTCTGATGAAATTGGACCAAGTTTTATCCCCACATTGTGGGTTAAAATAATTCAAACGTTTTGATTTTTCAGACCCACTATCCATACGAAGGAAATAAGTTAAAACGGTTTCATGTTTTAATCTTTCTTGGTAGGATCACTATTCTTCCTTCTGAAGAGACGTTTGCTCCAATGTTTGAGCGACTAAGAACCTTTCACCGAGAATTCATGGCGCAGTTTAAGGACACGAACTGACAAGATGGATTTACTGGATTTAGTTTCCAGTGATGACAATATTCAATCCAGACTATTTGATATGTCTCCATCCTCATTTATCAGGGCAAAGTTTTCTGATGTAAAATATATGTTTGAAGAAGCAAAACTCTAACTTGTTTACAAATTTCCATTTCTCGAGAAAGGCTAAGTAGTTTTGATGACTCTTCATTCATCTATGATTTTCAAAGTTTTTCAATTGACTTCCCTTCCCAGATTTGGCTATATATTATCTCTCAAAAAAAAGACCCGGAAATGTTCAACAATAGTGGCAGAAAGAGTCTTGAATGTATCTGGCAAGCTGTACGCAAATGTCCTTAACCACACAACGAGGAAAAACAACATTCTTATAATCCTCTCCTAAAATTGACTTTTCCCATCTTTAGGACACTGAAGTGTGCTTTTCCCATTTCAGCGTTTTTCCGGCCCATTCCTTGTGATATTTCAGACACAGATAAGAACGTAAAGAAATCCTGTTTATATAAATAGCAACTTTATTAAAGTCTCTTTAAAATGCTGATTTTACTAACAGCGGTATTTTACCTTCAAAACAAGTCGCATTATTTAAGTAGATATCGAGTTCTGAAATAACAAATTAAGAACTAAACAACTTCTGCGCTTATTAAATGTACATGATGGATATATTTCATGTTTTTCGACCACAATCATAATGACTAACCCTAAACAAGGAAATGTAAAGGATATCTTTTCATTTTGGAAGCATACTAAACGTAACGAAAGATAAACGAGACTATACTTACGGGCTCTTATTTGACGAAATACTGTGGTTCAACTCATCAATGGTTTAGATTTTGTTTTCCTTTGTGTTGCGGTATACTTATGTACGATTGAGAATCAGAGTTTAAAACAAAGGAAAAAGCATTTGAACCAAGGAAAAAATTGCACCACAACATTTATTTACGGCCTTTTTACTACTTTAAAGGTCGCAAAAATAGTATACAACCATCTACTGTTTGTTTTGTTTTTTATGAAGATGACGAAATCATAAGTTGGCCTCCATCCAAGTGTGAAACAAAGTACATTAAAGCGCATGAAGAGGAATATCTCGGGCATTTTGTCTTCGTTGACGTTTAAATAACACCAGGAGAGCTTTCTTAAACTCTGGCATTCTGATTGTGTAAACAATGGGATTAACAACCGAGTTCATAAGAAATAGAGTGATTAAAGAAAACTCCAAACGTATTAATACCTGCCAAGAAATGAATTTCATGATACTAGATTGCCAAAAAAGAAAACTATAAACCCCTTGTGGTAGCCACATCAGTAAGGATACGATAGTCATTATGAATAATGTTACGGTCAGTTTCCTTTGTCTGTTGTCTGCACCATGGTGCTGGGGATGCGCTCCACACAAAAATTTAACAACAATGGAAGAGTAAGAAACACAGATAACAAATAAACACAAACAACAGTATGATTGCCATAAGTAAAGACCATGCGGCCATTCCTTCCCATATCGCTCAAGTATTAAAGTTGCAGTTGATACCATTGCAGATAAAACCCAGACACCAGCAATTGTTACCCCGTAGACCCACTTTTTGATGAGGCGATGCCTGAAGGGACGAATTGTTGCATGCATCCGATCTAATGAAATGACTGCAATGTTTGTTAGAGAGGTCAGAGGAAACCAGAGGAAGAGAAAGTCAATTATCACATTCAGTTCCAGGCTTAAGTTCATTTTCACAATGTCGCATGAGAGAATTGGCAGGAAACGAAATAGGTAAAAGGTTGAAAATCCTCCGACAAACATATCAGCTACGGTCAGGCTTATAACTAGGTACATGGCACGAGTGCGAAGACTGCGGTTTTTTATAAAAAGAATGATTGATAGAAGGTTTACTGTTACTATAGCAACAAACACGGTAAGGGTTACAGCAAACCAGGTGATGCACTCGGATGAAGATAACGTTAACTGCATGACTTGTTTTCTTTTACTCCTTTTCGCTTCACACTTTTACCCGTTCTCTTCTGTTGTTCGTCTACCTTTAGAAAGAATTTGAATTGAATAAAGTTTGATTACTTAGAAAAGAAAAGTAGGAGGTGAACAAACAGTAATGAAGATACATGAATAATAATTCGACGAATTAGGAAGCTCACCTTTAACTTACAGTTTTTCAAATTGCCTTCACAAAAGCTGAAGTGAAAACCCTTGTTTTCACCTGTGGAAAAAATATCAGTGACGTTTGAGGGGAGATTAGGATAAATTGGTTGACTAAAAGCTGAGGGCATTAAATTCGAGTCTTTTTAGCGCTGAATGTTTTTAAAACTAATTAACGTCAGCGCTCGTTCACCTGAGTATAATAATAATAAATATCATTATTATTATTATTATGGTGGTGGTTTATTCACAGCATTTCCAAACAAAATAGCTCTACATCTGCTGATAAAATATATTATAGTATATCTAACTGATTTTTGGAAAACCAACCTAACGAAATTTGCAGTCATTTAAAGGCAGGTTTCTTACGCCCGAGAACGGCTTCAAAATCACAGTAACCAAGGAAAAGGAAAGGAGAAAAAGAAAGAGCAACGGAGGAGATCAGGAAAGGATGAGAAGAAAAAAAAGCAATGGTTGCACTTTTAGTTTTTATAATGAGCTACTGGATATAGTTTTTGGCCGAAAAAAAATTGTTGGACGGAAAAGGTCCATTTGACGATAACGTTTTCAAAAATCCGGCTAGATATATACAGCTTAAAACATTATGTTATTACATCAGGAGCAAAAAATGTTCGCGGTAAAATGCAAAGGGTACTACTAACTAACTAGTTAACTAACAATCTAACTGTGGCTAAAATTGTATTTGAATCTATTACATTAATACTTTTTTCACATTTTTATTTCGCTCTTTAAAAATATTGAAGGTCTGTTTGGTATATAGGCAGTAATTGATCACCAAAATGAAAATGTGACTATAATTTCAGTTAACCCTTCTAAGACAATCAAATGTCCATAGTGAGACAGGAAAAAAATCAAATCTTTCATGCATACTCTTCGTGAACAATTTCACTTGGTTAAAGGAGCTGAAATTTCTCATGAAAATATGACTGAAGAGGGCCTTAAGTCGCGGCTTAGCTCGGACCACCCTTGTATTTTAGCATTTTCCATTGCAAGTATTTTTAGGTAAGTATATATTAAAGTGAGGAGGAGAGAAACATCGGTCTACAACCCGCCCACCATATCCGACGCCGCCTGTCTCCAAAATTTACTCAAACCATTTGAGGATATCTTTAAGATTGTTGTTTTAAAAAGCAGCTCTGCAAATGCGTTCTAGGACACTCTACAAAAATCTGTATCTGTTTGGTCATCCTTGGGCTTCTTCAGCCGATGCGATGCGAATTTATTAGCGCTTTACTTTTTCGAAAATCTTCGATGCTATTAAATATACAGAAACTCAACGTTTTCCGATGTACATTTTTCCGTTACTGATTTTAAAGCCCCAAATTTATTATAACCAGTCCATTTTTGCGAATGATGACCAAATATGGGAAGACAAGTGAAAAGTGAAAATCCCATTCCCAACTTCAATCATAGAAGTTAATAGACTGAAAACTTCGAAAAACTGAGATGAATGATACATTCATCCATAAATTTTCAACTTTTTTCGAGCTATAGAAATCTCTAGATAATATGTGCTTCCAATTTTTCGAACAGCTATTTCACAGAAACCAGTCGTTGGGTGCCCCGGGCTACCACATGAAGAGACTGAAGGTCCACTACTGAGATGTGCTAAATATAGGACTTTGGTTAAACATTCGATTCTTAAGGATTAGTATAATAAACATTGCAGGTAAAACCCAGACAAGAGCAACAAGCAGAGGCAATGCCTAAGGGCTGTATAGGGACGAATTGTTGCATGCATCTGATCCAATGAAATTACTGCAATGTTTGTAAGAGAGGTCAGAGGAAACCAGACGAAGAAAAAGCCAGTTGTTAATGTCATCAGTTTCAGGGTTAAGTGCGGAAATTGCACAATGTCGCTTAAGTAGAGTAAGGTTACAAATAGAGAAAAGTGAGAAAATCCACCGACAAACATATCAACTATGGTCAGGTTTATAACTAGGTACATGGCACGAGTGCGAAGACTGTGGTTTTTTATAAGAAGAATGATTGATAGAAGGTTCACTATTACTATAGCAACAGACATGGTAAGGAATACAGCGAGCCATGTGATGCATTAGGATGATATCATGGCTTGTTATTTTTTTTCGCTTCACACTTTTAATTCCCTTTTCTCTCTGTTGCTTGTCTACCTTTCAGAAGAATTTGAAAAAAAAAATTAAAAAAAGAACGTGGACAAAGAGGGTTGATGTTAGTTTCGCAAAGATCACTAATGGAGATACATTAGGACGCTGATCGACAGTATCGTTTGTTGGGACAAACGGTTTAATTAGTTTTTATTCTGCATGCGTCTCTGGTGAAACAACGGAAGTTTAATGGTGTTTTCCTGTTTTGTAAACTATCAAGGTTATCATAAAAAGGGAACTCTTGATTTTGAACAGCGAATGCTCAAGGAACTTTTAGAACTACTGCTAAGAAAATATCATACCGCAGTTTTTCTAAGTTGATGCAAACTATACGATCGATTTCACTCGGTTAACGGAACTAAAATTTCTCATATGAAAATGTGAAAACGACGTAAGTCGCTTTCGTCAGCTCGCCACAGCTAATCCCTATATCTTCTATGTGTCGCGGGCATATTAGGGACTGTGCAATAATTATCAGAAGGGGGCTGAAAAACTAGAGTTATCTGGCAAAAACTTAGACAGTACCCCCACCTCCAAAACAAAAAACAATAGTTCTAACCCCCCCTCTGTTATGTTAAAAATAAAAATATTCTTTCTAAGAAGCACTATAAAATTTTTAACTGGTTTGCAATTGTAGATCTCCTTTCGTCTATGCGAATTTAATTCCTCCTTTTTTTTACTCTTCCAAAAATCTTTGATACTATTTAATCTTTTACTGAAAACTCAACATTTTGCGAAACCTCTTTCCGTTACTATTTCTGAAGCCAAAAGTTTTAGTAGTCCTTTTTTACGAGTGATTATCAAACCAGCTTCAGAAAATCGTAGAAAAATTAATGGACTAAAAGCGTTGAAAATTGAGATGAATTGAACATTTTTCATCTAGAAATTTTTTTCTCGAGCTTTAGAAATTTCCAGACAATTATACTGTGCTTCTTCGAATTATAGCTTTTTTACACAAAACATTCAACTGTTGGGTGTCCCCATACCACATCACGGAAAAGGCCAAAAGGGCCTATCAATGTCCTAAACCGTGGTTAAGTAGGACAAAGTTTAAAAATGTTCGGTTCTTAAACAAATATAAATGCGCAACTCTATGATACCGTAATTAAAACCTTTTTGTCAAGTTTCATTTTGTTTTCTTCTTGTGTGCAACTAACCTTTCACAAAATGCAGTTTGCTGGATGTCTCGGATGACAAAGCGGAAAAAAAGACTTTGCGAGATATCAGTTAGGCTTGTAAACTGAGGCGTCCCTTGGATGTTACTCCGGCAAAGAATAATCTTCCGAATTCCGGCTCGATAAATACGGTCTTAAAATTATCTGCACACCAGTTTTGGGGAGTATTACACTAAAAATCAAATACTTTTAAAATATTTGCTTTTGCTTTTAATTTTTTTCCGCATAATATTTAACACGCTCTAAAACAAAACGCGATATAGATTCTACAACGATAAAAACTCGTATTTATTGAATATTTTACCAAATATTATCCCCCCCTGGAAAATTTGAGCTGAATGAGGCAAATTTTTTTCATACTTAAAGGTGTTTTCGAAAAGATTGTCCTTAACTTGCGCTCTCCTGTATTGAACACGATGAGATTATTAGATATAGGGCAAAAAAACTTTGCTTTTACCATACGTACTTCAAACAGGCTGGCAAATAATGATAAGTATATCTATCGCTCTATAACTGGTATGTTTAACAATAAGTTTATGCTCACTGACTGCATGATACCACAGTAAAAACCTTTAATATGTTTCGTTTTGTCCTAGCCTGTTCACAGACCCTCTATTTTCTTTTCAAAGTCCATCGAGCGCGCGTGATAAAAAACAAAAACCGCGGGAGGGTTAATGACCGCTAGCGGAAGGGGTTACGGGTGGAGAAGGAGAAAATTCTTTTTATTTCTTTCTCGCGCTCCGCGCTCGTTCTCGCTCGCCGATGTTCTCGAAAAGAACGAAAAGAAAAAGAAAACAACGACTGTGTACAGGCTAGTTTTAATTTGTCCAGCCGTTTCGTTTTTTTTTTTTAAAATAAATAACTAACCTTTCGCAAAATGCTATGCTGGATGTCCCCACTGATCAAGCAAAAACGTATATCTGTAGTTTTTGTTTGGAAAATATCAGTTCGGATTGTAAAAGACGTCTTCGGTTCAGGTAACTCCAGCGAAAAATAATCTTCCCTTGATTTATACGGTCTTATAAATTATCTGCACATCTGTTTTGAGAAATAATATTTCACTAATAAACTTCAGTTTACCATGAATATTGTCTTGGCCATCATTTTTCACCCGTAATTATATCTATCCCCACTAAATAACTAAAAAATTGCTGCTGAATTAGGCTTTTTGTTAACTTGAACTTCCTTTTTTAATCAGCCCATAACCAATCGACCCTACTTGATAGACACACACAACGATTATTTCGCCTCCGTGCATCATTCAAGGTATCCCCACAGTTTCAAATTATAACTTATTTCATGTCAATAATTCCTGAATTTTTTCTTGAATTTCTTTGATAAAAGTATGCCAAGGAAAACAGAACTGCAGGATAGTACAAAGAAAGAACACCATTTACTACAATCTCCTTTGGCCTGCGTAGGGACTGGCGGCGAGTGAATGCGTTCCTCTCGATCGCCAGGGCACCGCTATTATTTGCGCGCCAAAATGTATTTCTTTTAGTTTTTTGATTACACTATTTGCATGAATCCCATCGGAATAATTAGACCTTTCCTGTTTTGTGCTCTTATTTTAAGGATGTCTCATAAGCCGCTACGGTTAGGTTTTATCTCTTGTGTGCAACTAACCTTTCACAAAATGCAGTTTGCTGGATGTCTCAGATGACAAAGCGGAAAAAAACACTTTGCGAAATATCAGTTAGGCTTGTGAACTGAGGCGTCTGCGTTGGATGTTACTCCGGCATAGAATAATCTTCCGAATTCTGGCTTGATGATGATGGGTTGACTTGATGGGTTAGGAGAAATTCTTTATTTTTCTTTCTTGCGCTCCGCGCTCGTTCTCGCTCGCCGATGTTCTCGAAAAGAAGGGAAAGAAAAGCCGTTTCGTTTTGTTTATAAATAAATAACTAATAACCTTTCGCAAAATGCTATGCTGGATGTCCCCACTGATGAAGCGAAAAAGTATATTAATAGTTTTTGTTTGGAAAATATCAGTTCGGCTTGTAAAAGACGTCTGCGTTGGAGGTAACTCCAGCGAAAAATACTTTTTCCTCGATTTATACGTTCTTGCACATCTGTTTTGGGAAATAATATTTCACTATTAAAGCTTCAGTACCATGAATAATTGTCTTAGCCATCATTTTTCACTCCTAAATATATCTACCCCACTAAATAACTAAAAATTTGCTGCTGAATTTTGTTAACTTGAACTTCCTTGTTTTAATTAGCCCACAACCAATCAACCTATTTGATGGACACCTACAAAGATTATTTCGCGGCGTCCGTGCATCATTCAAGCAAAGTAGGACATGAGGTGTAGTTTCTCTAGGTGTCCTTACAGTTTCAAATTATAACTTATTTCATGTCGATTGTTCCTGAATTTTTTCTTGAATTTTTTTGATAAAATTATGCCAAGTAAAACAGAATTCGAAGTGCAAGATAGTACAAAAGAGAACACAATTTAGCTACAGATCCTTTGGCCTTCGTAGGGACTGGCGGCGAGTGAATTAGTTCCTCTTCCCAGGGCACCGCTATTATTTGCGCGCCAAAATGTATTATTTTTTTTAGTTTTTGATTACACTATATGCATGAATCTCATTGGAATAATTAGACCTTTCCTGATTTGTGCTCTTATTTGTAAGCATGTCTCATAAGCCGCTACGATTATAACATGTTTCAGGCTTTATCTGAATTGTAACAATTTAAACCTTCTTCCTTCATGTCTGTAAAGTAGCTATTTAGCTAAGCACATTTGACCGCGTTAAATAAAGGTTATAATTGCCTCCAAAACAAAAAAATTCCGATTTATTCCCGAAATATTTGGCAGTCTTCTTAAATGCATAGAAAATGACCTTTAAGTGCGACGTACTAGGGAAATTATAAAGGTGAATCTCCAATCTTTTCATATCTATGAGCGAGGAGAAACGCCTGCCGTTCGCAGGCTATAAGCTATGAAGGTTGTCATAAAAAGGGAACTTTTGATCTTGAACAGCGAATGGTCAAGGAACTTTTAGAACTACTGCTAAGAAAATATCATAGTTTTTCTACGTTGATGCAAGCTATAAGATCAATTTCACTCGGTTAACGGAACTAAAATTTCTCATATAAAAATATGAAAAGGCCGTAAGTCAGTCGCTTCCAGCTCGGCTAATCCCTTTATTTAAACATTGCGAGCATTTATGCGTAGGCATATATAGTGAGGAGCGAGAGAAACATCTCGCTCCTTAAACACAACGCCACGGCTTTCTCCAAAATTCTATTATAATCATTTTAGGATATCAGTTTTTAGATTGTTTTTAAAGCTTTGCAAATGGTTTCTAAGAAGCACTATAAAATTTTTAACTGTTTTGTAATTCTAGATCTCCTTTAGGTCTATGCGAATTTATTACCTCCTTCTTATCACTCTTCCAAAAATCTTTGATGCTATTTAATCTTCTAGTGAAAGCTCAACATTTTGCGATACCTCTTTCCGTTACTGTTTCCGAAGCCAAAAATTTTAGTCGTCGATTTTTACAAATGATAATCAAACCTGGAAAGTCACGGAAAGGTGAAAAACCAACTTCAGAAAAACGTAGAAAAATTAATGGACTAAACGCCTCGAAAATTGAGATGAATGGAACATTTTTCATCTGGATTTTTTTTTTTCGAGCTATAGAAATTTCAGACAATAATGTGCCTCTTCGAATAGCTTTTTTTACAGAAAACACTCAACCGTTGGGTGTCCCTAGCTACCACATCACGGAAAAGGTTCAAATGTCCTATGAATGTCCTACATTAAGTAGGACAAGGTTTAAAAATATTCGGTTCTTAAATAAATGCGCAACTCTATCATACCGTAATTAAAACCTTTTTGTCAAGTTGCATTTTGTTTTCTTCTTGTGTGTAACTAACCTTTCACAAAATGCTGTTTGCTGGAGGTCTCAAATGACAAAGCGGAAAACAAGAGTTTGCGAAATATCAGTTAGGCTTGTAAAAGGCGTCTGCGTTGAATGTTACTCCGGCGAAGAACAATCTTCCGAATTCCGGCTTGATAAATACGGTCTTAAATTATCTGCACACCTGTTTTGGGAAATATTACACGTAAGATAAAATATTGAAATAATTGCCTTTGCTTGTTATTTTTTCCGCTTAATATATCTACCCCTATTTAAAATTTAATGTTGCTGAATTAAACTTTTTGTTAAATTGAACTTCCTCTTTCAATCAGCCCATATTAAATGGATCCTACTTGATCGGCACTCACTTGATTATATCGCCGCGCGGTTTATCATTCGAGCACTAATGGAACACGAGCTGTTTCTATAAATTGTATTTTATTTACTTGTATCATGAATTAAAGTTCCATTAAAATCGTTATTTGATGCGTAATTTTTTGATAAAAGTATACCAAGTAAAACAGAAACGCAAGATAGTAACAGAGAGTACACCGGCCGTTTACTGCAGATCCTTCTGCCTGCGTAGTGACTGGTGCCGAAATTTGCAATAATGGTTGTTTGCCGTTTACCAAAAGTTTTCGGAAAATCCGGTTGGAAAGTAAATGGAACATGACTTTTTTGGTTGTTCCAGCTTAAAATATCCGGGAGCAACGGAACATATGGTCTTAAATTATCTGCACACCTGTTTTGGGAAAAATAATCTGAAATAATTGCCTTTCCCAACATTTTTCAGGTTGATATATCTACACCCAATAGTTTAAAATTGTTGATGAGAGGTATAAAGTTTTTTGTTAACGCTGTGGCTATATGGCCGGTAACCGGTCAAGGTTTTCAGAAACACTAAATGACCGGCAGTCCTGTCTTTTCTGTAGATTTCACAAATCGAAAAATCCAGCTAACCTGAACTATCACATGCGGGCGAGTAAGGAAAGTCAAGGGATTCTGCTTTCTCTTGCTAATGGAGTGCAGTTAGTCATCACTTACCTCTGTGTAGACAAGCTTAGCGAGTTGCAAATCTCTCTCGTTGGTGAACTTAGTTCGGTCATTACATTGATTTTGAAAAGACGTGCGGGGAATTCACATTCAGCTGAAACTTCTAAAACTAATTCCGGTCATGGATGCGTGACTGGATAAGATTGTCCACTAAGAAATTGTTTTCAAGAGGAGAATCTATTCAATACACTTGCAATGCAAACATATGATTTATTTACTTACTCTTTTCTGAAACAATTTTCTAAACCATACATTTTTTCTAGTTATTAAACAAATAGCGAACTGCCGGTCTTATTGAGTGACCAATAACGGGCAATGTTGATTCAATGTTGATTCAAAGGCATAGGACCTCAGGTAGTTATAATATAAGCACTAGAATAAACGGAAGTCATGTTTTTAGTTCAAATATGTTTTAAATCTACGCTAAAACAACATTTGTTTAAGTTAAAAGAATATAAGCAACTTTTCAGCCTTCCCCAAAATTCAAGATGGCGGCCAAAAGGAGATTATGAGGTGCAAATTTAAATTTCGATTTTCAAAGTGAAAGCTACCGTTTTATCCTTGCTATCATGCATTTTTGTAATGCTTAATAGTCAAAGATTAACATGTGACATGTTTCGGCTGTTCCCCTCGAGTGAGCCATAAACCCAAATTTTCGGCTCTCTGCAGCTGATGGACTATTATAGATCTCAAGTTTAGCGTTTGGTTTACGCTGGGCTCAGAAAAGGAAACCATGTTTTGTGACACTTAGAACTTTTTTGACGTCGACTCCTGGTCAATAAATGACCGGCAGTCCTATATTCTCAATAAATTTCAAAAATCGAAAAAATCCAGCTAATCCAAACTATCACATTGTGTCGACATCCCGAACCAGTCGATTGTGGGATTTCTATAACATGTTTTTGTTGGGCGCGGGCCTTTTGATGTTCGTGACTATTTTCATGATTTTTTCGTTCTCCAGGTGGGAAATTTTTAACCGATTTTCTCTCTTGATGCACGTCCAATTTATGATTAATTTGCAAAACCGGCTAGTATGATCAGGATCTCGACATATGATAGTTTGGTCTAGCTGGATTTTTTCGATTTGTGAAGTTTACTGAAAATATAGGACTACCGGTCATTTAGTGTTTGGCCTTGACCGGCAGTCGACCTGAAAAAAGTTCTAAGTGTCGCAAAACATGGTTTCGTTTTCTGGGCCCAGCGTAAACCAAACGCTCGACCTGAGATCTATAAAGCATTTCAGGATCCCTTAATGACTATTCTTAATCGACATATGACAGTTTAGATTAGCTGGATTTTTTCGATTTGTCAAATTATGGGACTGCCGGTAATTTAGTGTTTTGAAAACCTCGACCAATTACCGGCCATATAGCCACAGCGTTGTTAATTTGAACTTCCAATCGTCTTTCAACCAGCCCACAACAGAATCGTACTGGCTCTATTTGATCGACACATAGTGTGATTATTCCCCTGGGCCGGGTTGTTCAAAGCTGGGTTAAGATAACCCAGGGTTAGTGCAAAATTTGAATTCAAATATGAAAGCTTATAAAGTAAATTAAGTTTAGTTCTTTTTGTCAACAAGTTGATGATTCGATGCTCTATGAATATCAGAGAAAATTGTCCGAGAAAATGCTTTTGAACAAAAGAAAAAGAAACTCAGGTAAAATTTAACCCAGGGTTAAGCGCTAATCGGTCTTCAAACAACTGGGCCCTGCAGTCTATCATCATTCGAGCACTAAGTAATACAACACGAGCTGCATCTTAAAATTGTATTTTATTTACTGACATAATTAAAGTCCCGCTAAATAATCATTTGTCCTGGAATTGTTTGATATTAAAAAAACATGTCTGTATGAAAAACAGAACCGCAAGATAGTAAAACAGAGAACACTGTTTACCACACACCCCTCGAAATTCAGTGATGGAAGACTGATTTGTTGTTCTGAGTGTATAGTTTCATGCAATTTGTAAATTTTATTTTTTAAAAAAATATATAATATATCTGACTGAATTTATGAAAACATGGCTTCAGTGAGTGTCTACAGGTTGCTAAGTGTGTCTTTGGTACCAAGACTTTGACGCTCCCCACCCAGGATAATACGTGACTGTCTGCGCCTCCCACTGAGCTCTGCAATTATCATGATAATCACTCTCAGCAGAGGCCTGATTCAGCTGGCTTGGGCAAATTAACAACAAGGTAGCTGTCCCAGTCAAAGCCTCCACTGAATACTGCTGCTTAATGAATGGGTTGTGTCAAAGCAGCCCCCTCCCTACCCCACTAGTCCCTACATGGGCTATCCAGCTGTACCGACCAAAACGGCAAGCCCCCTACTTTTTTCGACAACGGACTGGCCTGGTGCCGGGCTGCGCCCGGCGCCAGGCGCCAGGCGAAAACCTAGTGGCCACGTTTTAACGAAATCAGACACATATATTCATTAGGGCATCTTAAATATTACTGAAAAAAATTACTTGCAAATGCCATCTCAACAACCAGCGAGAAAAACAATAAAGTAGGAACTGGAAAAAACGCATTGACCTCCCCTAGCTAAAAGCATCAACAAACAGTTTACAATTTTAAACTTTGCTTTCAGAAATTCAGTTACCCTGAATTACTGACTATTTTGTCTCTAGGCTTTGCTAGCTATTGAGTGGTTACTCTGTTGACCTATTGCCTGTTGGTGCAAACTTTTTGATGAGGGTTGCACTATTTTATTTTAAAGACTGTGTGTCTACCTGGATGCAACGAGATACACAAGCGAGTTCTTTTTTTTAATGTCTGGAGAGAGTGAGTTGAGAACATGAGAACTGGATCAGGTTTTCCCAGTTTAAGGATTCTCTAGGAGCAAGAAGGTCGTGGAGGTCAGTGGCCTTTTAAGTGAGATTTGAAATACCTTACACCCTTTCGACAGTTAATATTAATTTCGGCATTTTTTACGGTTGACGGTATCAAAAAAAATTGCCTTTTTTTGACGCGGCTGAAGGTTAAATTTTACACCATTTGACGGCTGACGGTTATCCCTATCGAGACCCTCTACTATGCTTCTTTGAACAGATATTTTACAGGATGCCCCTACCAAATAAAAAGATCTGAAGGTCCTCTGAATGTGCTGGAACTGTGGTGTAAGTAGGACCTAAGTCAAATACCAGTTCTTAAAAAAAGTGCTCACCTGTTAAAACCTTCTAGTTCCATTTTGTTTCTTTGCTTTTCTTCGTTTAAATAACTGGACACTAACCTTTCACAAAATGCTTTGCTGGATATCTCCACTGATGAAGCGATGGAATAAATATATCTATCTTTGGAAAATCATCAGTGAGGCTCGTAAAAGGCGTCTGTGTTCTATCGTAACTTGTAATAACAATCGTCGTAAATTGTAATATCTGTCGTAGATGCAAAAACAGTTGTCGAGAATTGTAATGACAAAGCTATCGTAATTTGTAATAACACGTTGTCGTAATTTCTGATAAGCCTAGCTGTCGTGAATTGTAATTACAACACATTGTCGTATTTTGTAATAGTTCTTAATGTCAAGGGCTTATCTACGGAAATGTTCTTTTCAATCAAAAACATTTAAGCTATTGTTTAGCCAGCATTATGGCAACAAGTAAATCATCCCACTGACCACCTAATAAACGTATTGGAAACAGTCAACCAACCAATTTACTACGAGTAGTCTCCCATTTTTCCTCAGGGATAGTAGAGCGAGCGAAACGCGAGCGGGCGTGAAAATCACCCCACGCGAGTAAAGGCGTCTCTCCCCGCCGCATGTCGCCTTTTCTCTTAAAACAAGTATTAAAACAAGACTAGAGAATATAGCCAAGAATAAGGCGCCACCGTGATATGTTGCTCAGGCTCACCAAATTCCTTGCGTAAAAATAAAGAAAAGAAACTTGAAAACGCGATGGATTACAGTGTAACCTTTTGTAACTTAAACTTTGCTTAGACTAGGGTTGGAATCAATTCGATGGATTGAACTATTAGAGCTGTTAAGACGTGTTAGAGTTTTTGTGTCAAACAAAGTGTTCGTTCGTCTTGTGTATCATTTGTGTATTTTGCGCGACTCAATAATTAGCTGTATCTGTAGTGAGTTTAATTCGAGTTGTTCGAGAAAGTAAACACAACGCTGATTTATTCGATTCATCGGGAAAAGAGACCAAAAGATACATCCAGTTAGTGAACTAGAATTTATTACTGAACTCGTACCTCAAAAAGTCAACAAAAAGAAGTAAACGACTAGCATAGTGTTGAAATTTTATGGGAAAAAGAAACTCTTGCCACCCTGTCACGGTTGAGTGGCTAGGCCATTTCCAAGTTTCCCCAAGCCTCTGTTTCAAAGCAAGGCTAAGTGCAAAGCAAGTGATATGAAAATGCTTTTTTATTCTGATGAAGAAGAAACTCATTATCACAAAAAGGTTTTGCTCTTAGCCTCGTTTTGAAAGTTACTGTTTTTGGAACTTGGAAGTGGCCTATTGAGCAATGAGTGGCTCATGATGAGCTGCATTGTGGGATTCCCGGTGTCATAACAGAACAATTCTGGTTTATATCTAAAGGAGTCACGCTTAGTGAGTTGTTGTTCATTTTCAAGACTCATTAAAAAACATGACAATGTGTTATTACAATTCACGAGAGCTCGGCTTATTACAATTTACGACAACGTGTTATTACAATTTACGATAGCTTGGTTATTACAACAAACAGTGCGGGATGGTAGCCATAGACAGCTGTTTCACCCTGTTATTACAATTTACGACAGATATTGCGATTTACGACGACTGTTATTACAATTTAAGACAGGTATTACAGTTCACGACATTATTACAATTCACGACAGAACAGTCTGCGTTGAATGTTACTCCGGGAAAAAATACTCTTCTGGCTCGATAAATACGGTCTTAAATTATCTGTACATCCTTTTGGGAAATAATATTCTACTATTAATTTAAACTTCAGTTTACCTTGAATAATTTCCTTGGCCATCATTTTTTACCCCCTAATATACATCTACCCCCACTAAATAAGTAAAAAGTTGCTGCTGAATTAGGCTTTTTGTTAATTTGAACTTCCTTTTTCGATAAACCCAGAACAAATCAACCCTATTGGATCCACGCATACAATGATTATTTCGCCTCCGTGCATCATTCAAGGACAACAGGCAAACTAAGACACGAGCTGTTTCGTTAGGTATCGATGCAGTTTCAGATTATTAGTATCATTAATTTCATCCCAACAGCTCCGTTAAAACATTTTTTTTCCTGAATTTGTTGGATAAAAGTATGCCAAGTAAAACAGAAATGCAAGATAGCAACTAGAACGCGATATTGCACTGTGATCCTTTGGCCCGCGTAGGGACTGGCGGCGAGATAAGCAATGTGAATGCGTTCCTCCCTCGCTGGCGCCGCTATTATTTGCGCGCCAAAATGTATCCTCTTAGTTTTTTTATTTCAATATTTTGCATGAATCCCATCGGGATAATTAGAACCTTCCTTTTTTTTCATTATGTCTCTAGTGCTCGGGTTGTAACATGGTTCCAGGTTTTAACAATTTGGCGTTAGATAACATCGAGTGAAGCCAGATTGGACACCTTGTGAATTTTACACAACGCATTATTTCCATAATGGAACGAGACTGGAATGGAGAATGAGGCTAGAATAGCTGAAAAAACCAAAACTACAGAGTTATGGAGAGAAAACAGTAGAGAGTTAAGCACTGATCTGCCGTGATTAGGGTTAAGTACTGAACTGAAAACGGTTAGCTTTCAAATATTATAATGGGGTACGGTACGGCGTATAAAAAAACATGTATATTTTAAAAATTACTGGATTTGGCAGCTACAATCTTGGACAAAAAGTGTTAAGAATTTTACACTTTGTTATACACGGGGGACACACCCAGTGAATTTAGCATCATGGTGGCCCCTCCCCCCACCCCTCCCCGATCAGTGTTGTTAAGTCTGGACCAGAAATGTTCCGGTGACCCTTCAACATTGTTTTTGGGGGGGGGAGGGGAAAGTATCTTGAGTGTAGGGGTCTTTGCAGTGAAGTATTCTAAAATGAAACATACCAGGTGTATTTTTCTTAACATTTTTGTCCAAGATTGTAGTCCTCGATGGTGTAGTGGATATGGATGTAGGCTATAAAGCAAGTGACCCGGGTTCAAAGCATCACAGTGGGGTTTTTCTATCTCACTTTAATATTATACAGTAAAGTTGGACTTAAGTTGTTCTTCATGTAATTTTACTAAAAGAAACAATCTGACTTCAGCCGATGTTACCTGATGCTAACCTTTCATGATGCATGATAAACGCAATGAAGTATACAATACTTATTAGTCACCTTAACTTCTCCTGAATGCGTGCCATTTTATCTCAGGTAAATTAAGGCATGGGTCCCCAATGATTCAGTCAAAAAGTGATGGGGGTGGTCTATCTCTGAACACTTAAGCAGTAAAAAGATGAGACTTTGCCAGATACATACATGTGTGGTTTCTGTCAATAAGGTGATTTTCAATTATGCAAATGTTGTCACGTGTTTCTACATGGCCAGAAAACTATAAAACGTTTTTAAAGAAAAAAGGCAACACTTTTTTGTTCTGAGTCATTAAACCGGACTGGTTTAGGACAATGTGTAGTGCAAGCATCTACAAAACTGTGCTTGGCCTTTTTTTAATCTTTTACTGTTTTAGAAATTGAACGGCTTTTTCAACTAGTCCCAGTCCCCCAAAGCAATTGTATCCCATCTTAACGCCTTTGATTTTAAATATCTGAAAAAGGCCAAGCACAGAAGTGATATATTAAAAGGCCTTAACATTATGCAACCGGTAAAATAATTGAGGACACACGAAAAAGTGTTGCCGTTTCAAGAAAGCTTTTTCAGCAGCTGGAGGTTACGTGACCTAGTTTGCATAATTGTAAAGCACGAAATTGACACAAACTAAAAGTGTGGGTAGCTGGCAAAGTTTTATGTCTCTTCATCTAAACCTCTTAGATACAGACCACCCCCTCACTTTTGAAGAGAGCAAATTAAGGCAAATTGAGGCCCATGCCTTAATTTACCTGAGATAGCCAAATAAAGTACCCTCGGTACCAGAGGTTTTTTGTCTCGCGGGTGGCGGGATCCTTCGGCCCAAGGCCGAAGGCATGAGTAGCGACAAAGATCCGGAATCCGTGCATGAAAAGTCTCTGGCACCCATGGTAGGTTTTCACTGATTCTTTTGCGCCCCCAAAATCGTGAGATTCGAGTCTTACGCAAGTAAAGTTTGCCAAGCGCTGGAGTCGCTAAGGGACTAGGTCGAGTAAACAAAAATTTCTGTTTTCTTCCGGAACAATTGGCAATCTTCTCATAAATGTATAGGAAATGATCTTTAATTGCGAAACATTAAAGAAATTCTATAGAGGTGATTACCTCCAGTATTCCCATATCTTGCCTAATGCATTGTTTTGTGTTTTATCCGTATTACTAGAAATAACATCCATCAAGAATTCTTACAGGAAGAAAGCAAAGATGACAACGGAGGTTTTTAACTCAAAGGGAAATGTTAAGTGCAACGAGGTGGCAGGTGCAATGTATGCGTTTCCAAGGATAACACATCCAAAGCAAGCTATCGAGGCAGCCAAGGTATCATGTCCAGTTTCCAGCCCTGATCTCTGGTGCCACACTGCAGAATACTGTCAGTAATGGATATCCTAGGTGTACGGTAATGCGGATTCCGCAAGCCGGGAATTTTTTTCTTGTAGACTGATCCGGAATCAGTTCTGGGGTTTGAAATTCGGAATTCAGACCTGGTTGTTCATAAGATGGATAGCTCTATCCACTGTCCAGTGGATAAGTATGAGCGAAACCAATTGCACTATCCACTGGATAGAGATTTATCCGGTGGATAGCGTTATCCACCTTTTGAACGGCTGGGGCCTCCTCTATTTATGAAGCCCGGAAGTTCGCTAACGATTGGAATCTGAAATCCACGTTTCACGGACAAGGAATACTGGATCCAGTACCTGCCATCCGGGATCTAAGCATAAAATCCGGAATCCACAAAGTGCGATCCAGAAGCCAAGATTCTCGTGGATGCACCTTATATTAGAGGAATGCCAACCTGTTTCCCGCCGTGTCAGTTTTCATAAAAGGCGTTCTTCGGTTAGAAAAAGTGAAAAGGACGCTATAGGCTCCCATCTTATTCAGGCTGCTGATAATGTCCCGCGAAAATTAAAATTTCACTTTCTCAACTTTCCATATTGCATTGCTAAATTCTATATGTCGTATCGATCTAGTACCAGCTCCCTGTCAAGGCTTCATCGAGGGATTCTTTGAAATACAGATAGCGTAAAATTCCGAAAATAAGCCCGGGAACTTACATTTTTCAAAGGCCCTTTTTGAGGGGCCTATTTTTGGAGGGGCTTATATTCGGAGGGCCTTATCTA